>VXBT01011613.1:221055-342244 GCA_013400235.1 Oriolus oriolus
CTGGTGTTGCTTTTGTTGTTAAAAATGTCAACAGCAATGTTGTTTACTTGTTAACCTTGTAGATTCCAAGCCACATGCTGAGCAACTTGGAGGGCCCTCTGAGCAATGGATTTGGTATTTATCAGTCAATGAACACTCCAAGAAGAGTGCCTGTGCACTTAAATCAGAATTGCACACACTAGATACCAATATGAAAGGATAGGCAATTTTGCATTCAATGCCCCAGTGCCCAAATCTGTCTCTCCTTGCACTTTTCTCCAGCCTCCCTAAGATTCATTCTGTCTTATGGTAGGATTGTCCTGTCTGGGCTTTAGTCTATAAATATGGGCAGATTAATCCATATTTGCCCTGAAAATCTGCCATTTATTATTCCTTGGGCAGGTAATGATAGCTAGAAGTTTGTGGACATAGAGCAATCTATGAAAAGTAAGTTGACGTGTAAATTTATAGTAAACTAATTCTCTAGGGGTTTTTGTGATGCTGGTGCAGTTTGTTCCCAGTGTGGAGTACCTTAATTTAAGAAAATTAATTTCACTTGGTATCTGACAAGGGAGATACATTTTTACTTGAACAAAGCTGTGGTTCGGTTCTTCAGAAATTGAATCCAAGTTCCCTGTAAAGTTAGTATAGTGAGGTATTGTGTTAATTTCAAAATTAATGCAAGTCTAAATTTTTATTGCTCACATGTAGACAAAACTTCCAATTCCTCTCATAGGAGTTTCACTGCCTTTGTAGTAATGTGATCGATGCAGTCAGTATCTAGAGCCTAGAGAACTGCCATTCAGCTTGGAGCAGACATCTGAGCAATTCAGTGACACTCTAGACTCCACTGACTGTGACAGGAGTTGTAATACAGCGCTCTTGTATGCACCCAAAACTTCAGCATCTGGAGCTGAATCCCACTCTTTGTTTTCAATGACCCAAGATGTTTGAAGTTAATGGTCAGAAGTTCTCCTCGGGATCGCCAGTGTGCATTGCTTAGCTCACCAACAGGAACTTGTGAGGCTTGGTGTACTAGGTTGTGTTTATCTTTGAAAATAAGCCTTCTTTTTTAATTATTTAGTGAAAAAAGCAATCTCTAGGATATATTAGTGCCACAAGAGGTGAGATGCTGGCAATCAGACAGTGTTATTTTAAAACTATTGGAGACAGCAGCTTCTCCAGGATACAGAAATTGGTGACATCCCCACCTGGCAGTCTCTACTTTCTAGATGCATGACTCCCAGTTCCCAGCCCTGCACTGATATTTCCACTCAAATTTGCTGGCCTGCCTTCTTTGACCCTTGTGTAATACATGCTGATGTTTGTGCCAGTTCTAATGTATATGCTTACTCTATAAAAGCACAGAAATTAAATTTACCTCCATTTGTGCAAGAAAAAATAAGAGAGCAGGATGATGCCTCTCTTGAGGTTTCTGCTTCATCAAGTGGTGCTTGTAATGGATGGGAAAGGTGACTGAGATGCTTAAACACAGATGTGTCACTGCTATCTGAGAAGATACACCCAGTGTGTCTCATAGTGTACCCCTACAGCTACTCTGACAGCTTGTGATAGTTGCATAAACCAGATTTGGTACTGATATGCTTGTTTTTTGTGCACAGACAATCATTTATCCTCTCTTTTTCTTCTCTGGTTTTTTCTTTTTTTTTTCTTGGCAAGGCCATAGCACTTATTGCAGCAGGCAGTCTGAGTATGGGCCATGTACGAGGCTTGAAACTGTTCCAGACAAAATATTATTCTACTGTTTTTATGTTGGACTTGGCTGATGTGACGTTGCTGCCGCCCTGACTTCTAGGTAAAATGTCTGGGCTAATTGTGACTTTGTTGTTGGGTTTTGTTGTTATTGTTGTTTTTGGAAGGCTCCAGCCCTTCCAAGTTCATCATTAAAGACAGCCTACTGTCTTTAATGGGGTCATCATTAGTGGGATCATCATTAAATGAATTACCATAGTGAGAATGTGATTGTGTAGTAAAATTCTGCCTGGGTCAGATTTCTGCATTCATTTGTATGTCTC
This sequence comes from Oriolus oriolus, assembly GCA_013400235.1. Classification (NCBI taxonomy): domain Eukaryota; kingdom Metazoa; phylum Chordata; class Aves; order Passeriformes; family Corvidae; genus Oriolus; species Oriolus oriolus. The sequence goes on from VXBT01011613.1 coordinate 223,071, forward strand.
TGAGGGGGTTGAAGCTCTGGGGTGCTCTGATTTTGTCTTTGATGTGGGAAAGCTTATCTGTCCGTTTAGAGAACCTATGGAGAAAATGGAAGGTAAAAAGCTGTCAAGTAATTTTTACTGCATCTTGTGAAAACTGCATGTTGTCCCAGTTCCAGTTGTTATTCTTGGCTGAGCTGGATGACTTTGCTTAAGGCATATTAGGAAACTGCAATGGCAGCAGACCACCATGGGCACTGACATGCAGCTGTGGTACTGTAGCTGGCCAGGGCAAAAGAAAAGATAATTTTGGAGACTTAGGAACATGAGAATCAAGGTATGAAACTCTGCCTGAAGAGGTTCCAAAGTCAGAAACATATGTGCGTTCTTCAACACCACTAAAACTCTGCTGCATGTTTACTCTTTGTTTTTGCTGACTATACTGTTATGAACTGTAAGTATTCCAGAAATTATTTAAAGAATACATTTTAGGTTTTCTTTGTTGTCTTTAGAGTTTTCGGCTCTGCAGGGATCTTGTTTCCAAGCATTGTTCCTGTATCCAGCAAGACTAGAAGCAAATTTATTAAGTGGGAGCCAGCATTTTCATGTGATGGCATTGTTCCAGGAACTGGTGCTGTAGGATAAACAGTAAATACTGTGAGGCTTGCAAAACACTTACTCATTCATTGCTTATACCCTGCTGATATTTTCATTGTTAGAGAGCATAATTTCTCTGCTGTCTCTGCAGCTGACATCCTGCCACATCTCCTCAGCATGAAAGAGACCTGTCATTGTTTCCAGCGTCCAAACCTGAGGGCAGCAAATATGATATTACCAGGTAGACAAGCAACCCGCACAAACATCCTTCTCCATCTGCTCCTCTCCCCTAATTAATGAGATTGCTGTGGTCGTTTGTAGCGCTGAGAGTTGCATCTGCTTAGCGGGGACAGGAAGAAGGTCCGGTGTCCTCCTGGTAGAGGCAAGGCTGACACCTAGTGACCAGACGCATTTATTCCTGTGGGAATTCACTGTGTTCTGGTTCAGTCATGATTCACTCTTTTCTAGGTCTGGAAGGTTTAAACTTCAGAGCGAGCAGTTAGTTTATTTCATCATCACTTTTGGCCTTTGTTTTAGTTTTTTCTAATATACTCTCGTGAAGATGGAGTTCAGCTACCTTGCAGGCTCGTTCATACTTAATGTAGTAGAGGATTTTGTGTGTAGTCTCCTGGGAGTTGTTCATGCCAGCTGCTCTCAGCAAACTGAGGTGCCTGATTGCAATCAACAGTAGGTTCAGAACATCATGGTTTTTGGCTTTTTCTTAATAAAATCATGGCTGAATGCAGTATTTGTATATTTTTTGCTCATCCTGTGTTAAAGAATCCAAAATCCAATGTAGTGGGATATTTTCTGAGTTGCAGAATTTTCTTCCTACAGATGTCTGCTGACCAGAGGTAGCATCTTACAATTAGGCTGCCACCAGGAAAGCATTGCCTGTTCCATCATCTTTGCAGATCCTGCTGGAAGTGCTCTGAGTTCTGGGCCTTAGGAAACTGCATATCAAAGAGGAAGAGTAAAATCTAGCTAAAAGACTTCCAGAACGCTTCTGACTCTTCTTTGGTTATGTAGATTAGCATTTCAAGGGTATAACATATTGATGAGAATTGCTTGTGATCTTTACCAAAAGCCATACAAATTTAGGAAAAGAGCCCCCCAACATGAACCAAAGGAGTCATCTCCTGTGTTGACTCCAAAAGTAGACTGCAGAGGGTCTCAGTTGTTCCCCATGCTAATGGGTTTCACACAAAGCCCTGTACTGAAGCCCTAAAATAGCCTTCTTGGACCAGTCCCTGGGACTGGAGGAATATTTTGTCTTTTAAATGTCTCTTGTCTTTTAAAGGAAGTATTGGAAATAAGGTTGATACTTGACATGACTGTTTGCTTCTAGCACTGTGTTTGACTGTTCAAAGAGTCAGAGCTCAATGTTTTTCTGTGCCTGAAAGGAAACTTTGATTCTTCCTGAATGAAATAACTAGGAACTTGCACAAGCCCTGTGTTGTTGAACGGAAAAGGCAAACTTTTTTCTTTTAGATAATCATTTATATCTCACTCAGAACTTTACATATGGCTCTGATTCTGTATCTGTTGCATGTTTCTAATTAGCCCATGAAGAAATAAAGGGTCTGTATTTTAAAATCCACTGATTTTTCATCTGCTAACTATTGTTGATAGGATGAGCCTCTGGAGAGAAGGCTAGCATATTCCCAAGGCAAATTCCCCTTCACAGCGCTGTGACACTAGGAATGAGAATAGCAAACCTGCCCAAACACATACATACACTGAAGCTCTTTTTCCCTCTCTGAAAATGGATGGCGCAATTCCATGTCTCAAAACCATCACCCAGTACTGTTTGCCTGAGGCGAAAGTTGTTTTCTCACTTGTGCTTGCAGCCATTTTTGGTGTCTCTCACAAACAAGATTATAGGGTAGTTCATCTGCATAGTCACTTTGAAAAATTATTTTTAAAATTCACAAAACCTGACTTCTAAACTTAATTTTAATTAGTTAATTAATTAATCTGAACAAGAGCCTCAGAACAGGTAAACATGGCTTTGACCTGGCCTAAGTAATAGACTTCAAATTATTCATTTTGAAAGAGAAATACTGGGGACTCTGAAGACCTTGAATGTGATCCTCGAGTTTCTAAGGAATTCTGTATATGATAATTACCCTTCATTTTTTTTTTTTTTTGGTAGGTGATGGAAGTTTTGTTAATTGGTTGGACTAAGCCAATTCTTTTCATTATTTCAGACCACAAGTGCAGGATTCCTGCCTTTGTTCAGAGCAAAGGGGAAAAATAAAGCTCTCTAGTATCAAATAAGTAGGCATAAAAAAGGCAGGGCATCTGTTAGAGCTCCATCTCTATGTACTAGTAGATGTCACCTCTGGAAGACCTACCCAGAGCCTCAGTCTTTGTCAGTCCTGTGCTCTTGCATTGGTAGCAGTAATACCCAAGGAGCAAGTGCCCAAGGGTAGATCCAGGTCCATATGTCTGCTTCAAAATAACACATGGTGTGGAGCTTCAGCAGTGCAGGCATAGGAGCACATGCAAGCAGAGCCAAGGTATGCTGGGTTTTGTTGGGATAGAGTTAATTTTCTTCCCAGTGGCGGTATGGGGCAGTGTTTTGAATTTGTGCTGGACACAGCAATGATAATACAGAGGTGTTTTTGTTGTTGCTCATCAGGGCTTACACAGAGCCGAGGCCTTTTCTGCTTTTTGGGCTGCTACACTGTGAGGAGGCCGGGGGTGCATGGGAGGGTGGGAGGAGACACAGCCAGGACAGGTGACCCCAACTGACCAAAGGGATATTCCAGACCATGTGGCATCATGCTCACTATATAAAGTGGGGGGAAGAAGAAGAAAGCGGGGGGTGGATTTGGATTTGGATTTGGGTACATTTGGAGTGATGGCATTTGTTTTCCCAAGTCACTGTTGCACATGATGGGACCCTGCTCTCCAGGAGAAGGCTGAACACCTGCCTGCCCATGGGAAGCAGAGAATTAATTCTATGTTTTGCTTTGCTGTGTGCATGGCTTTTGTTCTCCCTATTAATGTCTTTATCTCAAACCACAAGTTCTTTTTTACTCTTCCAGTTCTCTCCCAATCCTGCTGGAGTGGCTGCACGGGGCTTGGCTGCTGCCTGGGGTTAAACCATGACGCAAAGGAAACCACTCAGAGCAATCCCCTGTGCTCAAAACTCCCTCTGAAACCTATTTCATGTGGTGACTATGGTCCTCCAGCAATGTACCAGCCTGGAAATGGTAGCACACAGACAGCTCTGTGACCCAGGCAGGTGCTCCCATATTCTCTCCAGCACTGTGACCTGGATAGGGAGTATCCTGTGTCCCCCTGCCCCAGATCTCTGGGCTGAACTGGTTTGTGGCTGGATTGGGAGCTGAAGGGTTGGCCTGCCTCCTGGCCTAACACAGGGTTTTGGAAGAGTTCTCCTCTGACAGAACTCCCCTGCTATCATGCCACTATCAGCTGCCACATGGCAATGGGGGAAGAACTGACTTTCCTTTCTTTGTGCAGCGTCAAACTCCGTCGGGACAGTTGCTGGCCTAGCTCTGCATGCTCATGAGACCAAATACCATCATACTAAGGCAGAGAATGATCTTTCAGACTCACATGCCTTTGTCAGAACTCTGCCTTCAGTCATGTGGGAACCAACAAGTAAGGCAGGTAGCTCTGAGGCTCTTTGGATTTTATTGTATCCAAAATTGCCAGAGCTTTAGTGATGCTTCTGACTATCCAAGGAGTCAGGTTAGTTATACTGCCCTTTTATATAACAGGCTTTACCACCACTTCACTTGGATTTTGCCTGCATTTTATTGATAATGCTACTGAATTCATCATACACTTGCAAATATGAAGTATAGCGGCATTTCCAAATTTCACTCACAGCCGAAGTTACAGTTAAATGAAAGTTAAAGCTCAATGTACCTATTTGATCTTAATTTCTCTTCTTGTGATTCAGGACGTGTCCCCACTGCACACTCCCTTGTATTTTACACAGTTGTGTTTTAAGAATACCAATTTATAAAACCTTAGATAGAAGAATTTACAATGTTGAGATTGTTTGATGTTGGCTTTGTTATTGGGTTGTTTGTTTTTTGGTTTTTTTTTTGAGAAAACCACCAGGAAATACATAATTCTACACTGAAAAACTCTTTTGTATCTCTGTCCACTAATGCTCTTTTTCAGAAGAAGTCAGCTGTTTGTGGTAATTTCTGCCTATAGGGTTATTGACTCCTTTTTGAAACAGGAATTTTTGAAAATTCCTGGTTCCACTTTCCTATAAAAGCTTATCAGCTAGTCCATATAAAGACATCATGGTGAACTATAGGTTCATGCATGAAGCTATACTACACAGTGTTACTTAAATAATGATGGAACTTTTGTGGTCATTGGAGAATGACTGAATTTCTTTTTGTATGTCTGATCAACTTATTCAAATTATTAACATGAACAGAAAATGCTCACTAAAATAAATAGGTCAAAGGTCTATTATGAAAGAAAAAGTTGTTATGACAAGGAGAAAAATGAGAGGAATGGCTGAGAGTCCCACAGGACACAGGTCATACTGACTCATGGCACGTTTCTATTCTGATTAACCCATCTGTACTAATTTGTTCAGTTCGATTAGATTACATATCTTGCATTTTTTCACATCCAATCTGAAAACAAATGTGTCCCTTATTTACTATGAAAATACTGTAGTTTGTTGCCCCTTGACTGATAATCAAAATCCAATCAGCAAGCTACTCCCTGGCTACTACTTTGTTTTGGTAGAAATCACAGTGTACATAAACCGCTGATATCAACAAACTTCAGCCTGGTAGCTGAAAATACATCATCCTTGTATATCATCTTACAGAGTTTTCAGGTAAAAGCTTTGACCTGGATGCCTGTTAGTCTGTAGAATTTCTGGGAGGTTATTAACTGGTATTCCATTGCTCACAGAATTTGGAAGGCACAGATAGAGCAAGAGCTGGCCATGCTGGCATAGCCACTACTTCACTAGATAGCAGAGCTCTCAGCTGCAGTCCCACCTGGGAAGCAGGGGAAATATGCTTTGGGAGTTAACAATAGTGTCAGCTGATAATCCTAGAATATGATGGCTTCTTATAATATCCAGGTACAGCCAGAAGCTGATTCCCTTAATCTGGTTCAGGGAACGCTACGGTCAATTTTTCCTGTGTTTTAGTCAGATTTCCTAAGGAAAAAAGTGTTGTGCAACAGCACACACTTGCCTGTCTGTGTATCCATTTGGCTCCCTCGACATTTCTTTTGAAACCTTTTGAAATGCTTCAGCTCTGCTTTGTAGGGGAGTAGGAGCATTAAAGAGAGAAAGGTCCCGCAAGCCCCATGAAGACAAGCAGAAAGCTGGGAGTGGAGGCTCACACCTCCCCCATAGATTGGGGCTTAAAAGTGAATTATTTTCCTTTCAGCAGACACAACCTCACCAGAGAGCAAACATAGGCTCCCAGACTTCAGCTGGAGAATCCAGGCTTTAGCAGGGGTTTTGCTCATAAGCCGTGGGTGAGGGCACACGTCTGCTGCCCTTGGTGCTGTTGGAAAGATCTACACACAAAGGTACTGACTGGAGAGGGAAAGGATGAAATCAAATCCACAAAATATCCCATCAAAAGTAAAATAAAAACATTTTTTCCCCAAGTATTTTTACAGTCACAGCAGTCATAGTACTGGTTGTAACAGTAGTAGAACTACTCTTTCAGTTGTGCTGGGATTTATACAAACTTAGCAACCCTTTAAGTTTGGAAAATTTAGAGCTATAACCTCCTGCTTTCATAGCAACAGAACTAAAATCTTCAAAAATTTTACAAGTGTACTTAACACCAGTTCAGCTCTGTAAGTTGAATTTTTACATGCTACTTTGTTCCAGTTTTGCCTTCACTTACATGCTGCTATGTTGCTTTTTTTTCACTTGCAACTTCTAAACAAGGGAGACATTTTGTTGGTCAGTGTCAGATAGATATAAAGTACAAATCAATACAGAGAATAAAAGTTCTAATTGGTAGCTGCTATCAGCCTAGAAGATTCTCCTTAACAGGATAATTTCCTAAATTTCTGTGAAAGGCACATTTATTCTTCTTCCTAGCTTATGCCATGCGAGATTTGGCGGTTATGTTTTCTGGTTATTCAGACAACCATAAAGAATAATGTTTTGCTTAAAGTGATGTTGCAGATGCAGACTAATTTCAAATTGCCTAAAAAATATCTTTCTTTCATTGCTAACAGTCTTCTTTGTGAGAGGAACCAGCTTCTTTTCAGCTCTGGAACTAGGAGAATGCACCTGCCTGGGTGATTCGGTGGGAAGCAAGAAGGGAACTAACTGAGATGTGCGTGGGGTTAGCGGGGTCAACAGGTTTCACTGCTCAAGAAAGAGACTGGCTGGTAATTCCTGGCATCTCCCAAGGGGTTCTAGCCACCAAAATATGCTTATTGCTAAAACACTAGCACCAATGAGGTGGAGCAGCCAGCTGCCCTGTGAGGGCTGAGGCTGAGCCGGGTGTCTCTCAGAGCCGCAAGGGCCAGGAGTAAGGAAGCTGGCAGCAGCACCAGTTTGCAGACACGTTTTTCTTCCCTGCAGGGTTTGTGCCATTGGTGGATAAGGTGGTCAAGTGTGTTTCTTTCTGACACTGATTAACGAAATCTGTTGCTCTTGTTTAGAAAATGGCAAGTGAAAAAACGCTCAGAGTGGAGATGGATACAAAGCGGCGTGAAAAGATTCAGTTCACAGGGCTGAATTTGAGTTTAATTCACTTGGAACAGCTTTGCCAGTCGCGGTGGAGATCGGCAGGGCTTTGCGAGCACAGCAGCGTCTGTCGCTGTCAGCAGGGAGATGCACGCAGAGTTTACAGTGCCTGACAGGTACACCCATCACCTCCACTGCCTTACAAGAAATTACAATTAAGGCTGAAGCGTGTTTGTTTGAGGGCTTTTTCTCCCCAAAACGAACATCCAAACCTTGGGAGAGCGGCCCCGCGGCCGCTGGGTGGAGATGTTCCCCCGGGCACCCCGGGCTCCGCGTCCTGCTCCGGCACAGGCATTAAAAGCCTTTGATTTGAGGCGCTGTGTCTCGGGGGGGCTCCGAAGCAGGAATACTTCAAAATATGTTTTGCACCACAGCCGAGCGAGCTCTTTAAAACGGTGGGAAATGTCCCCCAGAAGTCTTTTTTGGTAACGAATTGTCCGTGAAAGCTTTTAACGCTTTCAGTCACGCGTGGAGATTAATGAAGCAACAGCTTTGGGGGGAAGGAAAGGAGAGTTTTGAAAGATTGTGGTTAGTAAATGGGAAAGCTGCCATTATATTACCTTTACATTTCCTGGTGTTGAAAGCTGCAATCCTTGAGGATATCTGTAAGTCAGCAAGGGTAAGATGAATACTCTCATTACACTGAAATAATGTAGTGGCGGTGAACCTTTTAAGATTGCCAGGAAAAGAAGTATTAGCAATACAAAAAGCAAAGGTCTCTTGTAAAGACAGCTTTTCTTTCTCTTAATAGATTTAAACGGTGATGGAGAGTATTCATTAGGCATGATGTGTTTGTTTGGACCAGATTTGAAGAGGCTCGGAATTACATTAAGCTACATCACTCTTCAAACACCCCCCTGATCTGCTTGTGAAGTTGCTGTTTGGTGGGAGTAAATTTATCCCTCTTGTGCTCTGCTTGCAAATTAAAGAATTAAAGGTATGCTGAGATTTAATTTTCTGGGTGCGTAAACAGCACCAAGCAGTCAAATACAGGAACAAGTGGCCTTGGGAAAACAGATACTGTACAAATGCACAGCATTTTCATGTTCATTTCCATAACCAAAGTGTTGTGGAAAACCAGTTTTGTGATGTGTGGTCCCTGTTTATTACATGAAACTCTAAATATCCGACAGAAAAGGGATACTTTTCACTCTGAAATCAAGTAATTTGCTATTCTGTGGACCCAAGCACAAAATGGCCAGTTTGAGGATTACAAAAAGTGGGAGCAGTGTGTTTCTGCTGCTGATATATGTCTGATATATAAGACCCCTCTCCAGTCTAATAGACTGTTTAGCCATAGGAAATATGATGTACTCTGCATTTATGTGATAAATGATGCCTGAGACTTTTGCTGTAGAGTTCAGTAAATGCAGATTATTGTTTCAGAAGGCAGAAATTTCTGTCATCATCTCTTTGAAAAGATCAATCAGAATAAAATGCTGAGCTGACTAATAAAGGACTTCTCAAGCTCTCCAACTATCTGATTAATTTCTTATGGTTTTGAGGTAAAACTATGGATTGGCACATGAAATATGGCCCAGGTTAGAAGACAAGTTCCCAGATGAACGTGTGAACCTAGTTTATGAACTAAGCTGAGATCTTACTGTTCAATTGCTCTTTTCAGGTGTAGACCAGAAAATAAAATCCTGCTTATTTCAGAACTGCCCTTGATGTTTCCACAGGTTTTGTGATGCTTTCACAATGGATGGAGACTTAGAACAAAAGCACGAGGGCAGATTCAACTCCTTCTGAATTTAAACCTTCCTCTATGCAGAGTCTCTTGTAATATAAAGAAATTCCCTACTGAAGCAATCTTCCACTTATTTATTTCAGGATCACATGAACTGGTAGAGAATGTCCTAAACTTTCTTCCTAATTCCCAGTTTGACAAGCTGTCCAGAGTCAGAATAACCCTGGCCTCATACTTCTTCCTAGAGTCTCCTGCTGAGTGTAAAATATGGCTGTCTTGTGGTTTGAACAAGGCTTTTAATGTGCCACGGGATGTCACGGTCCACAGAAATGGAATACAGTGTTCTACTTGCTGAGAAACAGAAAAAAAGCTAACCAAACTGGTTTTGTCCTCCTGAGCATACAGTGACTGACTGGAAATCCAATCACTGAGACTGAAAATATCAGCCTTGGTCACCAAAACAAAAAGCACCTGACAGATGGATTTAGTCTTCCTTCCGCACAAACATCTATTTGCCACTAAAGGTTTGGTGAGTACACTGGTCTCATCTCCCAGTGCATCATTAGCAGAGTAAGGTGGAGGTGATTTCTTCAAATTAATCCCTCCAAGAGGGAATGGTCAGGGCTGTCATGGAAATCATGCTGGTTAATAGTTTGTACATGGCTGGGGGAAAAAGAAAAATGTATCTGGTCATATAGGAGAAACAGCTCTTAAAATCAGGGCTTGGTCCCTCCCCACTGCAATGCTTAAAGGAGCTGAAGTGCTGACCCCACAGTCCTCACACCTCTGCCTGCAGGCACAGACTGGGCAGTGATTTCTGTGCAAGCGCTGATGAATACAGAAGCACTTCAGGAACAGCAAACAAGGAGTGCAGCATCAAACATCTCCAGTGCTGCTGAGCATTCATACAGATTTCTTGCTGCCTTTTTCTCCTTCCTTCTTCCTGATGCAAAAGTTGCAGAGCCAAGTGAGATGTGAGATGGGTAAGTTTTCTCTAGCCCACATGAAGACTCACTTGTGAAAATGGCCACCAGCTAATGATGAGATTTCAGAAGCAGAATAAATCAGCATTACTTTGGGTCAAATTTTGTCCAGTGGACTGGAAACCTCAGAAAGTGCATGGTGAAGACCATGGCCACAGGCTTTGTTCCTAAGTGCTTGAGCACGTAGAGGAGTTGGTGAGACAGCTTAAAGATACCTTCTGGAAATCTTTGCTCTATCTCACTCCTCTGCCAAGATGGACCCTTGCACAGTCCTGATTCTGAGGATAATAATACTTTTCAGCACTTTCCTATTTCCAAGCCAACACTGAGCTGTATTTTCTTCTAGGCTTTACAGCATACTTTTTTACCACGTTGGACTCAACCAAGGCTAGTCTCTATTTTAATAGATGTATTTTCCACAGGAAATTAATGTATTGTTTCCCCAAAGCTATTTCAGTCTCTAAACTTCACTGCAGCCTGCCCAGTTGCACGATATTTCAGCCAGCCAAACAGATCTAGTGCCCCTGACAGTCCTTTTAGTAGTGTTAGCCAAGGGAATTATGTCAGGCTCAGATTTACTACTTGGATCCTCCAAATGACAGTGCTCTGCAAGAGATCTGGTAGATGAATATCCCCATGATTTTTTTTCCCAAGCAACCCTGTATGGAGAGAGTACAGTGTTTTCCTAATTGTTGTGTTGGTCTTCTGACCTCATGTGTGCCATAATACCCACAGGTACCAGGATATATGGTATATGTGGACAGTATGTGTATCATGGTACCAATAGACACCAAAATATATGGTATTTATTGACTGTGTGTTTATACAGATATGAGTATATTCTGTCTTTGACTGTGGATTTGTATATTTGTAAAAGTATTTTCATTCAGTATCCTGGGGATTTAAAAAATTATCATGGGTAGATTGATTTCTCCCTTTTCTCAGGAGGCATTAATAAAATGGCAGCGGGGGTGCAGCTTCACTTTTATGGTGGCAAACGCTTGCAAACAGCAACGATGCCTTCCCTGAGCCATTCTCTGTCGGGATGACAAGGCACTGGCGGCTGTCAGGTCTGCGTAGGAAATCTCCACAGCGGTGCTGAGAATGTTTATTGTAGGGAGAGAACTTTTGCCCTGTGAAGTCACCTCCTACTAGTCACCAGTAGGTTTCTGATATTCTATCACAGGAAATTCCTGGTGGACCACAAAAGCAATCCCCTGAGTCCAGCTGCTGGCGGGGAGCAGTGGTGCACCACACTGCCTGGCTGAGCCTCAGCCTCCAGCGTGGGGCAGAGCACCTGTGCCCTGCAAAATGCAAACTCTGTGCTCCTCAAACAATGTTAAAATGAACTATACAGAGGGGCAAAGGTCAAGTGAACCATTATTGTGCTGAATTTTATGCAAACAAAAAAAATGTATTAGAGGATGTGCTTTGTATTGTAACAAGGTACTGTAAGATTATATTTAGGCTTCATGTCTTTGAAGCCCTTGGTAACACAACTGTATAATCACAGCTCTTGATGTTAATGAGGAAGTTATATTATAAGGTACCCTGTCTAACTGGGAACAGTGTAGGAAGAATTAATAACCTTTAGGAAAGCGTATAAAATCAGCTCTCAGGACCTCCAATGCTAGCTGTATCAGATGAATATATACACATTTCTACAAAGGAGAAAAAAATCAAAACAAGCAATTGACAATTACTTTTGTCACCTTTGAATGCAAAGGTATTGCTTGTCAGGTGCCTTTTTCTTGCACAGCTTGGAGGGCACGGCCCTCATTAACACTCCGTTTTCCTCTGCTCTTTTGCCAGGCTTTCAAGTGTTCAGTTGCAGTAGCAAGCAAGACTGGATGAACCTTTATCCATGTGAGACAGTGCACAGCAGGGAAGCAGCCTTGGAAAGGATGAACACCATGTATGCAGCTGGATGCTCTGGGTCTGTTTGTCCTTTATCTAAAAGACATCATATTCCTCCTTTCTTTACAAAGATAAGGATGCTGTGGAAGCAAAATAGTGACCCCTGCTAAAAATGGATGACACACATCCAGAGAGCTGCTATTAACCTCTAACCAATGCCTAATTTCATCTGCCTGCAACCTCAGGATGGGTAAGCCTCTGGAAAAGGGCCATCTCTGGGGCTTTTAGGATTTTGTAAACCCTTGTTTACTTCTTCTGAAGTGCTTCCTCATTCACTGACTTTTGCCTCATCACTCCGTGGCTGACCAGCCTCATCAAGGCGATCTGTGCCAGTGTGTGCAGGTGCAACAGCAAGGATCCAACACTTCAGGCATCAGCTCCATTAACCAGAGCAGTGCAGGGGAACAAAATCATGCTTTAAGATGTTGTGTTGTTTGGAGTTTAGAAGGTGGTGCATTTTTTTGAGTTAATGAGTATGGCTGCCTCATCTGTTTTTGCAAAGAACATTTCTGGGAGGAGAAAACTATGTGTGGCTGATCATGAGCGCTGTGGTAACCTGCAGCAGCTGCACCAAGTCCTTGTAATCCCAGAGCATCATATTTCTAAACCTAGGAGAAAGGCATTATAAAGATGTTATCCAGAGTCCCATGTGATTTAGGGGCACATACACCACTTTCAAACAGTGACTTACTGGGAAGTGATGGGCTGGGTAATGCCTGTAGAGAAGTCAGATGGGCATTTTTGAAAACTGTACCCCTGATTTTAAAAGAAAGGAAAACGTGAGGCAATCGCAGCTGATTCAGCATCCGGCAGTCTCAGCCAAGTCATATTTTACCTCTTCCCTTCCCTCCCTGCACAAAACTTCCAGGAAAACCTGCAAAGAAAAGGCATATGTGGGTAGGAGGAGACCTGCTTTTAATTTCTGTACCTCCTATTCAACACAATGCCACACAATGCACAGGATGCGAGTATCCCAAGGCACCTTATACAATACAAGTAACAAAAGCACACACACATGCACCAGAAAAGGGGGAGCAGCAAGAATGACATGGTTCTAAAACAAAATGCAGGTAAAGCTGTCTGTAAAATGCTTCTGTAAAGGGGATATATGAAAAAAATCATCTTGCAAAAGGAGAAGGTGGAAGCTGAAGAAATGTTCAGGTGATCACAAGAATTTGATTTCCATTTCAGAACAGGGTTTATCTGTTTTTCCCTATTGTGTTGAATGCAGGGGTCAGATCTTCATTATCAACAGTGCAATCAGTGCCTCTCCAGTGAAACACCCACTGATGCCTCTGTGATACCATCTATAGAGCAACCTGGAACCAGCACTGAGTCATATAATGGTGGTAACCATAGTAAGCAGCAAGTGCTGTGGTTGGAAACATATCATGGCTGTTCCTTGTTTCCTGTTCTTTTGACTGGAAAGAAAGCGTGTGTAGGAGCTGCTCGCTTCTGCAGATCCACCACCATCTGTTTAAGGGAGATCATTCACGGGACAGGACCAAAACCACTATTCTGGTCAAGTGATGGAAGGTGTTTGGAGAAACATCCAGCATTAAAACTACTGCTAACACTAAATGAGTGCATCAGAGCCTGAACAAAGATATCTAAATTTTCTTCAACTCTCTTGATGATGCATTGCTCCACATTTCCATTAGAAAGACAGTGTTGTGGATGAAGCACCTGGAACCTTGCCTGACCTGCTCTTGCTTGCAGGCTCATGCACAAGTTATTGGTGAAGGAGCTCACAAAATCTGCAAACATACAATCTACAAAAAATCCCTGCAACCTAAAAAAAACCAAACCCGTGTAGTCTAGAGATACTTGCAGCAAGAATGTATTCTGTGTTTTTGAAGAGGAATAAAAGCAAAACACTTTATATAAAAAGTGAGAGACAGGATCTTACATTCTTTCTTTATTAAATGCACCATTTTTTAATGTAAAGTGGTTTGCACCTAGATAGAAAACACTAGATGATTTTTAGTCAAAACAGTGTTAACTAGAGCATCAAAATCAAATGTGAACATACAGAGACATAAAGGAGAAACTGTGAGAAATTTAAGTGGTATGTAGCCATGAATCACTTCTCCCTATTGCATGTGGCCACTAGAGTAACTTAATATGCATTACTTCTGCATTTAAGAAAAAATGCAGTTGGCACTTTTTTTTTACATTTGCATGTTGATGGGCAGTTGCTGTCAGTATAATGTAATTTTAGTGGCCAAATATAATTGTTTGCAACACTTTAGCTGCCTAATTCTGAATCCAAATAAAATGAATAATACGAAATTTTTCTTTAATAGAGGTTTGGTTACCACATCAAATCCATGCTTGGTGTAACATTACTAGGAAATTTACAAGGAAGGAGGAGGAAGAACAGCAAAAATACCAGAGAAGTCTTTTTTTCATTATGAAGTGAGACAAGGCAGAGATTTTATATATTGACTCTTGAAATCATGACTGGAAAAACCAAATGGCCCAGACCTATCCACAGTCATGGTATGGCAACTGTGCCTTCTGTGGGGTGTAAAGCTGTAACTGCTGTGCTTTTTAAAGTCATATTCAAGTTTTCTATAAAATGTGTGTGCTTACTATATAGTATTGTGTACCAATTTTCCTTACATTGCACTCTAGCCTTTGATTTTGTTTTAAAAAAAAAAAAAAAAAAAAAAGCAAGAAATGAACAAGGATTTTTTTTATACTAGGTGAGTAAATGTTTCTTAAAATATTAGTTTATCTTTAGTGTGTGTTTGTGCATTGTATCCAAAGTTTTGTATTTTGATGAGAGATTAGATAAACAAAGAACCTCTCCTTCGGCAGGGTCCAGCCCCACTTCCCAGTGAGCTCCTCACCTATGGATTGTAGTTTAAAGGCTTCCCCTTCTCACACAGCTCTGCAGGATCTGGCTTTGGCTGGCATCTCGTAGCCCTGACCAGCTCAGGAAAAGGAGTCATCTGTTGCCTGGACATTGGACTGAGTGGTGAAAGTGACCAAAAATGAATCAGTAGGTTTGTTCCAGTAAGTGATTTCATTTTTCTTGTGTTTAAAAAAATTTACTTGGCTGAAAGCCAGTGATTTGCCTAGAAAGACGCTGAACATAAATGATGTCTGTTCTGTGAAAATTTGCTTGTACTGTCCATCAATACCCTTTTATGTGTTCTAGTGTCTGTAAATGTGCACTTATAAATCTATATTTTTATAGTAAAATAGCTCCAAAGCTTATCCCGTGGATACTCTGCTTATAGCTCCTTGCAGAAGAGAGAACTCTTATCTCTGCATAACATCTGTCGATATGTTTCCAGTCACCCAGAATCCAAATTCCTTTGTGGACAAGTGGTTATAGGCAGAGTCAATATTTGGAAGGGTCTTGTCTCTTCTACGGGAATTGGGTAAACGGAATGGAAAATTATGTCTGACTACCACTAAAATTTTCTGCACTTTAAAATTATTCCTATTCTGCACAGTTGAAACCAAGACCTCGTGAAGGGACTGAAGCTGTCGGATTTTGTGTATGTAAAATCAGAAAGACTGAATCAATGCGAAGTAGCCCTGAGATATGAGCCCACAAAATCAAGGAATATTTCAAAAGTATGTCATGATCAACAGAGTCCTGTCTGCTCCATAAAGGAGCAGCTCTGTGGAAGAGCCAGAACCTCTCACCCATGGGCTACAGTATCACTAAATTACTTTAGGAAAATTTACTTTTTACAGCAATTAATCCTGTTGTTTTCCATAGGTCTGCTTTTGAATGGCGAGATAACCTAGCTCAGCACAGAGTATAAGTTACACTGGATCTGCTATGCTGTCATTTCAAATTTCCTCCATCAAATTCCAGAGCAAAGAAAAAAGGAACAAGCTTTAAAAAACTATATCGAATACATAAACCCCACATAATGAAAAGCTGACACTTTTAATTAATCTTGAGAGAAGAAAGGGTTTTCTGGGCAATCTGCACAGAAAGGAGCAAGCTTCATGTGAGCAAAGGTACAAGGAGGATCTTTCTGAGACCACTGGAGTGTAATAAAACAAAACCTAATGAGGGGTGACTACTTCACACAACGAAACATGTCTGACTCCCCAGTGTTTCTTCGGTGCATGCAGAGCTCTGATGCTGTCCCTGATTAGATACAGTCTCACCGCCCAGATGGACATTAATCACTGATATCGACAACCTCAGCCTGGCAAGGCAGTGGGAAATTTGTCCGACCCCCAAACCCTAACTTTACAGTTAAGACTTCTCTTTCATTTTGGTTTGCTCTGGAACCACAAACATAAACATCTCAGTTTCTGTGGGTTGTTAACACACAGAACCTGAACTGAAGATCAGAGCCATCTCCTTCCTCTACTTGTCTACACTGGGTTCCATCAGAATCTCACCTATGAGTGTGATGACAGTGATAACAGTGAAATTTGCTTTCAGCTATCTATAATAATGTCTTCAGATCAGAAACAGAAACCTTGGCAGTTTGTGACCCATATTCAGTTTTGACTCATGCTTGTATTTCCAACTAATAACCTAAAAAAAACCCCGAACAACCACAAACCTTTCTGTTTCTACCCCATCCTTGCAGCACAAACATGTCAGACAAAATGACATTTTGTTCTAAAGCTGCTGGTAGAGTGTTATGGCTTTATGGTAAAACACCTGGGTTATGCTTAGGTACAATACACAACACCACAGACTTTAGTGCTTGTGCCAGTTGCTATTAGTGGAAAGGAGCAGTTGACCATATTACTGACTCCTGTGTCTCCCAGGAGTACAATTTATCTGAATAGCTATGTGTGAATTTGAATCCCTTTTCCAGTCTTGAATAATTAATCTTGGGAAGGTAGGATAAGAACACCCTAAGTATGTCACTTAACTGCAGGTGGTGAACATGGGATATTTTGTTTTTAATACAGGTTTTGGCCAGGAAGCTTCATATCCAATGGACATTCTCATATTTATATATTTAGAAAAAAAATCACTGTGTCTATCTAGGATTGTTTGGACAAGAATTGTACGTTATTGTCTCAGCGCAGCAGGAATGTCAGCTATGAAGAGAGGAATTCTTCACATCCCACCCATGGGAGCAAGAGGGAATCTCTGGCACATCCCTGTGTCCAGTCCAGCAGCGAGACAGCTTTCAGTTGTTGGACACAGCACAAACTAAAAGCGAACTACAAAGTAGGGGGGAGCATGGGTGTGTTTTGCTTTGACTGTGCTGCAGTGCACAAAGGACACATTTTCCTCCTGATTTTTTTCCCATCTCTGCTTGTGTTTCTTTAGTTTGTTTGTTTTTTAACATCAGGAATTTGGGTTTGTTTGTCCCTGGAAGACTCTGTGACTAAGCTTAACTAATAATAATACTGAAGTGAAAGCTCAGAAATCAGATGGAAAGGATTTAGTGGCAGATGCAGTAGGGTTAGGTTAATGGTTTCACTCGATCTTTAGGGCCTTCCAACCTAAATGATTGTATGATTTCTGCAACTGGGGCAGTGTCAACATTCCTCACAAGGCACAGCCACCTCTGCCATTGCTAACATTGCACTTACAATTGGAACACTAAATTTCTTGGCCATATACCTGTGGGGTGCTGCGGTGGCCAGTTCTGAATATTAACAGCATTAGGTACCCTATAATGGATCTATAAGTAATTTTTTATTCAAGCATCCTGATGCAGGCCAAAAGTGTTGAGCTCTTTGTGTAGCTTTATAAGGATCTACTTCCACCTTTAAAATTCTCATAGTCAGGTGTACTTGATGTTTCCCTCTCTGCTGCTTGCCCTGCACTAGAAGTGCTGGATTACATTTCAGGAAGCCACAGAGACCACTACATGCAGAGTAGTTCTTCTGCAGGGAGCCTGCCACCACAATGCTTGAACCTTCTGTGAGGCACATCACTGTTTTGTGGGGGTTAGACACCATCTCCCATTTCCTCTGTATTTATCCAGTTCCAGGAAAAGCATGTTCCCAAGCAGGATGTCCAGCTACAGGTCCTCACTAAAGAAACAGAAGCCGGGAGTGTCGGCACCGGTGGTGCCCCCACTAATACCTGCAGTCGTGAGCACAGCACTGTGTGAATGGGCCCAGCACAGGGCAAAGGTTGAAAGGAGCTGTGCACTCACACCCCGTAGCAGCTGAGCCCCCAGCCCAGATGGGCCACAGCTGCAGAGTACAGTGTGCATCCAGCCACACACTCTTCCTGTTGGCTCTCTGTGGAGATGCTGGTGGGTATGTCTGCTCCCTAGAACCCAGGCTGCTTCCATGAGAAGGAGATGTGGAAGATATGTGTGATCTGATGAGCAGTGGCCACCACCTCCAGGTTGCCAGGGGGAAGAAAGGTGATATCAGAGGGGAAACTCTTCTGGCATTTTCCTTCTTGCAGCTGTGGGCTGCTGAGTGCCCTCAGATGAGTGGTTGTGGGCTTCTCCTGCAGATCAGTGCGTTGCTTCTGCTGAGAGAGTTCTAAAATGTTAGCTGGACAAAATGTGTGTGCCAGAGCAGCAGGAGCAAGCAGTCCTGTTGTGGGTACTGGACAATTTCAGACAAAGAACACATTCCTTGGGTAGGCCCTGGGGAAGCCAAGGCTGCTGTGTTACTGCCTGGGGTAAGCACCAGAGTCTGCAGCACTAAGCAGGGCAGCAGAGCATCAGCATTGAGATAGGGACATGGATTTGGCTCATATGTGGGTTTTGGAGCCAGGCTGAGTGCCTGTGCTGTGGGGATGTCTTCTGACATCTCTCTGTTCCTCCTTTAGGCCCTTCACGCTTCACCCCTCAAATTATACACTAAGTGCTTGGGGCAGAGGTCTTTGCAATATTGCCTGGCGAGGACATGGAAGATAAGAACAACAGCATACAAACACAGATTCAGAACTTCTTAGTTCTTCATTTCAGACCCCTGTTTTCCCTGGTATTCATGCTGTAAAACCCTTTTCCAGATGAAGTCTCTTTCTCCAGAGGATCTTTGAAGGCATAACAAAAATAGAGGCATTTTTTTCCATTAGATCCACTTGGTACACCAAAAGCGAATAGACAAAAAGGTGATTCAACCTCACTTCAAGTGAAAAAAAGGAAAATTATTAGACATAATAATTTATTTTCTGTTTCTGTTCCTATTCCTGCGTCATTGACTGTAGGTCACAGCAGTACCCTTAAGGATAAATCTGGACAGGGAATCCTGAAAAGCAGCTCACAGGCAGGATTTCAGTCTTAGGAATCCATGGATGAACAGTGGCTAAGCTGGCTTAGCAATTTAATGAGCTAAGATTGATTATTACTTCTTTCTAATGCTACCTTTATGAAACATATAGGCCTTTGCCATTTGATTTGATGTCCATTCATTTGCCATTAGTTTAGTAGCAAATTTAAGCTTTTCCATGCCCAAGTACTGCCTTTATATTATGTTATTTTTCTGCCTATGGTTTTTATGTACTTTTAAGTATAATGCATCCTATTTGAATTATTTTCTTAAACAGTGTTTTGAGGAAATATACAGATTACCTGGAAGATGAGGTCTATCATGGAATCCTCCAACCTGCAGACTTCCAGTACCTAAAGGAAACCTACAAGAAAGACACAGATAGAAAGGCTTTTTACAAGAGCCTGAAGTGACAGGAAAAGGGGGAATGTTTCCAAACTGAAAGAGATTAGGTTTAAATTACGTATTGGAAAGAAATTATTTACTGTGAGTGTGGTGAGGCATTGGAACAGGTTGCCCAGAGAAGTTGTGGGTGCCCTATTCCTGGAAGTGTTCGAGGCCAGGTTGGATGGAACTCTGAGAGATCTGGTCTAGTGGAAGGTGTCCCTGTCCATGGCAGACAGGTTGAAAGGAGGTCCCTTCCAACCCAAACCATTCTATGGTCCTGTGACTTCAAAACTTTTGTATTTAACCTCTGTTTCAGCTTTCTATGAGATTTGTTCAGTTTTAGCTATGATACTTTTCAGAATTCAAAATGCAGAAATCCAGTATCTCTTTCTGAATCTACTTGTTAGTCTCACCTACCTGGAATGAGCTGATTTGGAATCTTGATTGCCCTATACATCTTCCTCATCCTGATTTTTCCTCTGCTAATTTAATGTCTCATGTAATGTAAGGCTCTGAATACCAGTAGTATCTCATTAATAGATTTTTTTTTTCTTTCTTGTATGTTGTTTTGACCTTAGATATGGTAACTGCGGGTCACTACCTGTAAAGAATAAATTGGAACTCCAGAGTGTTGGCTGACAGATTCAGCTCAAAAGCTAGAGCTAGAGTGATGAAGCAAAGGACACACTTCCTAGTGTCATCTTGTTTTTCAGCACTTAAAATTTTCCATAAGTGTACCCAATTATTTCTTTCAGGTACAGCATTATGCAGTTGAATACATTATGGAACTACTAATTTAATAAAAAAATATTTATTAGCAACATCCAAAAAGAAATTATTCAATGGATCAGTATCTGTTCTGCATGGTCACTGAAGGAGAATGACCTTTTTCTATTGAAAACCAAAACATATCACTCTGCCATACCCCTTTAAATTCAATTTGATGGTTTCTGTCTTTATTTAGTTTGCAGCCATATTACCTCATCCCAAGCTGGCACGGCTGGGCCACCTGGGATCTCGTGGGCGCTTTAGGAAGTGTTGGTGATTCAGCGCAGCAGTTGGCACTCTGCCCTCCAAGTCTCCATGGAAAAATCCTTCACCACTGCACCTGGGCACCGTCTGTTGAAGGAGGTGGCATCTGTCAGATGAGGTATAAAAGCGATCCTTGGAAACTCCAGGGTGTTTTCTCCAGGTTGTTACACAGACAGTGTTCTACCTAGGGAATATTTTTATGAATATTTCTCTTGAGCTGCTGAAATATAGACCAGCACACTCACCATTAACTTCAGTACCTTCCATGTTCAGGAGATTCAAATTAATAACAGTCCTGTGGATGCATTAAGTTGTAACACATTTAAGGGTTTTGCACTATTCCAGTAAGTATTGTTTAAACTGGGGGGATATAGAAGGCAAAAAGCTTTCTTTTCCTGTATAACAGAAAGTGGTTGAGCTGGGTTTAACTAACATGCTTGTAAACCCCAGCCAAAATTCCTCTTGTTTAATCAAAACAATGTCCAAGGACTGCGATTTTGAAATGTGATTCCTAACAGGGCTGCTGTGAACAAATGACATTAATAGGCAAAGGGGCTTCTTTTTGGCTGTATTCAGTAGTGATTGTGTGCTAAAAACGTGAATGGCCACAGCATATCCCACAGCAACTGTCACATCTTACTCTCCAGCTAGCTCTTGCAAATGCTGTGTGTTTTGGGAAGCATTTTTTTCTTGTTTTGCTAGCAAAGATTTTGGTTTCTTGACATGTTCTGTCAAGAAGAGAAGAACATTTCTGGTCCAGCCCCAGCCCCATGGACCTCCTGCTGCATCCTTCTCTCTTCCTTTCCCTATAGGCTAGCTGGTGTAGGGAATAGTGGTTGCAGGGAAGAGGTAGGCAGGGGGTCACAAGCAGCCCAGAGGAGAGGCAGTCCCTACAGCCACCCAAATCTTTCCCTTCTCCAGGAAGTGCTGCTGTTAGGAGCTGGGGAGACAAGGACGGCAGAAGTGAGCTGGGGGAATGGCTGAAGTTTGTTTGGCCTCCCTGACTCAGCTCCCTCTCCACTGGTGACTCCACATGTGAGCTGGGCAAAGCTTTGCACAGTGATGGGCGCAGAACCACAGAGGGCCCAGCTACAGGGGCAGCCTCTGTGGAAGGGAGCAGTGTTCTCTGCATGAGCCATCAGGGAAAAGCAGAAAGGTCCTATCTCCTCCATGTCATGTACATTTTTCAGTATGTTTCTGAAGTCCACACATCCAAGAAGTGGCATATTACAACTCAAAAGCTATGATTGAGACAAAAAGTTAAGCAATTGAAATGAAACCAAATTTAACACATGGCAAAGTTGTTTCTGGTTTTAATTCAAATTTTTTTGAAGGATTTCCAATTCTGCTGTGCAAACACAGTGACCTGATAGCTTTAAAATACCTAAATGGGCATAGTCTGTGTGATCATGTATTTGAGGCAGATTCTTCTCACTTATATCTGCTTATCTGAGCCTGATGACTCCAGTGGAAATAATGCTCCAGACATCAATCCAAAGTTGCTCCTGATGCCTTCATGACATTGATAGATACTAGCATGGCTTCTGAACCGTAGTCTGATGGTCATATTGTGGATATTACACCTTTAACCCCACCTCTGCAGAAGGGGGTTGCATTATTCATTATTACTTGTCTCTATCCAGTCCGAGTTCACAGTGATAAATCTAGCTTATAAGGCACTTACAAAGATGGGTGTGGTGTGCTGATAGCATTCATGATTAAGTGCTTTCCTGTGTCAAATATAGCCTGTAATATACTACAAACAGGCAGTCGATTTTTATACAAACTGATCTGGCTGCTATCAGACTCTCACATTTTATACTAATACTTAAAATAAATCTAGAAACAGGAAAGAAAGTACAGAATTATTGTTTTAAGCTAACTGTGAGGGCTTATCTTCAAAGTGACAGAGTTTCTATTGTATTTAAAGAAACTGGTCAGTATACTGGCATAAAGGTTAGAAGTACGCATGAAGCTGGAGTTAAGTTCCAGCCTCAGTTTTCACTTTTGATATAGACCCTCTAAGATGCTTTTTGTTCTAACATGAAGATTTAAAAATACTTTTGCTTTATTTTTTTCCAAGCTTGCCAACTTTGCGTTAAAGCCTACTCCTATTGAAATCACTGGGAGTTTTGCCATACATTGTAGAAGGTTTGGGATGTGGCAGCATGTACTAAAATCCTCGTGATTTATTGGATTACTTGGACAAGAGCTAGGGATATGTGAGCTACCATCGTCAGTCTTTTCTTTCCACATCTTATCTCATGTAACTTTTGCATGTCTTTTTGAGATCTCAGGTTTAATGGCTAAGAAAATGTCAAAAGCTGGGTCTGCTTGAAAATGAAGAAGAATTTTCTGTCTGAAAGTGCTCACCTTTATGTATTTCAAAGAGTTGGCACTTCAATATATGTGAGGACTAGTGAGACACTTGACCCAAAATCAAGCTGAAAACAAAACTGATTGAGCGCACAATATTTTAATGAAACTCATAAAATGGTCATCTGCTAAACAGAGGACACATTTCACAATCATGTTTGAGATTTGGGCCATCTTGAGGCTATTTTCACTGCCAGGCTATTTCCATGAGCCTGACTGACACTCAGCTTGCCAGTCATGTGTGCAGCACACACCCATGGTCATGCTAGGCTTGGCTCCAGATGTGGCCTGCTAAGGGAAAGGTAGATCACCCTTCCACTATGATGGGATCTGAGCTTCCTTTCCCACAGGCTGGACAGATCAGGTGTGGTATTACAGACCCTGGGAGATTTCTTGAGCCTGGCTCATTGATAAGCACAACTTGGGGGTTTGGAGCGTGAGCTCCACCTGGGCAAAAAGGCAATGGTATGAAATTCTGAATGAGGACCAGAAGAACGGAGCTTCCCATCGTGAGCTGGTTCTCAGGCCTGATAATGGCTTTGTAGCATAGATGTTTCTTTTGTCATTTTGCCTAGAAGTGAAAATTACCAACTGTGACATGTCAATGTCAAATTCTGAATATAAGGAAATGTGACACTAACACAAAAGATGGAGAGATAAACATTAGGAGTTTCTTTGAAATGTGAAAATTTGGGGTCTTAAAAGAATGGAGTGACACACTGCTTGTGAAATACGTAGGATCCTAAAAATTCTACTGGATTTATGCATAATGACATTTTCTCATTATTGTTACCATATGTTGTAACTCTTCTCATAAGTCCTAAACCTATGAAACATCAGTAGGGAACAACTTAAACACGAGAGAAATCACATTATTAGAATTACTTGCATGTACAAGGGTGCTCATTGGTTTACATGTCCTTGCTTACAGCAAGAAAATCCAAACTGCAAAACATTTTTGGCAGCTTGATTAGTCTTTTGGGCGGGTATTATCAAAAGAAAATTATTTTTGTCTCCAACTGACTAGTCTGAAAATCAGACTCAAGTTACTATTTTTTTTTAAATTAGCGTATAACTTTTTGAGTCAATAGATGTAACTGGGGTCATATGTGTGGGGTGAGTGGCTGATGAAGGAGTAAAGCTTTTCTAAGGCATGTGTAAGAACATTTTTTAAATTAGAAATTAGAGCATACATTCCACCAGTTTAATTACCCAACACATAAAATGCTGTTACTACAGCCTTTGACTTTCTGAAGTCCTTTGAATAATTAAAATAATTTTTAGTTAATAGAAAGAGAGGAAAATATTTTAAGTTTAAGTCCATTTTTTTCTTCTTGCTGACCACTGTTCTAGTTGCGTGTAATTGGTCATTTTACTAGAGCAACACTTCTGTCCTCAAATGTAGAAATTATCTCACAAGAAATTATATTAAACAATATTAAAATTATTGCAAAAATCACATTCCTGTTCCTGGAGTCTGGAAGTTTGGTGAGTCCTTTTAACAGGCTGTTTAACACACTGTGATGGTAAGGGGTGAGGCAAAATTGAAGGAAAAAATGTCTGACTGACAGCACCCCACCCAGATAAGGCTACTGCTTAGAGAAACTTGGGAATGTCTCAATGCAAGTACTGTGCCAGGAACACACGCTCCACTGCATCCAGGAGTGATTTTCAATCATCCAGCTCTTAAAGAGGTCAGCAGCAGCAACAGCCTGCAGGCTTGTTCTCTCCTCTCAACACAGGAAAGACTCATGCCCCTCCTGAATCTGATTTAGCTCCTTTTTCTTGCAACCTCTACCTTATTTATAGAACCACAGAATAATTTAGATTGGAAAGGACCCCTGAAGGTCATCCAGTCCCACCCTTTGTTCCTGACAAGACTGATTTAAAAGCCAGATGAGGTTATTCATGGCCTTGCCTCATCAGATTTTGAAAGTATCTGAGGGTGGAGGTTCCCCCACCTCTTTAGCTGGGTTTAACCACTCTTACCCAATTTTTTTTCTTCTTATCCATGGTGAAAATTTCCCTGGACACAGGTTGTGGCAATTGCCTATTGCCCTTTGGCTGCACACCTCTGAGACAAGTCTGACTCCCTCTTGTCCTTTCAGCAGCTGAAGATCACAGTCATATTCCACTCCACCCCCAGACTTTCCTTCTCCAGACTGGCAACCTCAGTTTCCTCAGCCCTCCTTGCACATCATGCCCCACAGCCTGGGTGCTCCTCCACTGGACTCGGTCTGACACGTTAACGCCTTATGCTGGGAAGCCCAAGAGTGGACATGGCAGAGCACTCCAAATGTGGCCTCGCTGGAAGGAAACAGCTGCTGGCTGCTCTCTGCTGAGGCAGCCTGGCATGTTTTAGCTTCCATTGCCTCAAGGGCGCACTGCTGACCCATCTTCAGCAAGTTCGCCACCTCAGGTCCTGCTCTGCAGAGCTGCTTGCCCTCACAGGCAATCTCCAATTTGCATTGCTGCAGAGGCTTCTTCTGTCCCATGTGAAGGACCTTGCATCCGTTCTGCTGAACTTAATGAAGTTGCTGTCAACCAGAAAGGATATACTGTGTATATCAGCAAATCCATCATCCTTTCCTCTGCAAGAAGACCTTTCCAATGCGTCTGTCCTTGAGTTTTAACTTTCTGACTTTTGTCGGAAGCCCATGGACAAGTAACCAGCTTGCATCCCTTAAATTTGGCTCTGCACCACAGAATCTGTGCTTTATAACACTTTTTACTGCCTATGAGTAGTCTCAGATAGGATTTATCAGGTCCTCTACAGGTGAGGGTAGATCTGACTCCCTCAGATGAGCACACTACCCTGTGTTAGGCCAAAAAGCAGCAGAGGGGACTTCAAGTGATTGTATCACTGGCCAGAATGAAGAAAAAACAACTAACAGAAAGGGCACAAACCTAATTAGGCAATTTTCAAATCTCTGGAGAAAGTATTCAGTAATTAGGGAAAATTTAAAAAATAAATACAAAAAAAGAAAAACCCAACCAAAACCTGAGGAATATCATATAAGAATTGTCTTACAAGAAATTAGTACATGAGACATTGCCACTAGAAGGTACCAGTTAGTTCATCCTG
The DNA here is from genome assembly GCA_013400235.1 of Oriolus oriolus. Lineage (NCBI taxonomy): Eukaryota > Metazoa > Chordata > Aves > Passeriformes > Corvidae > Oriolus > Oriolus oriolus. Next base: position 249,038 of record VXBT01011613.1, read on the forward strand.
ACCTTTCTTCTACGGAAATGTCAATGCCCCATCCCTGGAAGTGTTCAAGGCCAGGTTGGAGGGGGTTTTGAGCAGCCTGGTCTAGTGGAAGGTGTTCTTGACCATGGCAGCAGGGTTTGGAACTAGAAGGTATTGAAGGCGCCTTTCAATCCAAACCATTCTATGATTCTGTGTTGCTATGAAATGTGTTGTAAGCAAGACCCTGTTTCAGCTCTTGAAAGTGAGAAAGAGTGTAATAGCAGCTTTTTCTCCTACTGGAAAACAAGAGAAATTTCTGGACACATGTCCATAAGATATTAAGAAACATTAATTATCTGGGAGTATGTTCTTTTTATCATGGGTGGCAGCAAAAGAACCTCAAAGGACTGAATTTTATACTGAATTCCATGTCTCCTGTTCTGGTGATAGTATTCAGAAGAATGCTAAAGGAGTCTATTGAGAAGGCAAGACTTTGAGGAAAACCAGGACATTTGCACACCTGATGGAAATTCTGCTAGGCTTGTCCCTGGTGAATAGATAGTGGCTAGCCACAGACTGTGTATCAAACAGCTGAATATATAGACCACAATGTCTTAAAAACTTAATTTAGGTCCTAAACTTTTAAGCAAATCTTGTATAATTTGTGTTAAACTCACAGCTTTTCACTTGAAATCCCAAAATGGTCCCTTGCTGCCTCTTCACATGTGATTATGTTTATTTTCGATGCAGTATTCTCAAAAAATATTTGAGATTTTTTGAAGACTTTTAAAAAGTCTTCTTATGTCAGCAATACACGATCACTATCCTAATTAGAAAAGGATGGATAATAATATTAAAATCAGTGAGAGATCTGCTGTAGAATTCACCTGGGACAGATTCAGTGTCTAAATTATAATAATCATAATTATTTGAATGACCATGTGTTCATCCTGCAGGAGCAGGAGATAAACATGGGAAGGACACGAAATCCAGATGTCCTTTGTTCATGGCACTGTGAGGAGGAAACTTGAGAAAGCCTCAATGCCTGACTCATGGCAGACCACTATGGCATCGGATTTGGAATGAAATTGAAAATGTAGCTTCTGACAGCAGCAAAGATGGCCAAAGGCATTTTCAGGGCTCAGGGTCAGACTCAGAGGTGACAGACTGATCTAATTTCTGGGATTTGACAAAAACAACACATCTGATTTAAAAAACAAAACAAAGCAAAAACTTATGTGAGGAATAAAGATGGCTTGGAGTGTCTGAAAGGCCTTTGCCAGACACTCTCACTCAGCAGTGCAGTTCTCACTGTTCTGGATCACTTCTTTGCTTTTTATCTTGAGTAAAGCCCTTTGCAATTAAGTTAATACTGATTTAATCATGACAATAATAGCTGGTAGATATCCAAGGAAATGATAACAAAAAAATTAAGCAGAGTGTAGATTGCATCTATAACAAGAGATTGAAGAGTAAAAGAATACTGCAGGGGCAGGCCATACTGCAGTTTTCCTTTTGAAACTGCTGTTAAAAACAAAACCAAACAAGCCAGAAAGCTAGGGCTGCTTCTTCTGCAAAGATTATACGTGATTTGTGTAACATACTTGGACTAGTTTGTTAACACAATCCCATGAAGTTGTGACAGTTTGACAGCCACGTTATTACATCGCAACTTGGCTGAGAGGTTGTGGGAGACGAACTCATTGTGTTTTAGGTCATTTGTGTTCATTAGCAAGTGCAAAGTCATCAAAGCCGTTTTTGCCTTCTGCTAAGTGGAGCTGCAGCTCTCTCACCTGGACTCAGCATCATTCAGATATGCAGCAAGGTTGTCCCACCTAACACCTCATCTTCTAAAGAAAATGAGTTGGGATCATGAGGCATTAGGCACAGCTCCACTGTTTCCTCAGGTTTTCTAATTACCTGGCGAGCTGTCTGCCCAACAGTAGCAGTGGATTGGAGGAGTCTTGGGCGCAGGTGGTGGAGCCACTACCTGCAGTGCCAGTACAATACTTCATCAGGCTTAGGTATCCATCCTTAGACTGGAGCTTTCTTAGATAAGGTAGCCAGTGCTAGCAGAGGAAAACCCTTTAGCATGATTCATGTGTTACCTGAAACAATGTCACAGCACAGTTTCAGATTAGAAAATGTAATTACCCTGATCAGTTGTTTACAGAGAAATTGTTTGAAGCTTTCCAAAGACATTGTTTGCCATCAGGGCAGTATCACTTCCATTGTGTGTTTTGTGTACTGGCCTGATAGATAAAGATGGGAGCTCCCAGAAAATTACTCTCCCTCAGAGCATCAAAGTTTTAGAAGTGTTTGTAACCCAGCTAGAGAATCTCATGCAAGATGCACAATGCCACAGTCTTTAAATCTGTGACTATTAAGTTCATTATGTTTTAATTTGAAAATTGGACACTCAGTTTTTCAAAGATTTATGACTTTATCCTGAACACATTGAAGTCAGTGGAAGTTTTGTCCTTGGCTTCATTTGGAACAGGATAGAGTTCTTGTGGTGTGATGTTTGATCTCCAAGCAATGGATTCAAGAAATAACTAGATCTGAGTAGTTATCGAGATCACTTAGAGCTAATCAGATCAAAACTCTACAATTCTGAGGGAAAGAATGAGGGTGCCAGAAATTCAGGGCCACTGAATGCTGCAGGAAGACATAGTGGAGAGCATTTCTGTGTTGATAAAATTTAAATCAGTCAGAACTATTCTAAACTGGCCCGAGCTGGAAAACCCATGGCTAACTTGCAGGGCTGAGCAGCTCTGAAGGGCTGCCATTTCATTTTAAATTGCAGTTCAAAACTGGTGCTGAGCTTAAACGTTACTTTGCCCTGGAGTCAGTATGAGTTGAATCTCTCACCTGTTATAATCGGGAAGTAAAATCTGTTTGGAAACATTTGAATGCTGGGGATTGCTATGTTTGAATACAGGCAGGTTCAGACTTTTTTCTTTTTTTCCTTCTTCACCTTAGTGTAAGGCTGTTGGGAGTGGTCATAGGGGGAATTGGCAGTAACTCTGCTACACTGATTTTCTGGAATGGGCAATTTTTCTACATGGGAGGAGTTTTGCAAATTAATTAATCAAACACAGTGACAAGAGCACTAGAACACAAAGGTGAAGAAAACATCCTTAACCTTAATTGTGCATTGACATGGCTGATTTCACAACTATGTGGCCACACTCTGCACTGACTTATAGTGCTTTACAAATGTGCCTTTTGAACTTCATCCTATCCTTGTGTGGACAGACCTTGGCTGCCCTTAGTCTCTAAAGATGCTTGAAAACAGCAAGTCTAGCCCATGCAAGATTTTGTGATATTTATTTCACTAGTTTTCAGCTACTATAGAAGAGTGTCAGGTATGTGTAAAATGTATAGGTTTTGATTGAAGGGATAATTTTATTGTGAATGATGTACTGAATTCAGCATGCACTGCTCAGAAACCCAGCTGAGCTGAGTTAGCTCAAACTGCCAGCAAGCAGGTTTGCTATCCAGAGACAAAACTGGATTGCAATGTTTCCTCTTGCTACGGAGCTGGTGGCCAATTGCATGCCCTGTATCAGTATGATGTGACACAAAGTTGGAGCAGAGATTCATATTTGTAAATCTGGTATTCAAACCTGAAAATAGCTAGTCTGGGAGGCAAGTCCAGAGAAATCTTTCTGTGTGGTATTTATTAACTATTACTTTTCAAGGGTAAGTGAGGAACATTTAGAGTAATCATTCACCTTTGCCAGCAAAAGAAGGAATAGTTTCAGTCTTCTTTGAAACCCGCCGGATTCCCTGTTCTTGTGCAGAGGTCTAGAGAGCTGCCAGAGCCACAAAGGCATCCCCCTGACATCTCTAAGCAGTGGTTTCAAAGATCTCCTCCCCTTACACACACCCTTTACCCCTCCTTCACTCTGCCTTCCTCCTCTTCCTCCAAGCTGCCCCTAATGGATTGCTTGCTGGAGGCTGTGCCAGAAAGAAAATTCAGATCCTTATTTTAATCACCCTTAATGGCTGGGAGAGCTACTGATACCCCACCATTACCACTTGTGTCAGAGATCTGACCCGTGAACACGGCTCCTGTTGGAATTAATGACAATTAAATGTTGGCTGCAATTCATGACACTGCTTTTACAAATCCAGAGCTAGGTCTCACCTTCTCTGCAGTAGGGGTGTGGAGATCTCTCAGCTGGCACTCCTGCACCATGATGCCACTCTGATGTTGATTCTGTCACCAGCCTTACGCTCATTTTTGGTAATCAGATCACAGCATTTTCACATACTTAGGTTGTCAGTGGGGAAGCAGTTCTTGTCTCCTTGTGCTCGTGACAGCATTGCATAAAGCCACTTCCTACACGCAGCATAATGAACCGGAATTTCTCCTCCTACTGAAGGCCATATCCTCCCTCCAGCTGTACACACAGAGCTGAAACTTGTAAATGCATGCTAACCCACGGCCTCACACAGTGCTATTACTCCTGGTCTCTGCTGGAAATAGCCATCCAGGTGGAACCATTCGTGAAATCCAGATTTCGTTTTTCAAGTGTGCAGTAGCTTTCCAATATTCCAAAAAGGAGACTCCTTTGGAAGGGGCCAGGATAAAATTCTTGAAGGATTGAACCCATTGATCGAAGCTGTTTCTCCCATTCCCAGAACAGCACAGAGACAGCCAATAGACCACATACAGGTATGAGTGTAGCAGGAATATCCAAGCACTTGCAGCACTGGAAGACACTGAAAATGTGAAGGGGTCGGAAAAACTGGTATTTAATGCACTGATCTTTGGAGCCTTCACAATGAGCATTGTTAGATATAGGATCTGCTAAACAATGAGTCCTTGATAGGACATAATACCTATTCAGAAGCTCAGCTTTGCACACTTACTCTTAAAACATCCTTAGCTCAACTTAAATTTACCTTTGTTACACACAATGCACATGTGACAGACGGTTGCATTCATTCATCTACTTTATTTAGATCTTTGACAGGCTTACCTACTCTCTGCTGTAAAGCTGAGATTCTTGTGGGCTCCTGAATCAGTGTTATTGCTAATTAGTACCTTTTGAAATTGTCACTGTCAGATGCTTCAGGTGGCACTGAAATAACATTGAGGTAAAGTTAGAAACCTGGAGGTCTGTGAGCGAAACCTGATTCTGCCTAATTGCCTTCTGTGCTTACCTTATACTCCCTGCTTGGACAGTTTCTCCTTTTGAATAAGAAATGCAATTTACAGCACATACCGTACTTCACCTACCAGCCAGTAAAGACCCAAAAGTGCTGCTTGCTGTTAGCAATCAGTTGAGCACCTCCTATTACCTCAGGCTGGCAGCCAAGCTGGCAGGTCTGGGAAAGGTATGACACTCCAGGATGCAGTATCCTGACTGTACATAATGTACTCTGCTAGCCAAGCAGAGGCTTTCCACAGTAATAGGCATTCCTCTAGTATGACATTAATGACAGAGACAAAAAATGGCAAAGTTTTCCCCAGAAACTTTAGTTTCTTAACTGGGAACTGACTTGTAAACAAACCCGCTTTTATAAGTTTGCCTGCTCTTTCAAATTTTGCCAGTGGCTCCTACAAACATCTGAACAAAAGTGACCATTTGAAAATATGTAAATGTTTAAAAGATTGTAAATTGAAAAAAGGATTTCAAGGTTTCAAAACCTATAAAAATGTTCGTGCATTTTTTCAGCTGATTTTAGAAGAGTTGTTAACTATTTCCAAGATCTAAAGAAAAATTTGAAAATAGTGGTGATGTTTGTACAAAATGTGTGCTTAAATTATAGCTATTTATGGCAGTTTCTGGAGACTCTCAACTGGAACAATGTTTTCTGGAGGAGGTGCTGACATGCTGCAGCTCCAAAGAGCAAATCAATAGCATGGCCAGACAGCCCCTTGTAGTCGTTAAGGTTTTAATTAGAGGTAAACACTACTTAGCTCATCTGATACAAACTCCTCCCAGGAGCTAAGCAGTTCACGATTCAGATTTCTGTCTGCCACTGTAAAGTGCAGTGTTAATGGGGGAAAGAAGGAGGAGAGGAAAGGAAGGACTGCTAAACATACAAGGTCACTCTTGTCTTTTGGACAAGCCTGTTCTTGCTTCCCTAAGAATACAGTTTGCATATTAGTTGAAGCAGGAATGCCAAGCTATCCTTTCAAGGAGAGGAACTTGTGCAGCAGAAGTAGTTGCTGGTGTGGCTGGCCAAGTGACCATCAGAATGATCTGAAAAGCTCTTCAGAGTGGTGGTGATTTTGATCAAGTACTAGAGTGAGGAGGAAGTAATGCATTTGCCTATGCTCCTTGTTTAACGCTTAACAAAATAGATGGAAATTACACGTAGAAGCTGTGGAATATCCTGGAAGCCAATTTTAAGACATCTAGAAATGAGAATCTTTGTGCAAAACTAGAGCCGAAGAGATTTCGCTCATGGCACTTGGCAGCCCACTCACTGCTCATACTCACTGCTGATTTAGGTGCTGTGTCAGAGAGACAGACTGGCCCAAGTTTTACAGCTATTGCTAGTCCTTTCATAGCTCCTACTACCCCTCCCCTTCTGCAATGCTTTAAAATGGCACTGGATATTTGTGGGTTTGATAGTGAAAAATATAGGCCTGCCTTTTAAATGGCCATCCCTTTCTGTCACCAGGCAGTGTTATTATCTGTGATTGAAGAGGGTGAAGGTCGTTGGCATGTAAATAAGGTGCTTGGCGAGGTGGCAGACGAAGGGGCTGTGGATTGACATGCACAGCCACCAAGGGGGAGCCAGCGTCAGACACCCTGGCTTGTCAGCTTTGCTTGGAAGGCTCAAAATACACGAATCATAGAATCATAGAATCATGTAGGTCCTCCTGTAAACCTCATAGGCAAGTCCACCACTAAACCATGTCCCTAAGTGCCACATTTACTCGTCTCTTAAGTACATCTAGGGATGGTGCCTCAACCACTTCCCTGGGCAGCCTGTTCCAATGTTTGACAACTCCTTCTGTGAAGAAATGTTTCCTAATACTCAATCTAAACCTCCCCTGATGCAGCCTGAGGCCATTTCCTCTTCTCCTTGTCTCTTGCTACTAGAGAAAAGAAACTTAGACCCACTTCTCTACCACCTCCTTCCAGGCAATAAGGTCGTGGTCTGTTCCCCTCTAACACGCCCCCAGCCTCCTTTTCTCCAGGCTAAACAACTCCAGCTCCCTCAGCCTCTCCCCATAGGACATTTTCTCCAGAGCTAAGATGAGCTTCATTAAAAAGGGCTTGTTTCTCTTTGGACTCTGGCCACATCTTTGTCCAAATCTAGGAGATTATTCTAGAAGATCAGAACATCTTCTCTGCCAAACACTCATGTATCTTAAATGTCATTCTTACCTATTTGTAGGAAGAATACTATTTTGCCTAATTAAGGATGAGGCTAAGTGCTAATGTCTCTTTATTTTTAGACACTAAGTTAGCTGCATTAGAATTTGTCTTTTGTTTGCTTTGTTTACACAGTGTTTTCAGACCTGGTTTTCTAAAGGTTAGGGAGGAGAATTACTGAGGCTTTGAGCATAAATCTCAGCCACTCTCTGTGCTGGGCTCCACCAGTTCTGTGGCACCTATTCACAGGGATGCCTTTATTATCACTTCACCCATCTTTGCCTTCCAGTTTCCTGGTGCAAACTGGAAAAGAGGGAGCCAGAACTCACTGTGCCTGGATTTTACAATGCTTTCACCCTGCACTGGATATTAAAGGCAACTGGAAAAAGGTCTGTTTGGATTATCAGGGCACAAGTCCACATAAACAACAACTTATCAGATATTTGTATTGTAAAAGAATCACTTGATAGTACTGAGGAATATCACTAGAGACACATATTTCATGTGCTTTATGACTCATTGTTTTTCAGCCGTCATATTTGAAACAAAACCTTAAGTATTTTGAATCACTTCTTCACCAAAACTGAAAAAGCTTTGGGGAGTTCTTTGGTTGAAAATCTGATGCAGGTGTACAAAATTTTTTAGGGATAGTTAAATAATATTCTCATACACTGAGGTGAATAGGACTGGCTGATTCATGGCCACAGCATCCCCTGCAACTCAGTACCTCACAGTGTTCTGTTAATTATCTCACCACTCTTTAGAAAGTAAAGGTTGTTCTCCTGTATCACTTAAGGTAGCTGCTGTGTGGCATAGGGAAACTTGTCTATGGTCATCCAAGATGTCTGGATCAGAAACCCCAGTGTCAGTCGCTTATGTTCTTGATTATCCCCCTAATGAAGAAGTTTTCCTAACAGGGAAATACAAGCTTTCCAGATGAAGTCCTCATTTCTGTTCTATGGTTTGACACCCCCCCTACCTTATCCAGCTGTCATCCCTGCATATCTGTGCGTGGCTGCTCGTGGATCCTGCTCCTGCACCTCCAGCCCCTCTTGTACCCAGCACTGCCTTCCACTGCCAAAAAATCCTTGTGCCTTCAGCAACTTTGCAGCCTCTTCCCAAAGCTCTGCAGTGCAGCATGGTGGGGACATGCAGACTTAGATAACCAGTTCTATATTTTCCTGGGGACCAGGTCAGCTCAGAGCACCCAGTCACTGCAGCACCAGGGCTGCCAGAGTTGGCTCTAAGCTCCCCTGGTTGCTGAGCCTCTGGCATATGCCAAAAGTATTACAAGGAGTCATTATTCCCACAGAAATGTGACTCTGAAGATGTGTTTTGATGTTCTGACTGTCCTGACCAGCCTGAGCATACCCTGGGAAGGTTGCTGGTCCCATGGGGCTGGGGCAGCTGCTGCCCTGTGGTTTCCCAGCACTTAGAAAGGAGAAGTGGGGAAAGGGAAGAAAGAAGTGAAGGAAAGAGCAAAGCAGCTGCTGCCAAACCCATGTGGTGAAGCATCCTGTGGCCTAACTCACCCGGCTACTCCACCATGCACACTGCACCAACATTGTGGGATGAGAATGCTGCAGAGCTGGAGGAGAGCACTGGTGGGCCAGAGGGGAGGGGAAGAGAAAAACAGGAAACTAAGAATGGAAGTTAGGGGAGAGGTAAAATCAAGGTAGATATGTTTCACTGTTGCAATCCATGGTCTTATTCAGTCCTCCTCACAAAAAATCTTATCCCAATTTGAGAACTATTTCTGCACGGGGGAATGAAGAGCAAGACTGGCATCATGAGGATAAGGGCCAGGGCAGGCAGAGGCAACTGGGTTCTTGTTAGTGAGTCACTGTTGTTTGGGCAAGGCGAGCATTTTGTCTGGGGAAAGAGTTTTCCTTCACAGGAGGGGGCAAAGAAGAGCTGGCTTTATTGCTGGATCTTGCAAAACATGCAGAGTTAGGAAAAGAGTTAGAGAGACTGGCATTAATTACTGCATAGCTGGTTCTGTGACTGCTAGAAATCTTTCTGCCACAATTAAAATTAAAGTATTAGAGTGGGGGTTAGGGCCCAGGATGCTGTGGCTATGATAATATGCCTTGTACAAATTGTCTCTTTCTGGTTTTGTTTTTTCTTTTTGCTGGACCCTGCAAAAGCTGCAGGGTTTCTAATCACAAGTTTAGACAGTAAATTGTGGAAATGTATGTGGGTCAATAGGTAAATCTGCTGTCTCAGTCCTAACAGTAAACATAATCTGGGTAGTTTTATATCTGTGTATAACCAATTTATCATAGATCAGAAACTCAGTCCATCTTTACATTTAGTTATTCTCTAAGGTGATCAAAGCCTGTCCCTGTAGGATCCTGCAATGTCTTTAGATTTTTAATTTCTACTATCCTGAATTCAGAGTCCCCTCTTCAATGCTGTGCTTAACTTAGGCATGTGACATGATTGACACCATCCACATTAAGAAATTTGAAGACTTTTGCTACTGCTTTCAGCCTTTGCTGGGCTTTGCACACCACCTTCTGCTTCAGCCAGTTCTAGCCCCACTTTTATAGCTCATTAAGCCTAACCCTGTCAGTGCCGGTTGTTTCAACACCAGTCTGCATCTTATCCATTTCAGGCATCTCTCTGGGTGCCTGCCCTCATCACAGACCTCCAGGTATTGTAAAATTCAGTGATAAAGCAATCTTTTCATCTCTTGTGCCCAACTCTTAACTGAACAGTAAGATACAGCACAGAGGGTAAGGTACAGCACAGCAAACTTGTGTTTCTGCCAGAACTCAGCACTCGTTCACCTTTTTTGGCTTAGTCTTCATCCTGCTGTAACTCTGCATGTCTGACAATTAAATCAGCTCTGTCCTGGGCACAAACTCTAACCTCAAGGTGCAACTCTAGCCAGATTATGTTTATAAGGATGATGGCAGAGTTAGCAGAGCTATGTGCTTTGAAGTATGCATTTTGCATCATTGTTTATGCTGCAAGCTACACAGAGGCACTGTGCTATGATTATGCCTTAACCCTGTGTCACAAAGGTGAAGACAATTTACTGCTGGATCCCACAAGCCCTGCAGTGCTAGGATGAAAGTTCAGTCTGACAAGCGAGAATAACTTAAGGCATGTTTTAAAACATAAAATTTTAAAATCTTAGGTTCAGGATAGGGCTTGGTAAAGTTTCTCACGAGGTGCAAGACGTGTGTTTTTGCTAGGTCTTTTTAGAGTCATAGCTCCTCAAGGAACGGACAGAGGAAGTTTTCTTGTTGTGGATAGATGCTGTAGGGCCATCATTAAATTGTGGCTACTTCATATTGACTGTAAAAGAAGGCTGAAGAATTGAGATTGTTACTGGATGCTGTGTCATTGTTCTTGTAGGAAGAAGTGGGGTGGACAACACATTGAAGAATTTTGTGACAGCCATGAGTTACATGGGCTTTGGGCTGGGTCTGGGCTTAAGTTTAGGATGACTTTAACAGTTGTAACTTTATAGTTGGGTAGATAAAGCTCTTAGAGATAAATTGAAGACCAGAACCATTAACATATTTAAAGAACAAATATGCGCTGTTTTTATTTTTGCTGTGGGAAGGATTTCTGAGATGCAAGGAGGCTATACTGGGGATTAGGGCAAGGATTTTGGACAGCCAGAGCTAGATGTATTTCTGAATCATTCAAATCGCTGCAAGGTTGTGGGCTTTTGCTAGTCATGAGAAAAGTCTTCTGATTAGTGCTGGGGCAGGTATAAGTCACTGGGATAAGGTTCAAGGTTAGTGTATGCCTAAACACAGCTTTATTCTCCCTCCATTTGCCTGTGGACAACAGCACATGCACTTCCTGTTTGTGACTTTTCTAAAAATGAATCTGAGCAGGAACAGTTCAGGTCTGAAGGGTCCTCAGGTTCTGGGGAAACTGGGGTCTCTCTTTAAACTCTGTGGTTCTGCTCCTGTTCATCTGGAATTTGGAAATGTTAAACATGGAATGGGAAAATATCTAGAATGCAGTGCCCTGCTTAAATGCTTGGTTTTGACTTTTCAAGAGTAAGCGTTACAGCAGAGCTGTAGCTGTCTTTCCTGGTGCCTGTTTAAGCTATGCTTATTTTGTTAGAAAACAGCTTAATTGCTCAGGGTGAAGAGTTAAAGTTTATTTTTATGCTGCTCTGTTTTTAGCTGCAGATTGACATAAGTGGCTAGTAGTGGAAGCCCCTTTGTATGAAACATCCCTTATCGTATTTGTCCCTCGAGCATATTCTGTGCCAAATTATCACTCCTAATAGGCTGGTTGACTTTCTGGACAGAGGAAACATCTTGATAAGTTTGCTAAATACGTTATGTCAGAGAAAGTGCATAGCAAATATTTTATCATCTGCATAAGGACAAGCTCGGTTCAGCTCTGAAGTGCCAAATTCCCTAAGCTCACCTGTTGAGCTGCCTGTTATTCACAGCATCTGATTATCCAACTGTGTGCACTTGGCTGCCATTTTTTTCAGAGACACTTACGCAGCAGCGTTTTGCAATGACGTCAATTCCTTTCCTGTCTGACCTAGAAGACTTCTGTGACTCAATGTTGGCTAAGCAGCCTTAAAGATTAAATCGAGGACACTAGTTTAATTACTTTAACAGTTCCTTTAAAGGATTTCCCAAGAATGAGAATCATGACAAATTGTAGCTCAGGGGATTTTAGTAATTCCTGAAACTGAAGCTAATGATGCAACACAAGATATGCTCTGCGTTCCTGTTGATACACTGAGGAGTTTTAAAAAGGATAAACAGCATTGGGAAGACTTTTGTGCTACAAATCCTGCTACAAAAAGTGCATGACATTGTGAGATAAATCCTACTGGCCCAACTGGAATACCTCACTCAAGTAAGAGTTGCAGAATTTGGCCACAGTGGAGTATTTGCAAAATATATGCACACCTCTCTTATGTCTAGTTATAGCAATTTGTGAAAAATTAAAAATAATGATCACTGTTAAGTGTTCACACTTGCCATCTAAAATTATCTTCAGATCTTATTTTCATCTGCAGAACTTGGCCTTGCAATTCTGAGAAGCTGTATTTGCAGTTGTTACTAAAGTGAATGCCTCTGTTTCTCCCCTTGCTAATAAGCACAACAAACTAGATTCTGATTTCTGCTAGTCCTCCTTAAATGAGAAGTAAAGCCTGTGGCTTCCACCCTAATTCTCAAGTACTTTACTGCTTTTTAAAAATACTTTACATTTACTGTGTCTGAGCATAAATATCGTGGGATTTTTAGATTTCTCACACTATGATATTCTCTACTGGTGTTATGTCATCAAGAAATAGAGTCAAAAACTTTGCCTCATTTACAGTGAAGTATTTCCAAAGTAACTTCACTACAATTAGTGAATTTACTCTATATTTATAATGGAGCAAATTTGAGGGATTATTAATGATTTATTTATCTTGTGATTGAAAACTGTAATCTATCACAAGTTTGATATTTGTTAATTCTGCATAGATTCTCACTATTTGCAAGTTGCTCCAGCTTTCAGCAGGAGGAAGAGGATCCACTTCTGGAGAGCTGGAGAGAAAGGAGGCTGACTAAGTATGAAGGAATTTTGGAGACTTCTATGCAATGCTTAAGACTTGCTCATCACCTCAGAAAAACTTTCTTCTTCCATAGTGAAGTTCTTAACTGCAACTGAAATTGTTCTTCCTGTAGAACTGTTTGGGGGAAAAAGCTAAGGTAATTTCCTTAAAATACTTTACCAAAGGTAAATTAGGATTGAGAATAATTAATGGTGGTTAAAACAGAATATTTGTTGTAGGAATGCTGCAGGATGTAAGTCCTCAAATCCAGGGAACCCAGAGTAAGATGCACTGAAAGAGGATACCACATCCTTGAAGCTGAGGTAGCAAGATTCTCATTCACAAGCTGGGGTTGAAGGGAATATCTTCAAAGGATTTTTAGATTTCTGTGGTTGCTTTGAAAGTAAAACTTTTAAGGTGTTTGGCCTTTTATTGTTGGTAGGTATTATCTGTGCTATTTGAAGCATACTTTCCTAAGATATACAGTGACAAACTGAAAGTAGGGCACCGGGTGGGAATGCCTGGGCAGTAGCTGCATGACATGTCCATAAAAAGGCAAAGAAAAACCAGTAGTTTTGGTCTCTTTTGTTAAATTTACTAATTTGAAAGTGTTCAATGTTGAATTTATGATAACAAATCAGATGCCAAAATTATTTACGATGGTTATAAAACCTAGATAGGTATGATTATCTTAGTATGAACCTACCTCTCAAAACTGTCTGAAGAAAAGATATCTTTCACAATGTTTTAGTTTGAAAAACAGCCCCCCAAACCTGTAAAGAGAGCAGCCTCTCCTCCCTTAGATGGGGTCCTCTGGCTTGACCAGGTATTTTAAGAATATCCTCAAAAAACCCTGAGGTACTACAAAATACCCAGCCTATTTACCTTTGATAAGAGCAACAAGAAATGCAAAGAGAATTGTTTGCTCTAGGGGAGAGGCAGAGCTGGATGATCTGAAGAGTTTTATAGCCAGCTGTGTGTACGGAGCATCCTGAATTCCACAGTGGCCCCATTTGACAAGGATGGAGATTTTTTCTTTCCCAGCACTGAACACTTACTCCTGCTGCCTGTAGCTTCTTTCATCCAGAGCAACCACATTTGGCCCCCTCAGTAATATTTTTAGGAAGTATATTATTAAAAGAGTGTGGTGATACCATTAATTCCATTATATCCAGGCATCTTGGGGTTTTTATTGTTTGGAGTTTTTTGTTGTTAAATTACTTACTTTGAAAGAAATGTTAGGGTATAAAATAAGTGCAAAGCTTGGGTTTAACCTGCTTATGTTCAAAGCGATGGCAGGGGCGGAATTTCAAAGATACTGTCCTGAGACTCAAAGGAGTTGCCTTGGACTACTGTGGGAACAGACGCAGAGGAAAAGAGCACTTTTGAATGGTTTGGTATCCCGGGAGCACACTAAAGTATAAAAACTAGCTTTGAGGAAATTGCTGTGTCCTGAAACGCAGCCATTATGTCAAAGCAAGTAACATGAAAGAGTCACAAGGAGATGGCCGAGCGCTAAGTCATGAAGGTAATGTGCACACATCGTCTTGGGGGAAAACAGTTTCTGTGAGAAAAGATCTTTGCCTTTCTTTCTGACTTGTCATACAGATGTGAGGTATAAACAAAGAGTAATCAGAAGGGACTTAAATCAGGAATAAACTGATATATGACTCTTCATGAAATATTCCTATCTTCACAGCTATTGTGCTCTTTATCTAATTTCCCTGGCTATCTGATCAGAGCTGTTTATTTCACTGTTGAATTATTGCTGAAGTCTGAGAGGGCGCTGCTTTAAACAATGGAGCTGGTCAACAGTGTTAGCAATTCATTTCCATAGTATCTAGTCCTGTTTGGGGCTGCAGAGCCTGAGTTTGCCCTTGGAGCTTTCTCTCGTACCAGATAACTTCTGTGAATATGACCAGAAGAGCACCTGAATTTAATGAAGGCAAGACACATACTTGTGGGGGGGCTTTTGTGTGATGAGTACACTTGATATTCCTTTTGAATACCTATTTGCTGATAATGGCTGTTAAATTTGAACTATAAGGCTGCTTGGGTCCTGACTTAGTTGAAGGTGTCCCTGCGCATGGCAGGGGGATTTGACGAGCTGGCCTCCAAAGGTCCCTTCTAACCCAAACAGTTCGGTGATTCTGTGAATAAAGGAGAAACGTCCAAGATCAGAGTGCCTTATGTGATATTCTGTCAAATGGTTGTCTCCTGGTTTAAGCAGCAAGGAGTTGGCAATAGGGAGATCTTGTCTGAAGCATCCTTGTTACCAAGTTGGCTTCTCAAACTCCATCTCCAAAGCCTGTATTTACTGGACATGCTGTAGCAGTCTTGCCAGGGTGGCCAGGGAAGGGAGGTACAGATGCAGCTCCCCCGTCTTGACTTCACAAAGATACGACTAATCAATGTCACTCCCATGTCATTTAAATCCTGGGCTGTCTGAGGGCTAGGAAATTATTGAAAACATAGCTGTATTTCCACTTGCAACTTGCCACCAGTGCACGTCTGATGGTGAGGCACCTCCAAGCAAAAGGCTATGACAGGGCTGAGGCTGCATCTCCTTTTTTTGCCTGATTGCAGCTATTACATGGCATGATGCTCAAACTAGTTTTTTAAAACCTGGCAGGACTGGGCAATATTTCTGGTAATAACTAGCTGGTGCCCCATCATCACCACTCTGAAAAAATACAGGCACTACTGGTATGCAACCTGAGAATTTAACCTGCTGCAGATGGGGCACACAGCAGACAGCACCAGGAATTGCAGAATAATATAATGGTTTGGGGAAGGGACCTCAAAGTTCCAACCCACCTGCCATGGGCAGGGACACATTTCACTAGACCAGGACATGGTACAGACTGTTCTCAGTGTTGATTAGCCAAGCCAGGAGGTATTGTTCGCAGTTTTCTAGTTTTCTGTAAGTTTGAAACAGATATAACAGAGTAGCAGACCTTTGAAAGTGCCTCTGTGTACGCTATTTTTATACCTTATTTTATCAAAGGCAAGCCCGCTGTGATTTTCATGAGAACTTTAAGTGCAGATGGGCCAAGGCAGTCACTAAATACGCAGTCACTGCATACAGTGGAGCAAGTGTCAGCTGCTCAGGCCTCGGGAAGTACATTATGGGAATGCTGCTGGCCTTAGCTTGCATTCCTGGACAGTAGAGCAGGCTCTTAATCTGCTGTCCCTGCTGAGGGGATGTATGCCACCAGCAGGGAGGTTTCCTCCAAAGGGAGCAGCAAACAAACTCCCAGAGAGAGGCCGAGCCCTGCCGACGAGCTCAGCTCCCTGCCTGCGGTGCCTGGGGAGACCCACTGGGACCTCGTTTGTTGTTTTATCTCTGTTGATCTGACACCAGAGGCGGGCTGGGAGGTCCTGTTTCTCGGTTATTCTTAGGGATTTTGACACCTGCTATAATTATCCCAGTGGTCATTTGCAGGGGGTCTAAATTCAGCATCCGTGTGCATTGTTCTAGAAGGCAGTTTCGGCTGCTTCCCTGGACACATCCAGATCTAGTGAAAATAGAGGGAAATTTCCATGAATGCAGTGAGGCTGCATCCTGGTTAAGCTTGGACTGGTTTTCACACCAATTCTTTCTGGAGGAAACTGTCAGTGATAATCAGTGCTGATCTGTAATCAACCTCACTCACTACCTATCCTGTGCCGTGCCCCACGTTCTTTAGTTTTTTGACAAAAATAAGGCTTTAAATGTTAACAGTAAAGGAGGTTTAACTGGGTTTCCTTTGCAGATGGAGAGCTCTAAATTGGTTTATAATAGCTTAATTTCTAAGTCTTATTCCTCAAAGAAGCCAAAATTCCCAAAGTTTGCATCAAGGATATCTCAATGTTCTCGAATTAAAATAAAATAGGTAGCTCCTGGCTCTTGTTTGCATGGAAGCAGAGTTATTTCTACACACTGCGAGCAAAGAGAGATGGCACACTACCTATAAAATGACATCTTTGGGAATTACCAAGTAACATCACTTGTTTTTCATCCTGAACATTATACAGTACAAATAGGAAATAAAGTATTATTATTGGCAGTGAGAGACGACAAGCCTTGGTTTTTTGCTTGTACACAAATTGTTTCCATGTTTCATTAGCTTCTGGAGGTATTCTGCTTCTTTCCTCTCCTTGGGGACAAAAAGAGGAACTTGAGCACAAAGTGTAACCCCTTCCACACCATCCACTCTCTGACTACAGAAACCCTTGCAGAAATTTAAAGAAATATCATGATTTATCTGACTGTTGCTTTACTTTATATTCGTGCAGGATTTAGAAAAACATCAGGCAGGATGGAGATAATTGCAAGTGAATAATTGCAAAGAATAGAAAGGGATAGGTGGGTAATTACAAAGCTTCTCTTAGGGACAATATTGCTTGTCATTAAATTTGATTGACTGATTTTCTTTAGCATAAACAGACAAACCTGCCTTCCTAAACACTTAAAGTTACTTCCTAAGAAACATACATTTTGTTTAGGCATAATTAACCCCTCCTGAAAAGAATAAACATCTGGTTGGAATAAAATCCTTGGCCAAATTGCTAAGAGTTTAATGTGGATTGCAGAAAGTCAACCACGTAGAATTTTCAATCTCTCTGATTGAGAAACAGGAAAAAAATGAACTTATTTGCTATTTTGGTTTCAGAGGAGCATGTTAATTTTTTTTCTTTCAGTAAAACTACTTGTTTTGTGACAATTCCTAAGATGGGCTGACCCCAGGCTCTTACATCTGAGCAGTCATAAACATTTGAGGAATCTGAACCCAGATGTAGATCAGTATTTTAAATCTGGCTCCTTTGGACTAAAACCAAATCCAATTTACTTTCAAGATGTTTCAGCTGCAGTGACTACAACATAGCAACAAAGAAATACAAGACTTCCACGGTGCTTGTGCTTATGCTTGTGCTTATATTTGCGGCTCAATAAATTCTCTGCTCTCTGCCTCTGAAAGTGATAAAAATTCTGTCCTAGGCAGTTCAGGGAGTACCTGCTCCAGGGGAAGACTTGCTTGGATTGCTTCCCCTCAGTTTTTAATCTGTGCTCCTCACTGCAGTGCTGCTGGATTTCCCATGCAGTCTCACTAGGGCACTGGGCATTGGGTGCTTTGCAGCCCAACTCAGCGGGGCTGGTGGGCTGTGCTGCTGCTCCCCAGGGGACTGGGGGCTGGCTTGGAGTGGTGTGGGACACCCTGCATTTGAGGTCCACGTAAAACAGACTCACTGAGAATCAGGACCATGAGTAGGTCACTTCAACAGTCATGTCCTAAAGCAAGAAGACTTTCACACTGTCTTGATGGCAGAATCCTTATTGCGGATGTCCTCATTCACATATATGTCCAGTCCTTGTAAATCCTGGTAATAGGAAAAGGAAGCATCCTAAACCTGTCATTTGCAATAATAACCAAAGAAAGAAGTTAAAAAAATCCACAACAAGATAAAAATATACCATAGGGCAAATCTGCTGCCGTGCTGCTGTTGCGTGATGGAGTTTCCATCGACATTCCCTTGGCAGCGCTGACTTGTGAATAAGGAACACATCCCCAGTGCCTGGCAACACCACTGCAAGGGCATGTGTATGTGCGTGCACCGCCTCACACCACTGCAGTCTGTGCACAAAGATAATTTTTTCCCCCTTCAGGGTCGCAAAGAGCAACTGTACAAAAGACTTTTTTTAATAGAATATGTTCTTATCTTTCGTAAAACATGGACCCACCCGACACTTGGACTGGTCTGTGGGCCCCACCCTTGCCCTTTTGTTTGGTGCCTGGGATCATATGATGAACTGGGTTAGTACGCTGCTGTTTGTGTTCTTCAAACCTCATCTATATTATTTTACGAGAATATATCACACTGCTTCTGACTTATTTGTGCTGTAGCAGGAGTATTAGTGGGTAGCAGGGAGTGGGGTCCAGAAAGGGGAAGGAGGATGTGACACATCGGTCATGAACTGCCAGTGTTTCCAGGCTTGAAATTGGTGACAGCACAATGTTGGCATTTTAAAAATTAAAAAGCTGGAGCCTGATCTCACAGTTCTAACAATTAGGATCAATTACACTGAAATCAGTGGCTCCTAAAATCATGTACATGAAATCAGATTCTCACCTTTGAACTCCAAGATTTTCAGAGTCTTTATGTGTTACAATCAGATGGCTTACGACATTTCAGCAGGCACCAGGAGAAGGCAAATTTTGTGTCCTTGGCCTGTTTCTGATGCTTCTTACTTTGATCCATTCAATTCACCAGCCAATGGCTGGTTCACAGTGGTGTTACTTGTGGTGTTTCTGGAGCCCATGGCCTGGTACAGAAGCTCTAACACAGTCTCTGGATGTTGTGCTATTGATCATGTTCTGGTATTTACCACTAAGCACTTTTCCCACAGGACAATGGACTACTAAATCAATACAGTCAGACTCAGTGCCAGACACACGGGGGCTAATGCAGGGCCTCTGTGGAGCCAGCTGTCACAGAGGAAGACCTGGGAGGAACCTTGTCTCCAGAGATATAACCCCGTCTGTCACAGAGGACAAATCAGCCAGTCCTGCCACCCTGAAGGAGAAGGGCTTTGTGCTTTGGCTCAGAAAACAGAGGAAAGCAGTGAGGTAAGGGATGGCCTTTCTTGCCCTCTGGCCTCTCTCGGGTGCAGTGAAGGGGAACAAGGAAGGGGAGGCTTTTGCCCAGCTCTGGGAGCAGGGTCCAGCATTACCCCTGACACTGCTGTGTCACAGCTCAGAAGTTACAGCAGCTCCTCCTGTGGGCAGAGGGGTCCAGATGAGGGACAGATTGCAGTGGAAGGGAAGATGTTGAATTAGCACTGATGTTCGCCTTGGGCTGATTTGTCTGCTGGTTTGTGAATCTTCTTTAATGCGGCTCCCGTCCAAATCATGTTTTAAACAATGTCACAGCACAGTGTGTTGACAGGGATGACAGCTTGGCATGAAAACCCTCCTTAATTCCAGCCACCCCTCTCCTGCCCCTCAGCCATGGCACTGACCATCACACTGACCATCACGCAGTTTTCCTGAGGGTGTCAGGGATCCGGGGGCAAGAGGGTGGCTTTAAGGACGGTGGGGCACCCAGAAACTATTGGCCTGACTACAGATCCATGAGGCCAATGGTGGTTGGTGGAAACCTTTAATCTCAACCTCTTCACTCCATGGTACAGGACCAGAAAGCCTTGAACAGTGGTTTTGGAGGCAGGGATTTTGGAGGTTCCTCTGACATAAGTGGGGAGGTGCTGTACTCAAACCTTAGACCTCAGAAGCAGAGAGTCCTCTGCTGCAGCATACTGGAGATAGAGCCAAGGACCCAAGAGAGGACTAACATCCCTGGCTCTAAACTAGTGTGTAGAAATGGTTGAAGAGTTCCACTGGGTGCCTGCCTTGGGTTTGGTGAAAGATTTTGAAGTACATACAATGCACATGAAGCATTTTATGCTCTACAAAATCCCCAGCCACTTCTAGCGCTGATATACAAAGAAAATGCTTTATATGTTTTAGCTAGATACTGGGCAGCACAGCTGATACTGGATAGTCCTGCAAAATCCTATATCCTAAACTTGATCAATTCCTACGTTTTTCCAAAATATCAGATTGGTTTAGAAAACAAGATAAACTACATTAAAAAAAAGACAACATTAAGACTTGCTTGCAACATGTCTGGTCCTACCACAAAAGGATTTGTAGAGTAAAATGAAATTATTTACCAGAGAGGTATAAAACTGTAAACAAAGTATTGCTGTGTCAGATCTGTGGTTACCTGTTTCAGAGGGCATCCTTTCAACATTTGTTCCACACTTGATTTTGGTCTGGCAGGATAGCCATGTTAACAGTGTGCTTCCAGGTATTCATCTGGGTGGAGTGTAGAGCTGGACACCTTCCAAAATGCTGGTCAGTGCTCTATTAACACCCTGAAATCCAAATTAAGAGTGTTGTAAAATGAGGGACAGTAAGGATTGAAACGGTGGGGAGAGAGAGAGAGAGGGAGAAACTCTTACAGTATTTGAATCTTTTAACAGTAATAAAATTCCAAGTGAGGTTTCTGTATCTTGTGTAAACCTGAACTTCGTATGATCTTATGACTTAGAGTTTGCTGCAGCTCAGGTGAATAGGGCTCATGCAAGAGGGTGTGATACTCACAGGGAAAAGACTTTGGGAGGCTTCGGTCAGCAAAATAAAACACGACGAAGCAAAATATAAGCAAAATGAAGTAAATAAAACACGATGAAGAGAACATAACTGAGAATACAGAGCCTGCCATACACACTTCTCAGTACATTTATTTATGTATTTATTTATTTATGTGTTTGTTTATTTATGTATGTATATATTTATTTATTTATCTATCTATCTATCTATCTATCTATCTATCTATCCATCTATCTATCCTCTTTTGATTCTTTTATGTTACTATACAGAAATCATCTACCTGTTATATTGGAGATACAGCTATTTCACCCCAGTACCTTTGTCCTCAATAGGACTGACTAAAAAGTGCACTGTGGCTGGAGCAGAAAGACTGGTATTTATTTTACTAAGGACAAATCCCTGTATGTGTCTCCTTACTCACATTTTCTTTCTTGCAAGAAATGGCAATGAGAAAAAAGAAGCATGCCAAAAAAGGAACCATCCACTTAGAAAAGAACCAGCTATTTGCAGAGCTGAAGAACCAAAATCCAAACTCTGCATATTTAGTATCATGTGAGCCAGTGGAACAGTTTCTAGACATTGTTAGGAGAGCAGTGTGAAAAGAAACCCCATTTGCCACAACAGATGCACTTTAGAGGGATGATAGTAACCGCTAGCCTGGTTGACACACTAGGGATTACACTGGATATTTGAAGTATGAGCTCTATAACCTGAACTGAAAGTAGAAGACATAAACACTGTAGCAAGTGCGCACCCTTGGCGCTGTGTGCGTCAGCATATCTACAGTACCTGTTTTTTGCAAAGTGCCTAGGTAGATTCTTTTCCAGTGCAAGGAACTGAGCTTGTTCAACTACCTGGGAAGAAGCATGCACATTGAGTCACAGAGCAGATGAGAGGATAATGTAAACTGGTAAAATTAAGGGATTTTCTGAGTACCCTTGAGGAAGATTGTGACTGCTCTGCTGTTGGTATGTTATAAATGCACTCACTATTTAGCATCTTTCCAAATATTCTGAAGAGCAATTTAATTTTTTAATAACTTCACCACAACAGTTTCTCTCTTTCATATGCAGGTTTATCTGTGTCGAATCACTCAGAAAGGAAGAAGGTCCAAACTTGCTCATGAGCAACACAGATATGTCTTACATAAGGGTTTGCTTCTGCAGTTTCTTTTCTGAAATTTATCCTCATGTTTTCGTAATTCTATATGAAGTTAAATGTGGAATATATTTTAAAAAGAAAAAAAAAACCGAGGAAGGCTCAGTATTTTCATGAGTACAGCATCTTGTTACCTTCTCATTTTGACACTGCAGTGCTTGTCTCACAGAGCTGTCCTTTTTGGCTGTATTAAACCTGCCCTGCTACAGTACCATGCACAGATTATGTCTATTACTAATCACAGACTGAGTACTGGTTTATATTTTGTCACTAAAAAATTTGTGGATAAACTGCAGTGGTTCAGAAAGTGCTTCGGAAAGAGCTCAGCTGTTTGGTCAGAGACGATTGCCCCATTAGATGGAGAGTAGTCTCATCCACCAGGAGGATGAGCCAAGGACTTGAACCAGGAGGACGACTCGGGTAAGATTTCAGGGGAGCAGAGTCAGGTAAATACCAGTTGCTTCACAGGTAGCACCTTCTTGTGAGTTGCTCACACATGTGGGTATGTGATTGAAAATGAACGAGTTAACACATTCAGAGGAGTCACCAGCCCTCAGCAGGAAGTTATTATCCTCCAGCTGAGGAACAGTAGCTGTGTGTGTTCTGCTCTATTGTGGTGTTAAGGACAATGGGTTGGTTTAAATCATCTTAAAGCATGCTATTTTGATAACTTGCTTCTGTAGGGGCAAGCCCAGCTTTTGCACCTTTTTTTTCCAAGGAAATCTAGTTTTTATAAAGTTTTAACAGGCCTCTTTTGAGACAACATATCTCACTGATTATCATAAGTACTTGGGCTGCTTGGTCTCATTTGGAGGACTACACCTCAAATTTGAGGTTTTCATATGCAGGGTATTTTGAATTAACTCACTGGCCTCGCTAGACAGAATTTTTTCTTTTAATGGGACTTTTTGTTTTTGCATGACTAACATAGTTGAAGTGATTTCATAATAAGCTAGCAAAAATGTGAACGAAGAAATTCACTTGTGAATAGAATGAAAAAAGTATCCTGAAAATGCTTTCTAGTGAGAAGCATATGAAAACAGAGAGTTTGAATAGAGTTTTGCAGAATTACCACTAAATGTAACAATAACTGCTAACATTTGTAGTATGAATTATTTTTTCCCATTCTGAGTTTTTTAGTTTTAAAATTTTTTTCTTCTTTATCTCACATTAACGAGTTAATTTGCCTGTGGCAAATAATACCCCAATTCCTTTGCTCATTCACTGACCTATACGATGACTTAGGATTTTCTGTCTTCTAATCATGAATGGTAAATTACATTCTAATAAAAGTATATTCCAGGAGGCCTAACTACATAACCAAAACAGTCTTTTCCAGGGCTGCTCTACTGAATCTAGCATCTGTAGGTATGAAGAGAAGAGAAACAATGTCCTCAAAGTGTAAAAAGGGACATGAGACCACGAAATGAACCACATCCAATCCATCCATCCATCCATCCATCCATCCATCCATCCATCCATCCATCCATCCATCTGTGCATCCATCTTCTGTTTGTGTTGTCCACAAAAAGAGAGATTACAAACATCTCACGGAGTGCAGAGGATGAAGATTAGAAATCTGTTCTCTGTGGCTTCGACTGAGAATCATAGAATAAAGGTTCTATGTAAAAACTAAAAATAAAAGAGGCACTCTTCTGAGTAGGAATGAGATCTTGTTTGTGAACATAGATTTCTCTTCAGATAATGGGATCTCTGATCCTGATTTTAAGAAGTGAAATAAGACAACAATATTACACAGGCCAGCAACATTTTCAGGCTAGGTCTATACAAATCATTGAGGCCACTTAATGCAGAGTGGAATTTATATTTGATTTTCCCATCTTAAAATGAAGAGCTTGATTGTTGAGAAAGACTTGTGGAAATCATCATTTGGGAGGACCCACTTGCATGACAGGTCAGACATGAGTTTACTAGTCTTTAAAAGATGGCAGAATGAGTCATATAACTCAGATTGCAAGGACAGGAGAGGACTGAACCATTCTGTTCTTTTATTTTCCAGTAAATCAAATACAAGCAGTTCTATGTCTGTCTCAGTTTCTGCCATACTCAGTGATTTCTATATTGCTACCTTCTCCCTGTTCTTGTGTGGCATTGAGTTTGACTAAAAGAGATCTGCTGACCTTTGGAAAGAACCCTTCTCCCATCCTGCCTTCAATCTTTCCTTTCCTTGCTGAGATGACGAGAGGTGAAGTTGGTAGTAGCTTTCTCCAGTCTGCAGCTGGAGGAGCAGCTCATTTCCAGTATCAGTCCCATACAAGAATTGTTATTTTTCCTGTCATGTTTGTTGGGGTACAGCTTTTGGTTTATTTTTCTTGCAGAAAGGCAGGAAAGCCAATCTGGAAAAATACAGCTCACATGTCATCAGTAATTACTTGGCCGTTGTGCCAGGCATTGGCTTGCTGACAGGTTCAAGACGGAGAGTGGGTGAGACCCAGCTGCAGCCAACAAGAAGAAAGAGGGAAAAAGATCTTAATCTGCCATGGGCTTCACTTGCCCTCCCTTCTTTTCCCCTCCATCTCTTGCTCTCCTTGGGGAGCCACAGCTATTACTTCACACAATAAGCTCTCCCCATTCTTCACAGGACTGCCAGTCCCTGGCCAGTGCAGCTTTCTGTCCAGTTTCTTCCACCCATTAAATGGAACTTCTAAGGAAATCATTTAGCCTTGGGAGGGAAATGCCTTTTGGGAATAGATGTCTTGCCCCACCTCCAGGAAACAGATAAGTAATTTAATCTGTAGAGCTTGTGAGAGTAACAACAAGGCTCACAATTCTGCAGATGGTTTTCAACATCTATTTTTAAATGGGAGCAGTTTCTGAAATGACATCTTTAATTTACCTTATATCTTAAAAACCATTTAGGTCATCTCCTGAAAGGCATGAACAGTGTTCAAGGCAATAGCTCAACATGCCAACCTCAAATAAGATATTGGATACAGAAACTAAGAATGCCTAATATTGCTTAGGTGGGAGATATGGGGAGACAGAGCGTGATGCATGGAGAGCCACCAGACAAGACTCTTTTCTCTCTCAGACAGCACTGGAGAAATCCTGAACCAAGGTTTGCTAAGCAATCATATCTAAAAATAGAGTCTGTGCTGGTACAGGACAGGCCTGCAACCCAAACTTGAGCTATTGCCTCAGATGTACTGATGTACCTTAGCACAGCCAGGCTGTGAGATTTTCAAGATTTTCAATATCTTTGTTTTCTTATGGTCACACTCACTTAAAGTCAAGCCATAACCCAAGTATCTGTAGCTGCAGTGTTGATCAGCTGCTGTATTCTTTGCTGTGGTTCTTAAGTTGTTACACCATGGGGCTGCATTCTGCTTACAAAAGGTGAAAACGTAGGTGCTGGGGTAAACTTGCGTGTGGCAGAAACTAATGTCATACCCATGGTCTCAAAAATGTGACAGGGGCAGTGAAGCCAACACAGTCAGCACATCTAAGCAGTGACTGTAAGGCTGCAAATTCTTACTCTTTCCCTTCTCAAATGATTTTCCAGCAAACCTATTCCAGAAAGCTGTACAGTACACCAAGAAAAGAATCTTCACCCTAAACACCGTTTATGAATGCAGGCTAAGACCTGGGAGAAATTTTTATGCATCCTCCCCTCCTTGTCTTGGTTGGCACAGCTGTGAAAAGATATACTGATGTACTGCTGAATGGCTATTCCCACCCTTTCCCTTCTCTTCACTCAAATCCTTCACCCCCACAGACTTCTGCAAGCAGAAATTTTCTCCCATACCTGAAACTGATGACAACATCCCTACTGGCTATTACAGAGAAGAACTTGAAAAGTTTGCCAAGGACCTGATTTTAGTGCACAGATTGCAGCTTCACTTCTTCAGTCAGCTGGGTGACATCTTGCTGATTGGACTCCTCCTGCAAGTACAGAGGCTGTGTTCAGTGTCCTCTGAAATCTGTTACAGCATTGGCATTTTTCTTTCTCATACACAGAGATTTTCCTGAAATTCATAGTTTATTGATGGAAGCTTTTTTGATGTTGTTATTATTTTCAATTTAAAAGAGAATTGATTCTGTTTTTAGGAAAAAAAATCTAAATAATTCAGGTGAATTTTACAAGGAGAACATCAGACAGCATTAGTTCATTAGTGCTCTTTTATGTGACAGAAATGAGAGCATGTTTCTTTGTGGTCTGTACTGAAAACTGACCTCAAGCTGAGAGACCTTTTTCTCTGTGGTTAAACCAGCACCAACTTTTCTAGTACTTGCCAACACAGATTTAGAATGTATTGATTGGCTAAAAGATCAAGAATGTGATAGGGAGATACTCTTCACTCTGTGCGAGCTGTGTCTAAGTTCAGCAAAGAAGAGATCTGGGGGCCCAGGATGGTTAACCTGTGAATTAAGCCTGGGCAGACATAATCAATAAAGCTAAGAGTTAGGTACTTCACCATTGATCAGCAGTGCTTTGGTTTAAGAATCCAGTATTAACCAGTGATAAAATGTGCTGCACTGTTTGGTTTTTTAACCACTGGGTTTTTAAAATGTACTTCAAAGAAAAGTACTTTTTGTGGGTTGACAGATCTTCATGTGCTCTGTTTCAGCCGTGTAGGAAAAATGACAAGGCTGAGTTAATATTAACATGGGAAAGATTTTTAAGGCTTTAAGAAAAGGAGACGCAAATTTGCAGCTGGTATTTAGTAACAAGGGGGACTCAGCAAATCCCTGTTAACTTTTAGGCAAGTGCTGCAGCTGATAATGTAGATCTGTTGCTATCAAACTGCTATCAGTATCATGTCAGCATGTATCTGTCTCAGTATTTATAACCTGCTAACAACAGGGAAGTGATGTGGTCTAATGACCTGAGGACAGGACTAGAAGCCAAGAGGAAGTGGGGAAAGGAAGCTGCACAGAAGAACAACTTCTCTGAACAGGATGTCTGGTCCTGCTGCAGCCCAAATTTTGTTGTATTTTTCCTTGGATTTCAGTACATCTTGGAGGGTCATTCTCCTGATTCATTAGGCATGTTTGCAAACTACTAATAACATGACTGACCACGGTATTAATTGGTCAGAACTGGTCCCTTCATCATGTCACCTGGAGTAATGCTGAGTGCCTCAACTTGGCAGAACACTGAGGTCACAAAGTCACTTTTGTTGCAACTCTTCAAATCCCTAGTGTTTGAGATGTTTGATGAGTTTAAAGTTTTGAGAATTTTAATGAAGCAACATTCTAAAATGGTTCCTTTGGCTAGGGTGTGTGTCAGGTAAAGGTGAACCTGGACAAACAGGTTATGAAAGGTCATTCCTATCTGCGAGAAAGAGCAGCATGGAAGAAGGTGCGGATATGTTTGTGAGATAAGAATGAGAAAAAAGCATTAGGTGAAGGAAAAATTGATGTCACAATGAAAACATTTGCAGTGATGTTGTTAACAGATGTAGGAAGATGTGAATAATTTTTTTTATTGTTCTTTAATTTAAATTCCTGTTGTTTTCCTTACAGTGCCAGTAATGTCTTAGCCTTCCTTGTCCTTGTCCTGCTTGGGATTCTCACAGAGAGATGCTTTGTATTACATCTCACCGTTCATGCTGCAATACCTGTGTTTGTTACACTCTGGAATGTGTTTCTGGCAACTTGCCAGGCATGGGTGGAAGCAGGCAAAGAAACCCTTTTTGGGGAATGAGGGTTAGGACAAGTACTGGGGCTGGTAAGCATGGGCATGGAACATTCTTTGCTACCATTTTTTGTGAGTTTGTAAATAAAATGTGGTTCTTAATTAAAGCAACCACTAAACCGTTTAACTTGCACAACTAGAACTGACTCAATAGATTGGCCCAGGTCTCACTGACCCTGGCAGAGTGACAGGGCTTGTATTTTGTGTGGATGAAATGTTCAATAATTTCTGCAGAGCATTATGTGCAAATAGGCTTTTCTTTAACAGCAGGCATGCATGTCTTTTCCTTCCACCTTTCTGCTTATCAGTCAGCAGATCTTAGCTAGGCAATGTGAGAAATCATTATTTTCTCTCATCTTTTTGTTCCTAAATGTCAAAAAAGGGATCAGACATTTATACAAAAAATAGGATTGTATTTTTCTACAAGGAATGCAAACCTTGCCATATGCTACCTCTAATTTAGAGGTCTACGTGGAAACTCTTCCCTGTATATGCACTGTGGGAGCAGCTGGGACTTCTTTCATTATTATTTAAAGCATTTGGTGCTCACTCTCTTTCAGACACAGGATTCTGTGTGGATCCATGACCTATGTGGCATATTTGAGAGACAGGTCAGCCCCTAATAGTCTGAATTAAATATCAGTATAACTTTAAAACCTAGAGAGAGCAAGCAAAATGTGAAAACAAATACACACCATGTTGCTGCTGAGCTTGGCAATCCATCTTTATCCTCTGTGTGTTCTGGACTTTAGTAACAGTACGTGGAGTTCACATAGCAATTCCTTGCAAGCTCCTCAAAAGCACACTGCAAACACTGCAATGAGCACCTTTAGAAGAGCAAGAAATTCTTTGTGTTTCTTCATTGATGGAGATCCAGAGATCCCACTGAAATTCTCCAAAACACTACATGTTTTAGTTAAGACCCTCATTCCTTAGTCCTGTAACTGTGCTAGAATGAGTAGGGAAAGGATGAATAAAAAGCCAGAAAGAAAAGGAGAGAAAGGACAGAATCATGAGGGTAAGCTTTTACTTCACTAGTACGAGAAGGTCAAAGATGGAAGAGGAGAGAGGCATCAATTAAGGAAAGTGATGGACTACTTGTAGTAGGAAGCAATCTATGACGTTTTGGTTTGTTCATTCATTGTGGTTTTATCTGTTATCTTTCTGATGTGAATTCTTGGGTTCTCTTTGTTTTGAAGGAGAATTGAATGCCAGGTACTTCAGGTACACATGTGCTAAGCTTCAAGACTAAAATCAACACAATTCCTTATGGTGTTTAAGCATACATGCCTACTCTTTTGAGGGTAGCATAGAAAGGAAAGCTGGCTGACGGACATAAACCTTTTCCTATAAGTCTCAGGCTTGTGGTTTAAGCTGAAAGGAAGGAAGATTCACTGACTGAAGAAGCTCCTATTCAGTCCTCATGACATAACATGAGAAATGCCCTGCAGGGTCTGAGTATGGGCTGTGTCCACAGTCTGACTCCAACAGGACAAGAGGAGATGCTGTCTGGGGAAAGGCCTGCAAGCCCAGCCACATCCTGTGGCGTTTTCCCGTTACACCTTCAAACAGCCACAGTTGTTGCATGAAGGATGTCTAGGGCAATGTCTCTGCCTGCTCCCTTCAGAACCTTTTTATGGAGCTATTCCCTATGAGTTTGACTTTTTGAACCTGCTGTCATTTACTGCCTCAAATGCCTCTCATGGCATCAAATTCACAAAGTTTACTGCCTGTTGTGCAAAGAAATGTTTCACCTCTTTTAAACCCATTTCTAATGGTGTCAATAAATTTCCTCTCATTCTGCTGCTGCAGAACTGGTGGTTGACCATTTCAGTTTTGTCACATGCACCTTATTCACTGTCTTCATGATGACCTTTGGTCACATTCTCCTCAGCTTTTTCCTCTCCAGCCTGAGGAGAAACAATCTTTTTCTTCAGTCTCTCCTTGTAGGACAATCCAGTTTTTTTATCTAATCTACTTGCACTACAGCAGAAGCTATTAGGTTTAGTCTAAAGGTGAATTTCATATGAGTATGGCTAGTGGATATCAATAATTGTTATGGCAATGAAAACATTGCTTAAGTGTTTGTCTCCACCCCAAGCCTGATGTCCCTTGTCTTACAAAGGTAATAGCTGAAGTTTGGTGGACTGTGGGAGTAATTAATTTCTGCTAGGTAGCTACCAGATCCTAAAGAGAATTATTCTTGTTGTTGTTCTCTACTGATTTTAGAAGGTAGAGCAGGGTCAGTGCTAACACATCTGGTTTTTGTGCTTCAAGCATGGCTTTACATTTTTTAAAAGAATCACCTTGAAATTCTAGTTAAGGAAGTAGATCAAAAGGAGAATGTGATAAAGGTTTCATGCCGGGCCCATGGTTTATATCACTGAGCACAGCTTTTGTCCTAGTTTCCCCAGTTTACAGTAACTGAAGGCCTTCAATATATTTGTCAGGTAGCACTATGGGGTTATAAGGCAATCCTTATACAGTTTATGCTGTCAGCTGGCCTAAACTGCAGATCAAACAGATCATGCATTAAAATTCTCTTAATTATCAAGTCACAGCTTAATAAACAGAGGCTACTCTCTCTCTCTCTCTTCAACTGCAGGCCCCTCAAATGGTCCTGTTTTCTGCAAACAAGACAAAACAAGGAAATGAGCTATCATCTCTGCCTTTCAGTGCAGCACGTCCGCTGTCCTCTTGACAGGTAAATCTCGTGAATGTGCTCACCAGGGCTGTCATGTTATTGTTTCACATTCCTCTTGTAACAGCATGTGATCACAAGTGAACACGAGATGCTTCGGAGCAGCACAATGAAGACCCTGTTTGTTTGCTGCTGTACTCTCCGAGAGAATATTTTAGCACCTGATAACACTGCATAGATTAGGCCTGAGAGGATGTCCATTCCCAACTGAAACAATAGTAATCTACATCTTTTCTATTGATGTCTTCTCCTTGCACTCTGCACCTGATTCACTTCTAATCAAGAGAGCATTGTATTGGTGCTGCCTGTATAACCAGGACGGTGGGTGGATTGCGGATTAGCTCCGCTTTCATCTCCTAAACTTTTTAGAGAGACACCAAGCTTAATTAGGGTGAGGATGCATTCTAAAGGCTTTGAAGTACTCTGCTAGTAAACAGAACATATCAGTGCCTCCCTAGAAAGTATCATGCCTCTCTAAATCTATTGCTTTTTATTAACTAAGTATTTCTTGAGCAAAAAAGTAGCTTATTTCAAAGAATGAAGAATTATCGATGTTATATGCATGCAAAGACAAACAAATTCTCTGAAATATCACCTGGAAAATGTTTTTGAACTGTGAAATGTGTGCCTTTTTTGAAAAAGAAAAAAAATAAAAAAGAAACTGTAAGTCATGTCTATGGTTTATTTCTTAAAAAACAAAAATAAGTCCATAACAGTATCTGTTCTAGGTCAGACCAAGGTCTGCTTAACACAGTATCCAGTTTCTGGCAGTGACCAAAAGCAAATGCCTAAGGGAAACTATAAGAACAGGGCAAACGTATATCTTGTTTTCCTGAATGCTCTCACAGCCTTCAAACATTTGAAGCTCTGGGATTTCCTGAGCTAGATATGGTTTCTATGTAGGTAGTAACCCTTTATGAATTTCCCTTCCTCTGGCTTTCTCAGGTTCCCCTTGAACTGGTGTAAATGGCTTCCATGCAGAGAAACTTTTCAATTTTAACACATTTAAAGAGTTTGTTGACTCAGAAATTAGTCAGCTTTTTCCCCAGTTACAGCTTAATAATATAAGGTTGTTAAATTCCTGTGTAAAGATTGTCATGACCTTACTGCCATAATGCCACTACAAAAAAGACTATATACTGAAATGTTTTTCCTAATTATATTTAAAGCTGTTCATACTACCTGTTCAATAGCAGGAAGAATATTCACACTCTCCAGTTTTAGGTATCCAATTAAGGTTTCTTACTTACTACCTAATCTGCTTAGTCTCTCATTTTATTCCAGAAGAGGGGCTCAGATACAGGATTATGCAAATTAGAGATGCAATGCTGTGCTCTAAACTGTCCTCTGCAGCAGCCACTCTACTTCTGCGAAGGGAATTTATGGAGAGTGGCTGAAGGACTTCAGGGTGCTTGGTGTGAACACTTCTGCACATGACAACAAGACACAACGGCTTGACTCAAATGGACTATGTATTTTCCAACCATAAAAGGAGAGGTGATTTTAGATAAGCAGAAAAATCCAGAAAGGTCTAAATAAGAGTACCCCAAGATTAATATTGCCGTGCTTATAAAACATAAAATGAAATTTCTGGAGATCTCAGGACATCAAAATCTTCTTGAAAACTGTTCTATTTAAAGTTACTACATAAAATAGCAGAGAGAAAAGTAAAAAACAAAACTAAAAATGTAAAGAAGCATATAGTTTCACCATCTTCTCTACAGCATTCTCAGATTAAGCATGCCAGAGGAAAACTTTATAGAGGGAATATTTTATACTAGGACACCTAAAGAAGTTGAAAAAACAGTCAATCTTTCAGACACGTGAAACTTTCAAGAGAAATCCCTTATACACCTGGTATCTTTTTTGCTTTCTGGCTGTATCGATTGATCTACTTATTAGCCTAGTTTTAACAGGGACACCATTTTTCCCTACAGAGTTGTATGATACTGTCTCCCTTTCTCCAGCTCTTTTCTGTCTCCCCTGTCTGTTTTCTAATTACCATGCTCTGGTTCATTAAGATCATTCTTTCCACTACAGTGAACCACAACAAGTCCCTAATGCCCAGCCTCTGCTGTGGGCTGGACACTAAGAAAGGCCCCAAGAATATGCTGCAAGGAAAAAAGAAAATCTACTTCATCAGAAACTTCTAAAGTTCAATAGTCCTTCTGTAGCCAGAGATGAATTGTGTATCAGGGTGAGACTAAAGTAGGTGTCTAAATCAGGGGAATCTCCATCTGCATCTGCCTTTGGAGTAGATAACTACCTTTAGATGACTGAATTTTGTTGAGATGGCTCCTGCCTTATTAGTGCAGGCACCTAGCCCTAATGATGGTGGGGGTCTGTGCTGGCCTTGTGTTTCTTTGTTCTTAGTAAAAAAATATCACAGA
Organism: Oriolus oriolus; assembly: GCA_013400235.1. Lineage (NCBI taxonomy): Eukaryota > Metazoa > Chordata > Aves > Passeriformes > Corvidae > Oriolus > Oriolus oriolus. The sequence continues at coordinate 281,942 of VXBT01011613.1, forward strand.
ATCGTATAATAGCCTGGGTTGGAAGGGACTTTAAAGATCATCTATTTCCAAACTTCCAGCCATGGACAGGGACACCTTCCACTAGATCAGGTTTCTCAGAGCTCCATCCAACCTGGCCTTAAACACTTTCAGGGTTGGGGCATCCACAACTTGTCCAGGAAACCTCTTCCAGTGTCTCAGGAAATAATTTCTTTCTGATATCTAATCTAAACCAGCCCTGTTGGAAATGAACCTTAAAGAACATCTAGTTCCAACCCCCCCACCATGGGCAGGAACACCTTCCACTGGGTTACTCAGAGTCCCATCCACCCCGGTCTTGGATACTTCCAGGTATGGAGAGTCCAAAAACTCTCTGGGCAACCTGTTCCAGTGCCTCCCCAACCTCATGGTAAAAAATTTCCTACTAATTTCTACTCACTTTCAGTTTGAAGCCATTCCCTCTTTCCTGTCACCACACGCTCTCATAAATAGTCTCTCTCCATCTTTCCTGTAAGATCCCTTCAGACACTGAAAGGCCACAATTATGTCACCCTGAAGTCTATCCTTCTTCAAGCTGAGCAACCCCAGTCCTCTGTCTTTCCTCACAGGACAAGTATTCCATCCCTCTGATCATCTCAGTGTCCCTCCTTTGGACTTGCTCCAGGAGGTCCATGTCCTTCCTTTGGGGGGACCCCAGAGCTGGATGCAGTGCTCCAGGTGGGGTCTCACCAGAGCAGAGCAGAGGGGCAGAAACCCCCCTCTCACCCTGCTGCCCACACTGCTTTGGATGCAGCCCAGGACACGTTTGGCTTTCTGAGCTGTGAGTGCCCATGGCTGGGTCATGTCCAGCCTCTCACCCACAGCACCCCCAAGTCCTTCTCATCAGGGCTGCTCTTGATCTGTTCATCCCCAGCCTGTGCTGATATTGGTGTTGCTCTGACCCAGTTGCAGCAACTTGCACTTGGTCCTGTTAAACCTCATGAGATTCCCGTGGGCCACTTCTTGAGCTTGTGGAACTAAATTCCTAGATAAATCAAGCAGAACTAGGCAACCCAGCCTGAAGTTTGAAGTTTTATAAGTAAGTGTTGAAAATTCCACCAGTAAGAAAACAAATTACTTTTCTTTAGATAAAATTGCTTATTTGACAGAAGTTGGACTACTTGACAAAACTGTCTAGTGTTTAGAGCATATTTGAATATAGCTTTATGTTCAGTGCTCATAGCAAAAGGACAAATGAACTCATTGCTGTTAAAAAGGTGTCCTTTAGGGGCAGTCATGTGCCAACATTCTGTTTTAACAGAAATAATAAGAAGTATCTGCATGTACTAGCAATGCTTTTTGAGAAAACAGCTGCATGGAATAGATGCCAACCAATCTTGCCCAGAACAGGATGGTGATTTCTAATTCTTATTTAGATTCTCTAATTAACTAATAAAATTATACATCTCTACAGTAGGGCCTAGCCTTTATGCTTAATTTATAAAGGCCATGATATTTAAATTAAAACCATGAAAGTTTGGCAATTAGATCAGCTTTTGGAAGTTAACACATTCTCTTCAGAGGTAATATTTGTACACCATTTTAGAGAGAAGCAGGGTCTGTATAGGTATTTTAAGAAGAATTTCAAACTCCAGGGTTTGAAAAAACAACCAACTTCATGGATATACAACTAAAAATTATATTCCGTTTTCAATTCATGGGAGAGGGTTTTTGATGACACTTCTTCCTTAGTTGTTCATCCTCTTTCCCTAAATGCACTAATGATTTGAGTTCAGAGATGGTGAAAGATAATACTTTTGTAGGATAGACCTGCTGACCTGGGTTATGTACTATTAATCCCAAATTTCAAAAGACAGAAACAGTTGGTGGTGGTGTTGTCATTCACAGCTGGTGAATCTAATGCAAAATCTCCAGTCACTCTTGCATTCAAAGTAATATGTTGCTCTCAGACTGGACAATGGAACATTTTTCCTCAAAAGACTTAAATTTCATTAATAATTTCTGATATATTCTGACAATCACATTCATTTTTAATGAAAGGAACCAGTATATTGCCCACTATTGCTATCATTGTTAACACAGAAAGCTTCAGAAAGTTAAAGATATAATTTTACACAAAGAGTGAATTCAACTGGGCACCGTCTGTGCCTTTTGGTTTTAAAACTGAAGTGCAGAACTTCACATTTCAGGTCAGGTTTCTTGCTAAAGCGTGATTGTCAGAAATTTTACACTCTTTTGGAAACATAAGTTCATTTTCCTGTTATTCTGTGGCTGCATTGCCACCTGAGTCAGGAAAGAAATTATTTCTAGGATGGAAATACAGCTGAAGTTGTTGATAATCAAGATGTTCAGCTGTTTTACCATGGCTGGCAGCCAAGGACTAAAAGACCTCTGCAGAAAAAAAAAAAAAGTTAACAAACATATATAGCTAGAGAGAAGAAGGAAGAAGTCTTCCAAAGACCTTATAATATGCTAAGATTTTACTGTTTCTACAGAATTTCCTTCCACTATATTGTAGGGCTTTTTTTGGGGTGGAGGCCAGAACCAGTTTCTTTAGGAGATATTCACAAAGTCTTCTTACAAGCACCTGCTCTGAGTGACTCTCAGAAGGAATCTATTATATAGGGAACCTAGAGAGGTTGTCATCAAAAACCTAATTCAATACCTGAAGTAGGTTACATATACATATATACATATTATATATATATGTGTACATATATATATATATACACACACATGTATATGGTCCCTGTAAATTTGGGCTGGCATGTAGGTCTAACTATAAAGCTTATAATAGCAAAAAATGTATCTAGCCTGGAGCAAAAATTCTGATTTTGTGCAAGAGAGGAAATTTGGAAATTTCTGATTACATTTTGAAAAACAAAACGAGTGTTACTCAAGTCCTTATTTTTATTTGTAGTGTATATTATTGTTAAAATAAAATATAAAACTACTTGATGAATCTGAACAGAAAGTCATAAAAGTCCTCATGAGATCAAAATGCTTAAATTTTAAAAATACAGTGCTGATATTCATGTGAAATTCTTTAATATCCACAAAACTGTATATTTTGTCAGAAGTGACAGAAAATTTCTAAACAGCTGTTGATATAAGTTAGTGGCACATATCATTTTTGCTGAGCCACAAAAAACAACATAAATAAATAAAATTAATTAATTTAATTAATTAATTAATTAAATTAAAATTAACACTCATTAAATAGTGTCAGTCCCTCTTTATACATAATTTAAATAAATAGTGTGATAATTAAATACGCACCAGATGCCAGGGGCTTGAAAGATTTCTGAACTCTGCTTCATCTAAACAGAGGGCAACTTCACGCTGAGAGTAGTTGGAAAGGCACTTTCACCTGTGTATATTATTCTATAAATGAATCTTTCAGGGTTTCTTAATCTCTCTTCTCAGACCATAATACCTGCCTTTTACGAGTACTGCCACCCTGGTGTAGGTAGACTGTTGATTTCCTTCAGTTTGTCCCTACTGCAAATTTTAAAATGCATTACATGATGCATTATCCAACTTGCTTTTTTTATACTTTGCGTGTTAGAATGATATGGAGGAGCTAAATGCTTCACTTTCATTAATGAAACTCCCTTATACCAGACATTAGAGCCACTGAAGTACAACCCACTCATCTTAGCGACTGTTCATGTAGTATTTGGGAATGGTAACATCCATATTACACTTCTGTATTTTTAGTGAGGCCACTTCATTTGCAAAGCAAAACCTCAAACCTGTGAGTTTCAAGAAACTGTAAAATAAAATTCTTCAGAGTACAGAAATAAAATCCTGATAGAGAATAGTGTGACTGCACTCTCGTTACACTATTCTGAACAGTTTCACAATCCCTATGTTGAAACGCCTTCATGCACAAAAACTAAGTCAGAATCAAAGCTCGTCCAGCTAAGACACTGCCACAGACATTCCAGTGAATCATCTGCAGAATTCATGGTCCTACATTGCCCATTCTGACTAACAAAACCTACCAGCCCCAGTGTTAAATTATGTGTATTTATGTGTACCACAAGATCAGAACAAAATCGGCCATTTTGTTTAAAGCCATATTTGCCAACAATTTAGTCTGGATCCTCTACTGAAGTGTATGAGGCATTCACAAATTTCTTCTTCCCTGATCCTAATACACCACTGTGGCACAAAAGCACAGGCAAACACCGATAATATCTTGCCTCCACACTAACTTTTATTAAGTGCCAATGCACTAGTATTGTGTGAGCAGCACAACTGGTTGCTGGTGTTCAAAATGCAGCCTTCAGGTATCAAGTTATAGCATCCATTTGGTTGCATCTGCTCCTGTAACAAAATTAATCTAATGAAAATTACACAATTTAGTTACCTTGATTGCAGCTTCTGGTTTCAGTCGTTTGTATTGTTTTAACAACAGAGCTTACACTGATAACACCCAGAAAAAAAAGTGGGTGAAGAAATTCTATCTGGGATCACTGTTAAGAGGGAAATAAGACAGTCCTGTAATTTTTCTTTTTTTACTAGAGCATATAGTATTAAGATGTGCTTTTTTAAGGTGCTTCTTAAGAAGGAAATGTTTTTCTACATATGTTTTAGCTCATACTTCTATATAATATTTCTATTCAATGCCTTCAAATAAATAAAAATGTGTTAGTGGAGAAACCTTTATGTTTAATGGCAGGGGGTAAGAAAAGGAGAGGGTGGAAATCAATCTTTCCTGAAAACATAATACAGCAATGAAGGATACTCATGCTCGAGCCCTGTTGGCTGCTTTATGATTTTTTTCTCAGTTCAAACAAAGCTGTATTCAAAACAAGGATAAACATATCAATGCTAATTTTATATAAGACTCTTCCTTGTATAGTAATTTCACCTATTCTATTCATATAGCAAAGAGCAGGATTTCTTTGATCTCTTCCTGCCATCGATGTTTGGCCATTTAGGCTTCTACTTAATGTCTTTTGTTCTGGTATATATTTGCTAAAAGTGATAGATCATTCTGTTTATAATCTGCATAACTGTCTATATTTCTGCCAGATGTCAGCTACTGTTCTTTCCTGTTAAAGTTCTCAGGAATATATCCCAGTAAATAACTCAGTAACTAACGACAACAAAAAAAGTGACGGTATCTTGGGTTCCCATGTGAAAATCTCAGTATGAATGGAGAATATGTCAGCTTCACTCATAATTATGTACTAAGAAAATAACAAAAATAACAAAATAAAAAAAAAAACTCCACTTCTGTGGAGTAGGATTTCTCTCAATATTTCTCTCAACATGTTAGGAAGGTTAGTTGTTCTGCTGTTCTCAGGATCATGAGATATGGTCCACACATCTGTTACTGCTGGGTGGAACGAGAGATGATACTTCCATGCCTGTCTGGGTTACTTGCTTACTTCCCTACTTGCTTAAGCACCCCAGGAAGATGTGACTGACTGTTGCTTTTCTGCCAAGAGATTGCAGCGCTGCATTCATCAGTCTTCTACACTCAGTACTACCTTATGGTACCCAAGTCTCCGGTTTTGCCTTTAAAAGCATAGAAAGGCAGATTACCTTTTTAGGGGTGAAACTAGGGTGTGCATGACAAAAAGATATCTGTGACTTCACCGAAAGGAACCAAGGAAATTTTCCAAATTAAACTGTTCTCTGCTTATTTGACATTTGTTAGTGCTTATCACAAAATCATTCAGTTCTTTTCAGGCTTTGTAAAAAAAAAAAAACAAAACCCCCAAAAAAACCCCAACAAAACAAAAAAAGACCCCCAAAACCAACCAAACAAACCCTAGAAAAAATAATCTCTTTTTCTGTTACCTGTCTGCTCAATTGGTGGCCTGTTTGTGATGGACAGTGAATCATCACGCCTGCTGATGGACATGGGGCAATCAAACATGGGTGTGGGGGCGTGGTGAGTGTTTTCAACATTTACCTAAAATTAGGTCTGCTTAGATCATTAACCTCATGCAGAATATTGTGACCTGTATTTCCAAATGTTTGTGGTTATCTGTGATCTGCACCAGATGTCTAGGAAGATATAATTGAAATTTTATGTTATTAAGTGAGTGGAGAGGGTGTGTAACATGTCTGATACTGAAATGATACCTCACAATTCATTTTCACTTCCTCATGGAAAGTTTGTGAATGCTGTTACTTATTTTGCTAGAGTTAGTATCCAGTATGTCAACATCCTTGCACTTTTCTCAAGCACTGAATTTCACTTTGCTTAAAAACACAAAGCAATCTGGTGATGAAAGCATTTAAGAACAGATTAGGGAGCCCTGGCTTAGAAGTAGCCAGCAGCCACAGAGGATGGTGTTACACAAAGCGGGATGGAGAAATGCCTGGGGGAATTTTGTGGCTTCAGGTCATTATCTGGTAAGTCTCTTGAAAGCTCCTTAGAATTCCAAACCAAATTCTAATGGCAAACAACACGCCCACTAAATTTTTCACCTTACAGTTTTATACCCCTTATTAAGCCAACTCCAGCCTTCAAGCAGGAGGAAAAAAAGGTTTCATCTTTACAGTAAACTAGTGTAGAAGCTCTCTGGGAGCAGAAGATCATTCAGTATTCTGTTCTTTCTGGAAAGGCTCAGGTTTATGGGCTATGGCAGACTTAGCTTTGGTGGATGTACAAATACAGAGGTGAGCACCTGTGGCAGGATAGCAGGAGGGATGTGTGCCTGCACCTCAGGCTTTCGAGTTCCTAGTGCAACACAGAGGGGTGTGCCAGCCTTGCCAGCTGCTTCAAATGAGAGGACATAATCTGAAATTGCCAAAGAGTGAGTACAAGCTCTGGGGGTAGCTATCTCTGGGAGACAGAGAGGAGAGGCAAACTGCTGCCATATCTTAAATTGTCTCCACCATATCCATGAGAGCACCTCAGACAGTCTTTAACAGGGGAAGGATGATGCTTAATCCAGCTGCTCTGATTTTTAAAAATAGCATTTTCAGTTGAGATGTTTTCTGGTTCTGTAAATTAAATAAGGCATACTTTTCAAACCATGTCTATAGCAGCACACAAGACGGAGCAGGTAAATAGCTGTATCTGGTCTGAAAACATTTTTTTACAGAAGGTATTCAATAGCTATGATTCAAACCAAGAAAATCAACTTATATATGACTTTTAGGAAGACAATAAGCAGGAGTAAGATCAGGGAGAGCCCAAAGAACGTAATTATTGGACTAAAGAAGTTACAAAATGAAGCCTCTTTCCATTTACATAAATTTATTTTTTAAGATATTTCTAAAGTATCTGCCAAACAGATACAAACCTTGTGTCACTTTTTTACAAGGTCAGATCATTTGTCCCCTAGCTTGGTTATCTGAATTTCATTTCACTGTATCATTTTTAATCAGTTACTACAGTCAATGTACAGAGTTAGCGTTGCTGGGTGTAATCTTATGAAAAATATCTTTTAGCTGTCTACTTGATAGAGGAAAAGGGATGTGTTTGTGAACCACATTACTGAGAAGAACTGTCTACTGGGCAAATTAGACGTGTCAGGTTTGTACAGCCTATGTCTCTGTCTCTACACTAGGACTCTGCACCTATACATGGAGAAAAGTACCTGTAGAGGGCAGGTAAATCAGTCAAACTTAATTTATGGGAAGACAAATTAGGCTGAACTTGATCATGCCTTTGAACATACCACTTATTGCAAACAAAATATTGTTCTTTTCATGATGTATTAGCATTAACTTTATATAGCTGGTGCATATATAGGGAGTTGTATGCATAGCAAATGGTAGCTGGCAAAACTTTTAAAAGGCCTTGCTAGCTCTGACCTGCAAGATTTGTGGATATACTTTCAGTTCGTTTATTTTGGCTTGCTCTTAAACTGTACTTTGATGTTCAAGTAAGTGTAAAAATTCATTTTGTGGTCTAGGTGGACCAACTCAATTTTGCCTCCATTCCAATTTAATAAAAATCTCTAGATCATGCCAAAAACTGTCCTAGTTTTGCTCAAAACCTGATCTAAAATTGGACCAGATTTTGTCAGGCTCCACTAACTTTCCCACTATGGAAGTGCCACACAATAGCATTGCACAAGTTTGCTGTTAATGGCAGCAAAAAAGAATTACTCTTAGACAAGTGTCGTGCCAGAACAAAGTTCTTCTCTCTTACTTCTGTATGAAAATGGTTAAGGTGGTGGAATCACACGATTACAAACCTTGTTTTTCATTAATTCATTTTTCATTAATTTAGCTCTATATTTTGCTTCCTTGGGAGTTTTAGCAACTAAATAGTAGTTCATAAGTTAAAGCTACCTCCCAGCCTGCTTTTTCTGCTCCAGCAGTACTTATTCAATGCAGGACAGGTCTCACTGACCTTGGCAGCACAGGTAGGTAATATATTTTCACAAAAGTGAACTTCTTTTTACCTTTCTCCAGCAGGAATAAACTTTGACTCTTCAAAGGCATGAAGTTATCTGGTGTCTGAGATGTATTTTCAGTTTTCTTGAGTACTGATTTTTTCTTTATGTTCCTATTGAGATGGTCTCTTTTTGCTGTAGGTTGGCCAAGCTTCTTGGTTATTCTTCATAATTCAAGAGAGTGAACAATGCCACCAGGGAATGAATTCCTGTGCACAGAGTTGGGCGCAGATCCCAAAGAACGTGCACAAGTTTACTGCTGTGGGTAATTTTAGACAGGTTTTTGGACCTGGTGCTGCTTTTGATATCTTACTTTCATTAAATGCAGTGGGCACCAGCTTGCACACTTTATGTTTTGGATGGCCTCATACAACAGTAAATTGTTTGGCTTCCATTTAACTATATAAGCATAACACAGTAGCAACAAAATTAAAGTCTCTCTGTGCCTGAAGGTCAAAGAACCGCTGGGATGTGGCCATATATTTTTACACTAACTGACTTTAAGAGCTAGTGAGGAACATTTGGACAGAACACTCTTGTGTTTGCTTGTTTTTTTCTCTGAAAATGATGATTTTTAAAGTCAGAGGATTAGGCAAAATCTTATAAAATTCACAGTGGAACTAAGAAAGACACTAACACTCTCTAGGCTACTTGATATTCCCTGAACAAGAAAATAAGAAGGATAAACAAGATCTGGGGCAAATTTTAAGCAGTCTTATTTATTATCATGATTCCTGGCTCCAGTATGGATCTGTCCTCTCCTTTATGGCTGTCCTACCAGATATCAACTATTCTAAGATCATCTCTTTCAGCATCAGTTTTTTTTAGAGATAACATCTCTAAACTACCAGAAGTGAGATTGCCAGGTTTCCTCCAACACCCTCCCCTCCCCAATATAAGTGAACACCAGAGCAAGAACTTCAACATCAGTAGATGAAATAGGAAACAAATGAGCACTCAGTCAAGCAAAAAATTATACTTCCTGCTGCTCTCATTTTCAAAGGAAAAATTTAAAATGTCTTTATTTCATCACAGCATGGAGCAGGAAGAAAATATAAATTCCCTCATTTCATGGGATGGGAAAATGACTTGTCAGCCCAGTTTAGGTGGACTCACTAACCTACTTGGAAAACCTTTGGTGCTGTAATACAGAGCAGCAACCCTGCACTTCCCAGCGTAGGTGTCTCTTTTACAAGCGAAATTTTGTTAGAGCTTTCCCTTTCTCCTTAGGTTGCTCCCTGACCTATTTCCCATTGGGCAGTATATCGGGAAGCAGGTGATGTTGGTGATGTTTGGAAACATACCAGTGCAAACTACATGCCTTGGATCCAGCTCTGGCATGATGGAGCAAAACCAACATTAAAGCCATTTCCTTTGGCGTGCCCAGGGTCAAACTAAATTGCTATAAACAAACCGGTCTGCATCCCAGAAGAAATGTTTATGTGAAGTAGTACTTTCCCTGTTGCCTTCCCCTGCTTCCCTCTTCCCCTTACAGAGCTGCTAGAAGCAAAAGACAAACACAGCAAACAAGGAATTTTTTCCCCCAGTAAGTTTAAAGAGACAGTAGATGGGATTTTACACTTGTAGCTGTTCATCTTTGGAAAACGGCGCAGTTGCTACACAGCCTAAATACAAGAGGCTCTGCAGTTCCCTTTGCTGTTCGGTCCCCTCTCAGGCCTGATAGTGCTTCCTTCCTGACCTCTCATGGCTTCCTGCCTCGAGCCTTATCGCAGCAAAAAACTTGACACTGTACTGGCTGTGCCACTTGGAATGCATTTAAATTCAGTAAATGGAAATACCCTTACCTTTGCATTTACAAAAAACTATTATCTGTAGATCACTCGGAAATTTCCTACCCATACCTTTTTTTCCTTTTAGATATGTCATTTGAAATAGAGAAAAGCAGGAGAAAAATAAACACAAAAGGGAAAGGGGTAAAGGAAAGTTCTCCTGTTTCTTTTAGGTTAGCTGTTCTGCAATCTGAGAATCCATCTCTCAGGATGATGAAATCAGCATTGCAATTACTTTAACAGCCTTGTGTCAGTTTAGATCAGTTGACGAATATATCTCCGGGATCTAAACTCTTCAAAGGGAGAACACTGCAGAAGTTCAGTATGTAAAAGAAATGAAGATGGTGCATCAAAATCTAGTGTAATTGCACCCCCGATGCAAAAATAGAATTTTCTGCTAACAGTGCTGTTTTTACCCTGATGATTTCATAGGAACTGAAAAATGCAATAACGTGAGCAATACCTCATATAACTGTAGGGATGTCAAAGACTGATTCTACTGACTTTAGTTGACTAGACCCAGCTATGCAGACTTGAATAACTATTTGAAATTAAAACACTGAATTTGCTAAAGAGAAGAGTGTAGTCCCTCTCATACTCTGGCCAGTTAGCCTCAAAGCCGTGAGGAGCAACTTAGCAACACCTGAATGCAGGAATAATCTATGGTTCACATACTTTTAGGGACAAAACCATTTTTTATGGAACGTGTCATGTGTATAAAGACCATTTTATTATCATATTTTAGGGCCAGAGGAGACAATTAATAATCACTAATCCAAACTCTGGCATTCACAAATCTTAAACATCATCAACTTTCAATATGATCACCATCATAAAAACCTCAGAATAATGCCATGTCAAATACCCTTATGGGTAAATTAAAGAATCATTCCAGTTATTTCAAATTCCATCAGTTTCCAGTCATCTCAACATTTTATGGTTTTCCTGGTACACTAAAGCACTGTCTGCTATCAAAAGTGTATTCCTTTTGCACATATTTGTAGTCCAAGTACACAGTCTCTTTGAAAAGTTCAGTAGATTCTTTTTTTAGCCTCTTTCTTCAAGGTCTGTTTTCCAATTTCAAATTATTCCCTTACTTTTAAAAATTATGTCCGAATCTTTAATGTATTTTTCTGAAACATTAACACCTGAACCAGACATAATATTTGAATAGTTATTTCCTTAATATCATATACAAGAGGTGATATTACCATTTTATTCCTACTTAATACTGCCTGTTTTTTGTAGATTTCCATGTTGCCTTGCAAGCCTATATTTCCAATAAAGTAAGCTCAATTATAAAATTCCAAGTGGGGAATTAATATTCAATACATTTTAGATCTGTAGTATTATTTTTTAAATTTAATTTAGGATTTTCAATGTCAAAGAACTAATATCTATGTGTATTTGTATTAGGAGACAAGGGGATTGACTACACTAAAGTCAAATGTAGCAGACTATAGACACGGTAGGTAAAAATGAAAGAAAAATTTGTTCAGTAAAATTCTGTATCAAATTCTCTAAGATCACCGACTTAAATTTTAGGGGCATACCAGAGTATATCAACATATTTTGAATCCAAAATTTAATTAGTTTTAATTTTTGATTGTATTGACATCACTCAAGAAAAAATCAGAGAACATATAAAGGATAGGAGCATGGATGATTAAAGAATTATTTTATAATTGTCTGAATTCTTTAAATTAACTTTTCATTAAAAAATTTGATTATTTGGAAAGTAAGTCTTATCAGATATTTGATAACTTTTTTTCTTGAGCTATCATTTTGCTGGACAAAAATATCTGGTTTTAGATTTTATGCACCTCATGCCATTCTTATCCTTATACAAATTGTTTATAACACTTATTCATCTGAATAATATGAGTTAATTAGGAGATTTCAGTAAATTATTCTACGTGAAAATCCTACCATTACATAATTCTTTGATCTTGGTAACACACACACACATACATATACATGCATGTAGATGTCATTATATCCCTTTCTGCTTTCTTTTTCTGTATCACCTTTTGATAGTATTAGTCAGTGAATATATTTAGGGAAAACTGTATTTTCCCACATTTGTAAATGTGCCATGACACTTGTGAATGCTTTTGAAATACAAATATTTTGTGGTAATTAGTGACAAAAAGTGGATTTATTCCACAGCCTAAGTATTGGGGTGCAATCTCTCAATGTATGTGATAAAGCAAATTGAACAGACAGCCTCAACCTCCCTTCAGTTCACAAAAGAAAGGATCCTGAGTGGGAGTTCCCTGACCAATCTTTCCTTAGCAGAAAAAGATAACAATACTTTAGAGTCATAACCTCATCTAGTTTAGGCTCAACCTCCTTCCTGATTAGTCAGTTGGAATATTGTAATTAATGACATCATGGTAATGATGAGAGAAGAGTACCTGCATTAAAATACCCAGAAAAATGATCAATCCAGAGACTGGATCCAGAGATTCTCTAAAATTAAACTTTTGACTGAGCAATATTGTCTGAGCAATTTGACTGAGCAAAAATTCTTTTTGACTAATTTTGCAAATAAGCCACTGAAATCCTTAAAAAAAGGAATGTGCCTCACATATCTAAGAAAAATGGTACTGAGTGGCTTAAAATCTTCCATGCTCTCTTAAATAAGCCTATCTGTAAAATGTCAAAGCTTGAAGTTTTCCAGGAACTCTTGCATCAGCTTGGGGGATAAGGTTAGATAGAACAAGCACCAGTTAAATGGAATCCCATTTATTTCCACATGTGGTAAGCTTAATTCCTAAGTGATGCTTATTCATGCCACACACACTTGCTGACCAAAGTTTCTGGATTTTGATTTTGGTAATATAACATGAATGTGTTGCAAGGTTTGATCCAAAAAGAGATACAGTAATCTTCTTAAACAATCTAGAGATTAATATAAAGGGAAAACATTTGAACTGTCTGCTGAGGTTTGGTATTGAGGTCCTCTGTCCCTGTGCCCTGTTCTATATTCCAGTTGTGACTTTTAGGTTGTGGTTGTATTCTAATCTCTGGGTCCCAAAGCTGGGTCCAGAATGTGAAGAGAGACTGTGTGGTTGGTCTTCCTCCTGCTTTGTCCCAGATGAATTGATGGAAAGGGATGTAAAATGAGGAATTTAAGATTATCCACGCACTGGCCAAGGAAGATGAATCTGCATCTGGGCAAACACATTGTTCTCCACCAAAAAACTATTAAAACCAAACAGAAACCCATTTCTATTTAAGCTTAAATTCCAACCTTATTGCCTTTGTGTTTTGCATGTCATGACCTGCAAAAAGTCATGTCCAGGTTTCAATGAATAGCATAAATGTACCTTTTTGATACAGACAATTTGTTTAATTAACAGAAAGCCACCATACTCTGCAAAAGTTACGCTGACAAAAGAGCTTTGCAATTAAATTCTCTGTTCTTATCTATTCAGCTAATTATGTAGTACCCATCACTAAAGTATCTGATAGCTGCATACTTGTTCCTGGATTTTATTTTCATTACATTCTTATGACACAGGGAAACAATCCCCATTTTAGAGTAAACAGACTGTGATTTGCTGATTTTCTACTGAAGGTTAGAGTTATGAAGTGTCATTTTCAGAGGGGAAATATTATGAAGAATTGTCAACATAAACCACATTATGAACCATGGCAGTTGCTGGCAGTTGCTGAAATTAGACTACCTTACATATGGGAGTGCTTTTCAAAAATCTGACTACTCTTACAAGTACTGAAGAATTCTGAAATCTGGTAATTTTATTCTGTAATATGTGGTAGTATGGTATCTGCTAAAGGAAGAGTCTTTCTTGTAAGACATTTCTCCCAAAGCTAGAATAATGATTATAATTAAAAGACTGCTTTTTGCACAAATGTCTGTGTATTAACTCACTGGACACAATAGAAACTTATAAAACAAGGTAATCCTCACATTTGCAAAACCTAGATGTGGCTAAAGGATTTTAAACTGTTCTAAAGAGAGCGCTTCATGTGACAGTAGCTATTTAAGACAGTTTATGTCATAGGGAATAGGACTGAAATTAATGTGGATTTTTATCATGTCTTACTGTACTTCCCTTCAGATACTTAGTAGTAGTCTAATAATGCCGTGCCAGAATTCTGTGAGTTTATTAATACTCCCTACACATTGTGTTTGTTTCTGTTTTTTAAAGTTATTGCCAGATTATAGCCTGTCTGTGCCTGATAGTGGTTGTGTTTGTATATGAGCGCAGGGTCATCTGATAACAAATTGTAGCACTGCGCGATAAGCAATGTTTAAAATGGGTACAAGCCAGAAACCTATGGCTCCCAGTATACTTTTAGAAAGTCCCATCAACAAAAGAAAGAGTTCAAGGTATTTCGGAAAAGGTCATTGATTACAACCAACTTCATGATCATTCTGGATGTGTTCCTTCCTGGAGAGACATAATTACATTTGTTTTACAGTCAAACTTATTTTCAGCTTTGGGCAAGGACAATTGCTTTCAAATCTGATTTTTGACTCACACGTACCAATTTAAGAAAGCTGTTAACTCTGAGTCAGTGAAGTAGCAGTAATGGCCATGAGATCTCCTTTGGACCTCTCAAATTTAAATTTATGGAATAGTGTTGTGAGTAGCTAAAAAGGTTTTACCTTGCAGAATGCTGACTTTGGTTTCTTCCAGGAACTATTTATTATACTGGAATATCTTCCAGCACAGGGACTTTTGCCTGTCTTTTACTGCAGGAGTTCATGCATCTGTGTCATTTCCCTTTTCTACTTTCAGCTGAAGCACAGCATTTTCTGAGAAAATCACTGCAGCTGTAATCCAAGTGAACCTGTGGTCTCTTTTGGATCCTACGAGAACTGGATAGCCTTTGTCCTCTGCCTTCTTTTGAACTCTTTTACATGTAGTGGTGACAAGTATTTTGAACCTAATCCAAAAGGACATATGTTGACATATTTCCTAGGTATTACAAGCTAGTGCAAAAGATAAATATTTTTCTTAAGTGTGTCTTTTATCTAAAGTGTGCATTTATCTGTAAGGCTGCGGTCTTAACAGTAGGTAGTGGGTGCCTCAGGCTTGTAGTGTTTGGGGTTACATCCCTGTTTGTGGTCAAGCTGTTGTTAGGGTTGTGTCATGACTGTCGTCCTTGAGAGGAATGGAAGTAGTATCCAGTGTGAACTGGACCAGTACAAACGATATTTCAGATGCTTCTACATTCTTTATATTCACTGTAAGTCTTCCTTTTGTTAGTGTGTCTTCACCTACCCTGTTACAGTTTCTGTGCACAGCCTACAAAGATTGAGACATTTACCCCAATTCATCTTCATCAGCTGAAGACCTCAGTGTTTTGTTCTATTCTGGTTTTTTAATCATGTACATTAGAAGTCAATCTGTTTATTAGCAGCTTTACTACTACACTGTTTGAAAAAAGGTGTTGACCAATGTTTTCATGGTCAGCAGGGAAATCCTGTCATGCTATGGAAATCTAGTTGATCCAGAAAAATGATGTAAGACAGAGTTCTTTGCTTTTCTTTTAAAATTATGGCAGTTTTCACAGATACAAATCTTTTCATCTTCCTTTTAGTTAAATTTTACTATGACTATAGGAAAAAAGAGTTGTGATTTTATTCGTTTTCTCAGTTCCTTAAAGCATGAAACATGGGTAGAGGCTTTAGTAGGATTCTGCTTATTTTAAAAACTCACAGCCACCAAATCTTTCCAAATTTTTGTTTGTATAATTTTTGTTTTGCTGGGTTTTTTAAAAATTATACTTCTTTCAAGGTGTTGGGACAACAAAAGTACCAGCAGATTCTTCTCTGAAGATAAATACACTGTTGCATCCTGAGTGCCATGCAGTGTCACAAAATTTCCAACGCTCTTTTTACTGCTCCAGTTGAGTGACAACCGAAGGAATTGTCCGGATCAGAAGAAATACAGGGAACCACAACATGACTGGAAGGAGGAAGGAAATGCCAGTAGAGGTAATGCCCACATCTGTGTCTACAGTGGCGAGCAGACCTGGCCTCTGGTCTGAGAGGAATAATCTGTCCTCCTTACAAAGCAAAGCAAATTTCATCCTTCCAAAACAATCAGGAAGATCTAGACGTGTGGTGTAATTCAGGGTCTTTTAGAGCCAAGGGGAAGACTCCCACTAACTTCAGGACAATAATAATAATACACAGTCTACTTTGAAAGCATTAAACCATTAGTATTATACATTCTTTTTTTTTAACCTTTGACTTGTGTGTTTTGCTTGTATGTTTCAGTGTTAAACTACTCCATATCAGGACTAGTTGCTACAGTTTCCTCTGCAAGCTCCTTTTTTTCTTCATTTCTTTCAAAATAACGTGCCATCTTTCCAACATAAACACCAAAGGGAAATAGATGAGCGAGTACGTAATCGCGAAACTATCTCAGGCAGCAGGCTTCTGAAATGTGTTAAAACCTCAATCACAACATGCTTGTGCTCCTGCCAGTGCCTGATGAATATCCTTGCCATTTATCCTCTCTTCTGGCCACTTCCCTTGGAATACTTGAAATATAATTAGCTTTTTCAAACATAGTTTCCTATAAAACAGCTGCAGTCATTGTGCAATTGTCCAAAAATACGGTAATACATCGCACATAATATCCAAAAGGATTTATGCTAAGTTATGCCTTTGTTAAGTGAAAGAAAAGTGTGAAATTAAATTAACTTTCTGTCCTTTTTGTTTTTAATTCCAGGAAAAAATCTCAGGAATTTCTATTGCTGGTTTTTTCCCTACATTTAAATATTTATGATACAAAAAAAGGGCACTGGGTGCCAAATTTTTGAGTACCTAACTTGTGTGTTGATGCCCAGCAGTACTTCCCTGGCACGGCAGGTCCCTCCTTCCACCTTCAGCATCCTCCAGCAGCTGGGGCTCTGAGAGGCTCCTTCAAGTCACAGCTCTCTGCAGGTGCTAATTGCTGTGAGATCAGACTCTCGTGGTGCAGGTGAATGCCCTAAAAGACACCAGAACTTTTGGTAACTCCATGCATGTTCTACTTCTTCTGACTTTGCTGACTTTGGTTCTACTTCTTCTGTCAGGAAAATGTGAAGAACAGATTTCACAACAAAAATAGTTTCTTAGCCTAAATTTTCTCACGGATCATAAAGCTAGAATGTAGGGTAATCAGGTTTGAACACCTGTAAGCCACATTATACATTTTTCTGATTTAAATATGATGTACTCCTAGACAAAAGTACCCATGACAAATTAGATCTATGTCATTTATGTGCTAACAAGAAGAAAGAAAATTAAAAGGATGGCAAAATTGCACAAAAATTTTTAGAACATGGGAAATATGTAGGACCGTCTAATTTTTTCCTTTCACTCTCCTCTGTCACATTTTCCTTTCTGTTGCAAACTCCTTCTTCCTCCTGACTTCTATGTTGTCTTTGAAGTTGACCTCTGTAAAACATACAGCTGAGAAAAACCTTTGTATTGCTTTCTTTCCAAAGCTGAAATTGTAGCCCTGTAATAGGCTTTCACTTTCTCCAGGTAGATATAGATACTCTTTAATTTTTCTTATTATACCATTTACTTTTTTTATAAGGTTCCAAATCACCTTGTGCCACAGTTTCACAGCTGGTTTGTGACACACGTATACCTCCACTTCTAATGTATTTCAAAGGGAGCACTGTGAGGCTGCAAGTTAAGACGTTCCTTGAATTTCTTCTCGGAAAGGCTTTTATCTCTGTCATTCGTGGCACGTACGTTTTGTAAATAAACTGGAGTTTTCACTTCCCTGCTTTGTTATTGGAAGCTATGATTTGGGACTGGAGCCATTCTGTCCCTCTGTGAAAAGACACTTGTTTATGTGTTGTCTAGAATATTGGGGCCTGCTTGCCAGAGGATGTACAGTAGATGTGACATCTCAGCACAGCCTATTTTGTCTGCCCTTGCCCTGATTTAAACAGTTGGGTTGAGAAATATTATTTTTTCCCACAGCAGGTTTCAGCCAGTAAAAAAAGATAGCATGATTTTATGCTTTTACACTAATTCAATGCTATAAACCTCCTGGTTTCAGTTGGGACTTTCTACATAAAACTGATGTAGCCTCATTTGGCATTATGTCTTCCAAGACTGAAATTATTATACAATTGAAATTTCTGTTTATAAAGTCCATTTGATCCAAATTCTGTAATATATGGCATATTGAAAATGTGTAACATCTACTAGAAGATACTGACAGCTTGGAAGCATTTTTTTTGGTTGGAGCATCCTTTACTTATCAGGTGACTTATAGAAAGGTGACATTTTAATCCTGCAGGAATATGATCCTTGTCTCCTCCCTACTTGAGGCTACTTAACATTTTGAGTCTGTTAATGAAATGCTGTGGTAACACAGACCTATCCTCTGAAATGGCACTGCTAAACTAACAAAATAAGAAAGGGACAGCTATTTCAGGGGTAACAATTGTGAATAATTTGTCCTCTTCTATAGGCCTAACATTTATAGCATAATTGAGGTAAAAATGAAGACTAGGAATCTTCCTCTGCTCAGCTCAGACCTCATGCTCTCCTCAGTCTGATTCTTTACTGAACAAACTTCAGCAACCCAGAGCACAATTCTACACAGTTCTTAGAAAAGGACATAACACCCGCATCTGTGTTAGATAACAAATGTTCTTCGTGGCACAGAAAAATCTGAACTTTAGTAACAACTGTATTTTCTGTAAATGGTGAAAAGAGAGTGATTTAATGTTCAAGATGCACTTCATCTGTCCCTAGCATTTTGCAGGACAACTGCAAAACTGTATTTTGCAGTAAAAGTCAAAATATTTGTGAATCTTCAAATCTTTAGAAGTGACGAACAAAACAGTTGCATTATGGTGTTCACAAAAGAGTGCTGGGTGAAAACAAAAGATTAATTAAAATTGTCTTTCTATATAGCAATTATGACCTACTAAAGCATCAACTTTTTGGAATAAAAGTTATTTGGTTCATATCTGTGTTAGTTCTCTCATTTGGTCTCTCATCAGGTCTGCTAAGTGCTGCTTCCTTATGACTAGGAATAATCATATAATGAAATCCTACATGATTTCACTGGGTTTTAGATTTTTTTCCTACTGTACTGGAAAGTGATTTTCACATTGAATATTCTTCCTTCATCAGAGAAGAAGAAAACACCTTATAAGAGCTTTGTTTTCTCTTTAACAATAGATACCTAAACCCAACAAATTTTGATGGTAATTACAAATAACCATATTTCACTAAAATCACTCAGGTTCAGTTGACCTGTCATTTAAAAAGCACTCTTTTCATTTTCACATTACACTGAAACTGGGTCTTATGCCATGAATAAGTGTTAAATCAGGAGGAGGCATATTTTAAAGTGACAAGTATAATTTCCAAACACAGCCTTATTGTTCTAAATTAAATAATTATTGGACATAACCTAGCACTCTTTAATGTGACCTTGCTTGATAAACTCTCACAAGATGTTTTTTTTTTAGTGCCTTAAATTGTGTTTCACCTGGAATAAGTATTAAAAAACCGCCAAAAAAACTAATTCTAACATTTTCTTGGAGAGACTGTGCTGATGGCATTCTGAAACCAGAAGTGAAGGAGGGTCTTGATTTTCTGTATTTGAGAGGCAAATAATCATGAGAGAATGATGGCTTATTTTTCCTTTGCATGGGTCCTCCTGTCCTCACATGAGGAGCATCTGTGATTATTTGATCAGACAAGTGTTTTTCAAGGTACAAAATCATATATTTTACTCTAATACATTAGTCTTTCTGTTTTTATGGCTTGCAAAAGTGTTGTTCCTGTATGTCTAAATCAGCTTTGAAATATTTTTTTATGAAACACTGATTACTATGACAGCTGTGGTGATGGCTGCTGGTGGTCCTGAATCAGTTCAGCAGAGCTTGGAGATATTTCTTTTTGCAGATCAGATTTGCTTTCTCTTAAACTGTTCTCACAACTTTGCTTGAAGTTAATTCCTGTGGTATCAGTTCAAGTTGCTCTTTATTGAGATTTGACCTGAGAATCCTTAGCAGGGAAAAAAACCCCAAAACACCAAAAAAGAAAGAAATTGGTCAATATGGGAATATTCCCTGAATGGAAACAGATCTAATGGCACTCATAGAACCTTGATGTATTGTAAATTTTCCTCACTTGCATGGGATAGGGTAACAGTCCTAAAGCAGGTAATTTTGCATACAGCTAGGTTACGAGATTCTTTAATGTTTTCAGTTGCCTGACTTCTGTAAGTTAACCCAGGAAACACGAGAACACTTTAGAAATAAGCACCTTACTCAAGTTGATTAATAAAAGAGATGCTTGCAATGTCAACCTCACAAAATTCAGTGTGAATTTAAGTCTCTACCTTATCTACTTTTCTTTCTTAATATTCATTGTGTTTGTGACTGGTCTGAAAAAGGGTTGTTAATAACTGGAGTAGTACCTGAAGGCAGTGTCCAGTGTAGCTAAGTGAGGAAAGAGACTTGTTTTCTAACCCTGGAAAAGATCAGGCTCATCCTTAGCTAAATATGTGCAACAAAAAGTAGACATAATTAATTTCTTAGTGTGGGTTAATGTCAAAAAAATGAGTAAATGGTAGGGCTCATATTTTCTAACCATAAAGGACAGATTTTTACTGCCAGTCTGTGGTAACCAATATAGGTGGTAGGATTTTTGTATCTGCACATATGAGATATCTTCCAAATTGTTGAAAGAGTTCTAGCCCAATCTCTCCTCTTCAAACCCATCTAAAGAGGAATACATGTCTCACTTTTTAAGTATCTAAATGACTTAACAACTTATGTATCTAGATTTTTAGCACAGATTTTTGATGTGGTGTAATATTAGACTTCAGCTTGGTACAGTATTATGAAAAATGCTTTTAAACACTTTGAGTCTCCTGATGACTAGAAGATGCAGCATTTAAAAAATATTCAAGTAGGATTACAACTTTATTGTTCCAATGAACAGCAATTGATTGTCTCATTTGAGAGCCTAGTATGCTGACAGAAACTTTCAGTCATTAGACATAACCTGCCGAAACAAATTTTTTACTAAAACAAGGTGAGAAGACCCTAAAAAATGAATTAATAATTTTCATTAAGTCTGACTAAAAAGTAAAACCTGTCTAGCTATTTGTTTGCTTTATTTTGTTGGGGTTTATTTGGTTTTGTTTTGTTTTTTTAGAATAATGCTTGTAGTTTCACATAATACGAGCTTTAAGTCACAATGGCTTTCAGTGAAGTTTGAATTCTTCAGTGCCCAGAACATTGCTGAAAATGGAAGTCAGGTTGTGAAATAGCTTAGATAGTTTCGAAAGTAAGATGGCCTAACACTTCAAAAGTGAAATTTCAGTGTGTTTGCCATTGTCTTTGTTGTCTGGGACTCAAGAATCAAACTCTGACACCAAAGTATAATCCAGTCAAAGTACCTGTAAAGCAATTCAGTCATTAGCTGAACATGAAATCACTGAGAACACTTTTATTCATGCAATACAAGAAAATAAAACACAGTTGTGTTGCTCTGTGTTTTGAATGTGTTGTTTATGGGGCTTTTTTAATACTGGAAATGTCTTTGTGTGACTTCAGTTCAATTATAAAAAAGAAAATAATATATCACAAATGGAAAAAAGTCCATAGCACTCTCCTTATTGTTTTATAGCAAACAGGAAACTAGACCAGTATGGACATTTTCATGCCTGCTGCCCCAAAGTGGAGAACTTTACCACCCCTTTTAGAAGGGGTTGTATTTAAGATACTTTTCCAAATGTGCAGTTACTGAAAATTTGCTGCATTTTGGTTTTTAAACTGCTATACATTTTGCATTTATCTCAGAACCGAAGTCATTCTAAGTCTTTAGAAAGCGTTTTAGAAGTCCTGCTAATTTTGGAAACCTCTTTCTTGATCAAGCAAGCAGAATCAATATATGAGATGTTTCTAAGATCCTGGAATGCAACTTTAAGAAATTACAAGAGCTACAAATCTAGAGCCAAATCTCTGCCTTACACAAAATGTACCAGTGATAAATGAAGGTCTTACTGACCTAATAAAATGCTACAGATTGATATTCCTTTTGTTGAGCAGCCTGTAATTTCATTAATTTTATTGACAGTAATTATAACAGGTTGAATTTATGGTAGCCATAAAGAAAAGTTAGTCAACCACATGAAAATGTCAGCATGCTCACTTTGGTATGAGTTGACTGAAGTGATTTTTTGTTGGGGTGGTGGTTGCTGATCTGCTGTCTTCATCCTGCAGCTGTGTTTGATGGAAATTTGTAAAGTCTTGGGAAAGGTGCTTTCAGTGTCCCTTGTACAGTTCTGTTTGCAAAACTGAAAAGATGTTCTTGTAGCCTTGTGACTTTGGACCTGAGGTGGCACTTCTTAAAATTGTTGAGAGGGCTCCTGATAGAACTGTATGACACATCAAGCTGTCTATTCAGCTGGATTGTAAGAACTAAACTTTAGGTGAGCATTTTCTGCTCCTTTTCTGTGTGTGTTAAAGCAAGACTGTAATGAAACCGTGCATTTTTTTGAGCCGAGCAAATTGCTGGTTCACTGATTTGTTGGAGACTTGCCTGTGCTGAGAATGCGCGACCAGGCCTGCTTATATTAAACAGGTGCCAAAATTTCTGTATATGCCTGTGTAAAAACTAGCACAGGTTGCTACTGGTGGAGGACTGTGCAAACAAGTAGGGGTAATGCTACCATAAATTTCCTTGCCTAGACAGAGCAGCACCTCCTGTAAAGAGTGAATAAGAAAATAGCATATAGGACCATGTTCCTATTTCTTCAAAATGAGCGTCTTTTCTAAATAAACTTATGTCCTTATTTAGCACAAACTAGGAGGGAAGATTTCATAAATGCTCCATTAGAAGATTGGCTCCATACTAGGGGTGCTACTGGATAGTAAAACATCTTCAAAATTCACCAGATCTCAGACCATGTCCCGAAAAAAATATAGGCAGATACATGATAGTTGAAAATAAATTCCACGAGGTAAGTGAAATCAGTAAAATATTTTTTGTGAGAAGATTTTAAAACAAAATTTCCAGAAGAGAAGTACTTTTAAGAATAAAACATTTACAGTGCCAAGTCTTAAATTCAGAAGAAAAGAGACCACTACCGCTGTGCCAGGGAGCTGGTTGTGCGGATGCTGAGTTATAAAAGACATGAAAATAATATGAGAGCATGTGTAAGATCCCAAATTTTGGGAAATTTAAAAATCATAAAATCTTTGTTTAGCTTCCATACTTTTTCCTCCAGAGCAAAACAAATCTTTTTTGCTGATTACATTGGACAAGTTGGTTGAGATTGTCTTCCCTCTGTCCCATGCTCTCAGCTCAGAGGACTGTGCTCTAGAGGAGGATTCAGGTAAAAAATATGAAGATTTTATTTGGGTGCCTCTGAAAAGGTTTTTAATTTCTATTTTAACTTGATGAAATGAAAAAAAGTTTGGTTTAATGCGTCATTGCAGTAGCCATTCCCTTCTAGCTTCATCTCTCTGGTTCAGCTAAAAGACATCAGCCTTGAACCTTCTTTGGCCCAGTAGTACAGAGGGGGGTGACGAAGAAATAGTATAGACAAGTGCTGATTTAGTAACTCTTGTTTTCTAATCTTGGTAGTATCAAATCTTATCAAGACTTTCCTAAAGTAGATTTCTTGCTGGTGGCCTGTCTTCACTGCTTCTGTGGTTTAAGAAATTTAATTACATTAATAGTACCGTTACCACACGACAGGTTATCTTTAATCAGGAACCTCGATGCTATGATTAGCACATTTGGAAACATGAAGATATAAGCAGGATAGAATACTGGCTTTGTAGATGCATTTCAAAGTTTTCTGAAGTTCTAAGATGGTTCTATATGTTCAAATATGCAGCTGTTAAATATTCCCAATCAAATATTTGCTATGAACAAAATTTCAAACATTTTAGAAAATGGGTGTGTCACCACTATGGTCCATCCTGCACAACTCTTTCTGGAGAGTGAAAAATATATAAATATGAAAAACTGATTGCTATAACTTGTTTCATAAAATCAAACAAAATATTGTCCTTAACTAAAACATTAAATATGCTGTGAGTGGTCTCCATGGGCCAATTTTATCTGACAATATAATTTCTAGGCATGTACTGAATTAAGGTGTGACCTCTTCATAGACTGCAAAATGCTAATTCATATGTACCTGCAATCTATTCTTTTATTTGTTATTGCCTAAGGAGCCACCCCCAGTGCAATTGAAAACAATTTTAAAGGATGGTATTCAGTTTATATCTGGCAAGTTAATCAATGCATATAATTCTAAATGTGAAAAAGAGAAATGTGTTTAAAAAAAAAGTAGTTACCCCTGGAATCTTGTGCATTTAACTGTACAAGAAGAGTAAACTGTCACTGCTATGTTATAGGTGTAGTTTGGAGTAATAGAAAACTTGGAGTAGTGCCGCTCAAACTATTTCAGTTAAACCTGCATTACTTTATTTCCTTACATTGTAATGCTGCAATGTCTATCAGCAAGAATGTGAGTCAGCCTCCCCCTCGCCTGATTCCTTTGTGCAGATAAGGTATTTGAAAGTTGGTAGCTATGCAGTAGATTGTGCCTGTGGTAGGGCTCCTATAGAGCTAGACACACACCAGATATAAAAATATAGAGTGCACACAGAATGAAATCATCATCTGTTACAACTTTGATACTGCTTATTTCAGTTTGCATTAAGGAAAGATATGGTTTGTGTAGCACAAAATCATAGGAAGCAGGAAATGTGCATCCTCTAAGTGGTTCATTTTGCCTTTAGACATGTAAATATTTTTTCATCACCTAGATTTGCATTCTTGCCACTCCTTTGAAAAGAAATTTTATTTCCCTTGTTTCATTTGTTACACTTTTGTGCTATTTTTTTTTGGTATTTATCAAATAGAACAACTTTTCAGTACAAAATATCATCCTTCCCAAAAGTGAAAGGGATGAATTTCTGTTTATACACACTTCTATATATTTAACATGTCCTCTGTTTTAGTGAATCAGCACAACTGCATCTTTCATTGTACTATGGGGTCCTTTTTGCAGGTTCAGACTTCCTGGGAAGCACAGTCAACCTGCAAGCCCCACTTCTTGCACTGGCACTCAGAATTTCGCTGTACCTAGATTTGCACAGTTCCAGGTATCTGTCAAAGGGCCACAAAGATGACCAAGTGCAATGTAGAACTGCTTTTTCCCTCTGCCATCATACTACAAATCAACATTTTTCCAGGTTCTTCCCCTCACGTCCCCTCTTATGTGAGGTTGAAAAGCAGAGGAAAGGCGGTGTCATGATCCAGGACTCCAGGATGGCTTTTGGTGCTATTCAGTCACCTTAAGACCAGCCTTTTCTTAAGTATCTTTGATCTTGTGCAGCTGTTAAGATTGCTATAACTTCATGCTTATTTCTGGCAAGCAAGATACTGAATTCTGAACCAAAATATTCAAAAATATCTGCATATTCAATGTGGACTGAAGCCTTAAGAGAAAAAGTTGCTCTGCAGATTGCATCTTTGAATGGCCTGAGAACCTGACATTTTATTTTTCTGCTGGAATTTTCTGCTGGAATTTCCTTCTTACATCACATCACAGTGATCACACTGAAACTGGTATCACCTTGCAGTTTCTCAGCCCTCAACCCAGGTGCCCAAACCTCCCACTTTAAGGAATGGAAAAATTTCCCCCGAGTTTCTGGGTCATGACAGGTGTTTTTTTGTACTTTATGTTGTTTGCTAACTTAATCAGAATATAATGTAAATTCTGAAGCTGAGGTTGTTCCAAATCTCATCAACAACTACAGCATTTCTCTTAGTCATGTTGTAGAGTTTTAGTGTTTAATTAATACTTGTGATAATATAGCAGCTATATTATTTGGCTGAGGGACTTGAAATTTCAGTTGTTTGGAAGGAGGAAGAGAATTCCCATGGCTCTATACCTCTTACAATTTTCATGAGTAGAAAATAAGGAATTTCAGATGCATATAATTTTCACCAGATTTTAAGATATAATGTAATCAAGTCTCTGCCACCGAGTGTGCCACAAAATTCAGAGGTTAAGGAAGTCCTTTTCTGTGAGCTACTCCTGAGCTACATAAACTGGGCAGATACAGTCCTCATGTTTTTCTTCTCCTCTTTCTAGCATCCTGAAGAAAGGAATGCAACTTCAAATGCAGAGTTGGGGGGGAAAAAAAAGAGATGGCATATAATGAGGGAGACCAAAATGTTATGGGACTGGCAAAGGAGACGTATAAAAACAGGAAGAGAATAAAACTTGCATTAAATTATTTAGAATTAGAAAGCAAATATGGAAGGTAGGAATTGTACGCTGTGTAAGTGAAAAGTCTATAGAGTAATCAGAAAAGTCTACAAGCTGCTTTCCAGAACCTGGAAATAAACCCAGTGCTGTCAAAGTTACACGTTTTACCCACACATGCAAGGTTAATAATTTTTCCATTTACCTTGCTCTCCTTGCTCCCATCATATCAGTCCACAAGAGGGCTTAGCAGTTTGGGCTTTCTGCTGGTGTGGCTGGACCTACTACAGGCCAGATGTGGAAGAGGCAGTGGTACTACAGGCAAATATGTGGCACAGATCACTGCTGAAGTGTGGGTGGATGAGTGAGGAGACAGCAGAGAGACTGGGGTGATGGAGGAGCAGAAAAGTGCTGACAAGAGGAGGAAACCCATGAAAACCTTGGAGACATGTAAAGGAAGATACAGTTGGGATCTTGGCATCCAGCTAAAAACAGTTTGAGGAATATTTTCAGAATTCATTTGAAAAACTGCCTCTTGTTTGGAATCACAAAACATGTCGAAGCTTTGGCTCCCAGCTTTGTTCTGATCCCATTCTGCCACGTGCTCTGTGGGGCTTTTTGTTCCTGATGAAGTGCCATGTGATCTTTATTACTTGCAGGTCTGAATATTGATTTTTGCTCTGTAGTGTGTTACTTCACTACAATCTCAAATCCACCAACCACTGCAAGACATTGATCACAAAATTCCTTGCCAGCCACTTTGGTCTAAAGTTATCACTTACGCTCTCATGCCTGAACCTTGTGATGCTCTAACTTAGGCTTCTCTGGGTGAAAGGGCAGAGATGAAAGAATTCCAACTTACTGTTCTAATCCTTCTTGAGCTCATGACAAACATTTATTTTTACACCTCTTCTGTTACTTGACTCTGACTCCTTTTTATTAAAGAACCTTCCTTCTTTCACAATTCCAGCCTTCATCTGTTGGAAAACTACCAATTTTACTCACAATTTTTAATTTTCTTTCTGCAAGTTTTGGAAAGCTCTTAGCAAATTCTGTAGAAGGCAATGGAACAGAATCTGTCTGCATTTTAATTCATATACAAATATATTCTGCATCATCATTGGTACTATAAAATGCATTGTAATAAAATGGCTTTTTGGAGTTGCTTCAGAAGAGATTGAAAACTTTCCAGAAGTTTCACAGATATGCTTGCATTTAGTCTGGGCTAAGTTCTGATTTTTGTCAAAATAGGAAAGTCATCATTTCACAACAATGAAATGGACAAGGAAAAGGATAATATTTTATTATCTCCCTCTAATAATTTATTTTCCTTTAACTTTTATTTCAAATCGAGACTAACAGTTTTAAAACATTGATATTAAGATATTTAGCAAAGTGGGTCCTTGGTGAAAAGTAGTATAAGAGTAGATCAATGTGAAAGCCCAGCCCAAAGTTCCTTCTGCAGGAGGCTGCAGAGAAGCTGAGAAGAGTAACTCACTCATTATTTTGTTACTAAGATAATTGCAAGACCTGGGCTTAATTCTTCCTGGTCTTAGATTAGTTAGAAAGTATCTTGACTCTACAAAGCCCATATCTTACTTAAGCTCTTGTGCAGAGCTACTCCCCTTCAGCAAAGTAATTCTTACTATTTGAATCACATATAATTTAGTGAAACAAAATTCTGCATTTTGTTATTCTGCATTTCTTTGGAATGGATGGTAAAGCTGTAAGGCAGAGCAGGAGCTGAGCTGTTAGAGAAAACGCTGCCACTATTGTTGCTGGGCAGAAAAATACACGCACATGGTAAAATGCTGAATTCAGGTGACTCATAAAATTTGACTGCACTTTAATCTGTTCAGTGCCTAAGCTTATAGTGCCCCTTGCTGCCTAATTCCTTGGACTCCTACCTCTAACAGTAGCATGTGTGCAACTGTCAAGGTTTCCCTTGGACTGCAGGCTGAACTTTAGAGTTAGCACCTGTTTTTGAGATCAGCAGCTACATAGGTATGTATATGCAGACGTATCACGGTCCATCATGCTGTTTCTGTCATGTCTGCTTAAAGGAAGGAACACAGAGAGGAGGAGACCAGCGAGACTCCTTTAGGACCAGCGAGCTTGCAAGGCTACACCACAAGCAGCCACCACTGTAGTGTCTGCTTTCACAATGCTGATCAAAGTGTGATAAAGTGTGTAGGTCACGGTCATGAGTACCTGAGAGCTGACTGTGGCATGAGAGTTGATGTTCCCTTCTAGCAGCCACTGTTTGCTTTTCGCTGTTGACTCAGAGCTGAGATGTTGTCTCTTGTTACCAGCTCTACGCGGAAAGTGCCACTGCCTTACGCTGTGCATGCAAATATTTACTGGATCTTTGGACAACCAGCTGGATCAGTGCAAAGGAGACAATCACAGAAGTGCATGCAGGCAGGTTACTATGGGGTCATGTCTGGGCTGCTACCAGCTTTTATATATTGTCACTGCATAAAAACAATAGGTGCCACAAGGAAGAGGTTAACCCTTTGGGATTTCATCTCTACTACAACTTCTACAGGAATCAAGAGAAACCCCTGTGCTAGTTTCTCTTTCCCAAAGAGAAATTCAAACAGTTCAAAATAAGTGATGGCTTTTTTGTATTAATTGAGCAATCATCTCCAAACATATGACTTTAAAGAATCATGCAGTTGTCATCCGGAATTATTCCTTTTTTTTTAATGTTGACACATCGCTCAGTATTTTAATATGATGACACATGCAATAAAATAATTTATTATTGATTTTACCTCTTTTAAAATTGGTCGCTTTTTGATGACAGTATAGGCTTGGCTGAGAAACTTGAGATAATTTAATTGCTATTATATTAAATTAGAATATATCTAAACTGTTTTAATCAAACCAAACTTTAAATAGGTTGTTATTTTGATTTCATTTGAAGCCTTTTCCTTCAGAATGCCATGTGACTTAAAAAATATGGTATGACACTGAAGTATTCTTCACATTTTCTCAATTACAGAGCAGCTTGAAAATACCAATCCTAGAAGTTCAAAATTAAAAAGACAAGTAAAAACCTTATTTTTTAAACGTTAAATTTAAAGCTAGCGACATTGTTTATTTTTGAGATCTGTCTCAGAACATGAGGCAGGTGTAACAATTTGAATCTTGGGGCTTTTGATATTTCACAGTATATGGATTATACCTCTTGTGGACAAGGTCATACTCAACACAGCCTTTCTGTAGATTCAGGTTAGGGGTACAGCCTTAAATATAAAAGCACCTTTGCATTTACTCTTTAGAAACTGAAGGCTTGCCGCTATAGTGATTTTACTTAGTAAGGGCATAAAAATAATTTTACAAAAATAAAACAAACTCCAGTTATGTTGCTAATCAGAGTTATTGCTGTATCAAATATTACTGCTATACTAATTCAATTTGTATTCTTTAATAATAGGCTTTTGTAAAATATTTGTACAAAATAAATACAGGAATGTAATTTACCTGTGAAATACTCGTTGTTTTTATATAAAATTAAGCTATGAAAAATTATTGCATAGTGTTTGAGAAATTATTTAATGCTCATGTAAAAACAAGAATATATATGTATTTAAAGCTGATATAGAAGCCTGCTCCTAGTCTTACACTAATTTCCATTGATTTTAGCAAATATCTCATATTTTTGAAAGTGCAAATATTGGCATTTTTACTATTTAGCTGTAGCTACTGTTTTTCTATTTGCTACCTTTTCAAAAGAACACTTAAGGACATACTTAAATCCAGTAAAATGAGCATTTATGAATATGCCTAAGAGTATCTTAGAAGGTATAAGAGGTGTGCTCTTGGGGAAGCTGCCTGGGCTGTAAAATGACGCTTCTCTGGAGCAAAGGTAGCAGAGGTTGGTTGTGCTGTATTATATTTTCTCACTGGTGAGGTTTTTTCACATAGATTTTGTACAGTGAAATATTTTATTACACTTTTAATATCTTTGATTTACCATTACTGAAACACATAATTTAAAAATATACCCAGCACAATACTTGCTCTGGGACTTGCATGTTTTTTTTCAGAGAATCTAACACCATCAGAGCAAATGCTGGGTGGGAACACACTGATGCCACATCCTTGAACTCCTTTGTGTGTTAAGAACAATGTCTGTTTTAAACAGAACATATATCTTAAATAAACCTGGTAGAATTAAAGGGGATAAAAATTAAGAAGATTGTAGGACTTGCCTCTTGAAATTAATCTTTTCTTCTGTATGATAGGTGGCGGTGACAGTAATTTGCCACTGTTTAAAAAGTGAGAGGAATGCAATGTGCGTTTTGGGGTATCAAAGTATGACTTTTCCCAATAATCCTGTCATCAGCTCATTTATTGCTTGTGACTTTAAATAGCTCCCTGAGAGCCCAGGGCGAATACCAGAGCAAAGTGGAAAAAAAAAAAAAAAAAAAAAAAAAAAAAAAAAAAAAAAAGAAAAGAGAGGGGACTCGTAAAGAAGAAGTCATAAAGTCTGGAGCTCTCGCCAGATTTCCTTTGGAAGGTGAGGTGTGGCCGGGCTGTGCGCGGAGCTGCCGGAGGACCGGCCGCCCTCCCCGCAGAGCCAGCCCCGGGCTGGCCGGGGGCCAGGCAGCCAGACGCCAGCCCCGGGCTCCCAGCGCTGGGAGAGGCCGCCCGGCCTGCCCATACAATGGTATTATCTCGGGCCAAGCACCGCCGCAGAAACTCTCAATGCTTCCTGTCCTCGGAGCCGCGGCACAGAGTGTCCGCTCTCCCGCCGCTGGCTGACACACTCGGCAGCGCTCGGTCGCCAGACTCGCTGTGTAAATGTCTAAAGCCACCGCTTTCCTGAGATTTACAGACACTGCATGCAGTCATGCATTGTATTTTTAGTCTCTTCTGTCATGATCGACGAGATCATGAGTCACGCAGGGAAAGAGAATAAACTTCTATTTCAGGTTCTGTAACACCAGCAGAATCTTATGGTAAAAGGAATATAAATTCTGTAATAATCTAACATTTCCTTGCAAAAAATGTCAATTTTAATTATGTCTAAAGGCAGCAGAATATTTAAAATCAATTCTTCTGTTTGGCTTCATTTTAATTACAGTAAGGATTTGAGAATCATTTAAAGTGAACTATCTTATGGGTTGGAAACATAGAAGACCTACTAGAAAATACCTCCTATTTTGCATGGCATCTTATTAAAAAAAACCCTGAGAGCAAGTCCAATATTGTCTTTCATGCATGTTTCTGACTTGGTTTTTGTCTCGTGCTCTTGAGATATATTATGTATAATAATATAATTTCTCACTGATGGTGAGAAATAATGTGATCCCAATTTCTCTAAGAAGCTAATAAAATATTAGCAACTGAGTTATTAATAGTTAATAAAAATTCTCATTCATTTTAATGTAGAAAACTAGCATCTGTTCAGTATTAATGCATTTTAAAGACACAGCTGTTTCAGAAAATATAATTTATTATATATATATATGCATTTGTGCGTGTGTGTGTTTGTACTGCAGTATGATGGGCCAGAGTTTCCCAGTTTTACTTAAATTAGATATGTGTATGGCAAAGTATCTTCCTGGTGGAATGAGGCAATAGGCACCATCAACAGCAGTTAAAAAGCTTAACTTCTCACTTTGATTTCTGTACAAAAACTGAATCTCACTGCAGAAAGAAGGAAATCTCTTTCATGCTTACTAGTGCTCAGTCTTAAGTATTTCCTTACATAAGCACGGGAATGTCCATTGCGTTAAGTGGAATATAGAGAGGGGATAATTCACATCTTACAAAGTACAACACCTTTATTAAGACAGTAGCTGTAGTTTAGGTAAGGTCTGTAGTGCCAGTGCTGGGGTTGTGCAACACTGAGATGATAAAGATATATAAGCTACAAGTTTTAAAATGTTTCCTTTTTTTTTTTTTCCAAAAAGAGGCCATTATATTCATCATTCTTACCAGTCAGGGTGGTGCATTCATCATAAGATGACATGGTTTTGCCTACATAGTTTGACTCAGATGGCATTATTTGGAGGACAGCAGTTTTGTGTTAACACAGGAAAGTTAACCAGATGACACCAAGGATCTGAGTTTGACATACCAAAGAAACAGAAAGAAATTTCTCATGTTTATACACTGCTTAATGGCCATTAGATTTTTTATTTAATTCATCTGTACTTTTCTTTGCACTTTTTATCTTAAAAATGAATAAATTACTGACTTGCTTCTATCTCAGGGAAATTTTAATAGAATTTCAAGCGTAGAAGGTATCTTGATATCAGGAAAACATTGAGTATTTGCCATATAGCTATCATATGATCACTGGCTAAATCCCTAATTCTGTTTACAGAAAAGAACGTTGCAGTGGTTTTTCTATGCGCTGGGGGTATGCCAGTCCCTCCTTGTACTGATTCTCACAGCTAAAACAATAGGATTCTGATTATTAAAATCAACTTCATAGATATACAATAAAATCTGCACATAAGAGTTAAAGCAAGACCAAATTAAGATACTTGTTCTAAATTGATAGTGAAGATCCTGTGATGTTTCGTCAGTCATTTCAGTGTGACCTGCTAATGTGATCTTGCTCATCACTTTCATGAATGGGGTTTTTTTGCTAATTTTTCTAATGGAGCTGTAGTAGGACCAATATGATTTTTTAAAAGATTTTTAAAAGACATTTTGCCTTTAATTTTCCACAGTCCTGTTGGCTGAATTGCTTGGAATCAATAAAGTACAGAAAAATAGTTTCTTCAGTGGATACATTTTAGTTTTGCAATTTCCTTGATACGGAAATGAAGACCTTAAATTAATCAGGTGTCTCCACAAGTATTGCTGGTTTGCTGAGAAGTCATTCTTGCATTTGCATCTATACATGTAACCCTCCCATCTGCACAAAGCTAACTGTACTTTTAGAATCGTATGTATGCCAATAAGATCAGGCTCTTCAGCTTGGTTTAAGTTAACTTTACTAATAAAAAGAAAAAAACCCCATAATTTTCACACAAAAAATTTTGTCAGGAACTTCTTTCACACACTCTTACTGGTGGAAGTGTAGTTTCTGCACTATCTCCATCAGACCACTTAGTCCCCCATTCTCAAGTGCTAATTTGAATGTTAATTTTTCTGCAGATTTCATTACATAAATTGGAAGTGTTTATAACTACCAGAATATTGGATATAAAAGAACATTTTCAGTAAAGAATTTGTCCATACCAAAATTCCATGTATTTTTATCTGTTTTCTGAAAAGCGTCTAAATTATAATCTGAAAATCAACTGGAAAACAGTTCATAAAGTCACATCTATGGCTGCTTCTGGCTCACCAGATAACACACAGCATTTGTATGATTCTTTCCCTTGTTTATGAAGTTTGGCAAAATTTTGGTTTTTTGGGGTTTTTTAAAAATTTTTTTAAAAAATTTTTTTTTGCAGTATGAAGACTTATAATGCTTCTTTTCTTATATGATGACTTAAAGAGGGCTTGTTCGCTGGTCTATGAAATTCTTCCCTCTTGCATTTCTGTCAGTACTCGTCTTATCTGTGCATAAACCCCAACTGTAGTTCTTTGGATCTTTGTTTTTCTGCGTCATCTTATGAATGACATTCTGTAAGAATAAATACGCACGTGACAGACATCAAACCCATATTTACAAAATCTGTAGAAAAAGACTTGTGTGGCGTAAAGGGGAAGTGGTACTTATCTGAATAATTAACATACATTGATCAGATTACAGAAACATGAATTTTAATTAAGGACAGCTAGTTTTCTTTTGATCCATCTGCAGAGTCCATTCCAATATATTAATTGTATTTATGACTGCATCTCTTTCTTCTGTCTATATATGCCTTTAGTTCTTTCTGAAGATGGCATGTTTTTTCATTTAAATGGACTGAAACGTATTTTCATGTTGCCAGTTTGGGAACTGATAACACAGGATTGAGCCACTGCTTACCTGGAAGCTTAGTTAGTCCCAGCAGCTGATGTTGAAATTTGTGTTATTGGGCTGTATTGATATCTGGCTTACGCTGTTTTAAACTGATTCTTGTCTGTCAACAGAAGCTAGAGTTGCATTTTGATTGTTGTGCAGATACATGTTGTGACTGCCTTTATCCCTGTATAATATTTACATTGTCAGGAATAAGAACAACTTTTGTTTTAATTTTAAAAAAATTGTTTATTACAAGAAAAATAATTTGGAAAAATAACAGCATCCGAATTCTTAATTTAAAATAATATAAAAACCCCGGGATCGCAGGATCAGAGACTCTTGGTGCCAAACTGGCTATGTGCCCACAGCACAAATCTTCAGTGCTGGATTTACCTCACCTAATCTGAGGCAAAATTCTCTTTAAATAAAAAAAGGTCTCTGAACAGAAATAGGCCTATGACCCCTCTCCCCCTTTACCCAGGGCCAGGGGAGCAGATGCAGGAAGATCTGTTCAACCAGCTTCACCGCATGGAGGAGGAGGAGGAAGAGGGCTCTGGGACACTACTTTTATACCCTCCTGGCCCTTCCCAGGATTCCCCACTGTCCCCATGGCACAAGATGATTGGTGAATTTCAAGGTACATCACAAGTTCCTTTCACCAATGGATCATTTGCTGGGGAGGGACATTGGTCTGCAGAGAACAGTGGGGATTTCACAATTAAAAGGTATTTAACAATTTAGCTATCTTAACAACTTTAATAACTATTAACTTGGTCATAAGATGATTTTTATATGCAAAAGCCAATTACCTAATTTCATATATGACAACATACAATATTTTCTAATGCATTTCAGTGCATTTTTTAGCTATTGGTTTAAATATTTAGCTAGGAATAAAGGAAAATCAGGTCCATTAGATCCTACAGCTCCATGTGATATGCTAGAACTGATCTGAGGTTTATGCAAGCTTAGTTTTTTGCAGTACTGGATAAATAAATGTGGGGAAAAGGAAGGGGAAGAAAAGGATATGGAGGCATCAATGAAGACTTTGAAACTCTGGACAGGGAAAATCATAATTTTGGATTGTAAGAGTAGGGGATCAGCTCATATTTCAGAGAATGAGAATAAAGACGTGCCTGAGAAAGTGAGTTTCAGGGGCTGTTGAAGACTTGGGTGGACTACAGACAGATATAAGTCGCTCTTGGTCTCATTCTGCTGAAACACAGGATCTTTTACCTTTTTGACCACTTCATGACTTTTCCTTACAGTCTTCTATTGGCTCTGACTTCCTGGGCTGCTGGGAAGAAGTAACAGAATAGATTCCTACTGTGAGGAAAAGGTAGTCATATTTTTAAATTATTACTTAGATCTGCATAGCACGCACTTCAATAGTTGTTATAAAAGGGGTCAGGATATCCACCTGCATGTTGTCCTTGGTACAACTGCATACAGAATTGTGCTGTAAATTTTCACAAAGACTTCCACAGATCTGTTGAAATCATTGGTCATTAGAATAATAATTTCTAGTTTTAAAGGAAGACCTTGTATAACACTGCTTAAGTTAGAGACCTTCCACTGAAATACAGGATTTATGTGATTGTCAAAACCTTTATAGACCTGAGAATTACTCACTCCTAAAGTCAAGTCAGGAAGGGAAGACATCAGACATTACTATCTTCGGTCAGTTAGGAGTTGAAAGATTTTAGTTAGAAATTGCAAAAATTAAAAAAAAAAATTTCAGAAAAAATAGTTATGCAGTTCTTGTGAGATCCCATGATTACAAACAATCTAGTTCATCAATTTTAGGAATGTTTTGATGTTTGTGAGGCCTCCTGTTTTCATGCTACTTCCCATATCCAGGTCAAGGACAAGTATGAAAGATGATCTTCATTTGACTGTTGAGTTCACTTTGGGATGATTCTGGTGCTTAACCAGTGTCTGACTAAGTTATTACTATAAACACATCATTGTAAATTAAGATGAGAAAGAATGATGGAATAAAGGGAAGAGGAAATGGCTGAACTCAGATTTCTGAAAATGCTCCAAAAAAACAATTCTCAATGTATGACGAGGAATTCTTGAAACTCCTTTCAAATTGCTACTCCAAATTTATCTCTGGTGAAAATCTGAACTTGGAAGTGTCCTGTTATATGTTAATTTGGCCACCAGCTTTAAACAAATCCATTTCATACCTCCACCCTTTCCTCTTAAATGTCCCTCCTTAAAATACACCACTTGCAAAAGGCTCAGAATGTTCAGCTACTATGAAGAGATTCGTTTGTCAGTTTTGTAATTGATCTTCTAAATACAGCACATGGCAAGATTAAAAATAAACCAGCATAGCATCTGACTATAATACTCAGTCATTTCTGATCGACTGTTCTGTAAACATATGTTTATTTTACCCTTTGCTTCTTGGACTGTGCATGTAAATACAATGTGTGTTGCAAAATTATTCTCAGATGGATACTTAGATTATAAGTTTCTGAGGACAGCAGTTTTGTTTTCATCCATTGCTTTATGAAGAACTAAATTGAAATTAATATTTACTGAAATTATTTGAAAGAATGGTAAAAAACTGTTTAAAAGCTGCACAAAAACTTTTTAGAATGTTTGATTTTAGAGAGATTGGGTTTCTTGGTGTAAATATTGAAATGTGAGGCGTTTGAGAGATTCAGTTAAATGTGATACATTTGGGTACAACGGTCCTGTGCCCATGCAAAGGACAGAATTGAGGTCCTTTAATGAAGGAACAGAGAACTTTCTCATCTGCCTAATGCTGTGCAGATAACATTAAAGCAAGGGTAGCTGGGGTTTACGCCGATGGTTATATTGCTGAAATACAGCATGCAGGGAATTATTCATGCTAAGGTTATATAATTACTATATGGTTGTATAATTTAGGATATTTAAAGGTCTGGAAGTAATTGTGGATGCCACATCCCCTGGACATGTTCTGATATGGGTTGCAGAGTTTTGACCAATCTGGTCTAATAAAAGGTGTCCCTGCCTGTGGCAGGGATGTCAGAACTAGATGAGCTTTAAGGTCACTTCCAACCTAAACCATTTTATGATTCCCTGATTCTTGGTATTTCCTAAATATGACTCTGAGCTGGAGTAGAAGTATGACTAACATGTAATTTAGCCAAGTACTGATTGAAAATTAATCTCTTTTACTTTGTCTGAATGTATTCTCTCATTTGAAAAATGACCTTCCAATTGTAATTGTTACGCATAGATTTGAATTATTAAAGCTAGCTTTTTCTGTCTAGGTCCACAAACCTGTAGAAGCTCAAGCTACTATCTGTTTGGAATGCCAGCTGATCCAGTTTTCAATATATTTTATCAATTGCCATTTTAAAAGGTTTAAATACTCTTTGTCTTGTGATTGAAAGCATGTAAAAAACAATTGCAAAAAGCAAAAAGGTAACTCATAACTGCATATTTGGATAGAAAAATATGTATTTGGGACCGTGCTGTGCAAGGATTAATACATGACTCAAATGTGGAGAAGCACTACATGATTTGCATTGCAAATCTGTGCTTTGGTTGGATGATGAACATAGAGATTGGGTTCAAATTAATGCAAGGGAAAGTCTGGATAATCCAGTTATGCTACGCAAACTTGGTGCTGCTTGTCCTGGAGAAGACAAGGTTGTATGAAGGCCTCACAGCAACCTTCCAGTGTCTGAGGGACCAGATAGGGACTGACTCTTCATCAGGAACTGTGCAGACAAGACAAGGAGTGAGGGGTACAACCTGAAAGAGGGGAAATTTAGGTTAGATGCACGGAATAAATATTTGCTGTGAGAGTGGTGAGAGACTGGAACAGGTTGCCCAGGAAGGTCATGGATGCCCCATCCCTGGAAACATTCAAGGCCAGGTTGGATAAGGCAACCTGGTCTAGGGGGAGGTGTCCCTGCCCATGGCAGGGCAGGTGGGACTTGATGATCTTTAAGATCTCTTCCAACCCCTTAACATTCTATGATTATGTCTTCAGTCTCCCAGATATTTTCAGGACCTGAAATGGTGAGCAGATGAGGAAAGGGAGTTCAGAGCTGAGGCTTCTAGGCCTCTGTTGAACACGCAAAACAGAGCATTTAAAATATTTTATTTCATTTCTGTAGGAAAGTATCTAAAGAGGGATATGTGTCATATCAGAGGGACATTTTATTCTTTAAGCATTACCACTTTCCACCTTTATTGAATGTGTCAGATCTTGTTCAACTTTAGTGGAGTTTTTTATAAGATAACATTTTTTAATCAGCGTCAATAAGTGCTTGCCTTCTGTAGTAATAGTGCAAGTAAACTACCAATGTTTACACTAAATTTGAGTCTGTTAGGTGCCTTAAGAGTTTTAAATTAACAAACATTTATAAACATATTCAGCTGCAGATTTAGATTAGTAATGCCACAGATGCATTTTCAGGTTCCTTGTGTATGTTGTAACTGCGACCCAAAAGCCTGTGCGTAGATAATACTTACTATGCAATTGTTATCCTAGACTCTATTTTTCAAAGTCAATAAATTAGTCACAAGTCACAAAAGAATGAGTGCAAAACAGAAAAATCTGGTAGAATTAAATGCATTAATATTTTTTTGAAGACCTAGATGGAAAAATAACATTTACATAGTAATGGGAAATGTCTCTTATTTCACGCACAATGTTATGGGTACTTAAAACCTGGAGGTAGAATAGTATTTTAATAAAACTTTTGCTATTAATAGTAAGTTTATCTCTTCTTACGTTTCAGCTTTAAATAAGACTGTAGTAATAGGAAGTAATGAAAAATCCAACCAGCTGGTTTGAAGAGCTTGTAAATTGAGGTGATGATGAGTGTTAGACAGATAAGAAAATTCAGCACAAGATCGAGACAGGGATGGACAAATGCCAAGATAAACCAGTAACATTATACAAAGATAATATATCACTTTTTTGATAGATCTACACTTATTCACCTTGGGAAACTCCCCATTATTTTTAGGACCTTACTCATTTCCTAGATGACAGATTAGAGATGTTACATTGTCAAGTCCTTGTGATTAGTGAAGGAAAGTTATGGAAAACCCCTGTGTCGTTCCGCTTTCTTTAATCTCCTAGAAAATAACTGTCATGTCTCCAGACTTCTAGTCTGAGGTCAAGAATTGTCCAGCATTTGAAATCAATTAAATAGGTTTGTCCATCCAAGAGTCATAGTAAATGTACTAAAGACCTTGCATGAAAATATGATTTGGAAAAGGCCGTGCAGATACTGTTTGCTATTTTTAGTAAGCAAGGTGGTTGCATGTTTCAACTTTCACCTTTAAACCAGAAATTTTAATAGCTGACCTTGAGCAAAATAATGTCATCACCAAAAATACAGTATTGTAACAACACTTTTATCTTTAATGTAGTTTTTTACAGCTAGATTTAAAAAGGCAATTTCACTTTTAAACAGATTACATCGTCTGCACCTCAATTTCTTCTCTGGAACTAAAGGAAATTTGTCAAAGGAGTTGAAATCTCTTTGTTTATATTTGAAAAGTAGATTTCTGTAAAAATATGAGTAAGAATCCAAAAGCAAAATATCTTATTTTATTGAATAGATATACAGCTTGAAACAATGATTTTGGAAGAAGAGTAATGTTGATTAAGGAACATCTACTGAAAATGTGAGTGCATTCTCAGAAGAAAAATCTTAGTCTGAGTACAAATTTTAGCCTTTTTATATGGAGACTCAGATGTCTACAGCACTGAACTGACACTTGTTCTTTATATCATTCATGCAAACAACTCAACAGCTTTTCACAAGGATTTTGCTCACTATTTTAAAGCAGCCTTCAGCACATCTGTCCTGCATGGGAAAGATGCTGTTATTTTCTGTGGTTTGTAAAGTGCTAATCATTTTACAGAAACTTACAGAGCTGGCAGTCTCACTCTAGATGTGACAAAAAAGAAAACGATAAACAAGAGATGTTACGGAGAAGGAAAGTCAGAGGATGTGATTATAAGATGCAGTAATGCAGGAACGCTTGACCTTGGCACTAAAGTAATCAAATCAAAACTCATATATTCGTGAAGATAAATTTATTTTTAAATTAGAAAGTGTCTTTAGATGAAGTCACAGTGAGTCTTTAGGGGTTTTTTAAAATAAAAGTCTTCACCTTGACATTTAATTGATTACTCTCCTGTATGAAAAATGGCAGTTAAAAAAAATCAAAAAGCTGCTTGACAGATGGAAGTCATCTCTGTTCTTTGTGAAAGAACAGACTGCAAAAGGGAGTGACAAAGAGAAATATGCAGTATAAGAAGGGGAAAGGAGATACTTCTACTTTACCTTCCCAGTAGCCTAAGGTAATTCATCCGATAAGAAGCAGATCTTACAGGATCTTTCTGCTCAGGAATTACATTGGCTGTCACATGTACAGTTATTTTTAATAATTTTCAAAGCTCTCTCCCAGGGAAGGCTTTGGTTCTCCCCTATGAATGGATAGTTAGAACAGAACTTTTCCCACTCAATATACAATGCCCCCAAAAAATTGACCTGCATCAACAGTCATGCAGATAAAAGATATCAACATTTTATTATTTTAATGCTTATAGATAGCCTTACTTTCATATGACACACTTAAAGTTTTTCTCTATGACATTCCTGTCAAAACATTGCACACTGTCAGAATGCTGCAGGCAGTTCTGGGGTATGAAGGTTTTTTACTTATTCAGAAATAGTTTTGCTTGATTTTGTGAAAATCCTCTTTTATATCACCTGAATTTTAGACTAAATTGTGGTCTGTTAAAGGTTAAGAAAAATGCAGTTCCTAAAAGTATTATTTTTCCCTTTTATGGATGAGCACCAGGCTTTAAGACATCAGTGTAAATAGAGTTTCCTGTTCCAGGGAAGTTTGGCTACTGCAGGAGCCCAAAGGTCCTTTGGGAAAAGCTTGATAGGAACTATGAGTTGAATGTGACCTGAGGCTCCAGGAACCAAAGAGCCAGAACTGAGGGAAACACATTTCACAGCCCTTTTGTGCAATCTTAAGTCCCACAAGCACTTCTGGGAAAGTAAACCCTTCATCATACACACAGCATTTCTTGCTAGATGAGTGCTTGTGCTAATGGCTTTTAGAAATCATTCTGTTATCTGCAGATCTGTGACTTCTTTCCTTGAAGCTTACTGCAACTTCAAAAAAACCCTGCAGATTTGCAGAAATGCTGAGAAGGAATAGGAATGCTGAACATTTCTCTGTGGCTGGTAGGCATCGTGCAGGATCCAGTCCAAACTGCAGTTTTGCACTCAGCATTTTTAGTCATTTTCTGAAGAAATTAGACTTGAATTCCTGTATGAATTCTGTTCCATTAGAACTGCTAATTTATCAGGACTATGTGTTTGTTTATTCAGAATTCAGTGTGGTATTTTTTTCTCCTCGTTTGGTCATCTTCTCCCATTTACAGCTGGGCAGAATTCGTGTGTGTGAAGAAGGAAAGAGAAAAGCAAGCTGGGCGGGGGAGATGATTTACTGTGGTGCAGAGCAACCACCGCACTTCTATGTTAGAAAGGTTGCTGGTGTGAATATCACTTGCCTGCATTTCTTTCTTCATCTGACCAAGTTTTAATTGGAACTCTGCCACAGATTTTCCAATATGACATGAAATGAATCATACAACCTCTAACTGTACCCTTTATCATTTTAAAAGGAGTAATAAAACTCAATGGATTGGTTTGGTTTTCTTTGTTTTGCTGGATGTGTTCTGGAAAACAAAGGCATTATCCCCCATCTCTGAAAGTACTACTGTAATGCAAATAATTGAAACATTAAAATAATTTTGAATGTTTGAGAAGCAACACTCAATTGTTTATTTAATGTTTCTGTTTGCTTTCTTAATACTAGTTTCTTTCATTTAG
Source organism: Oriolus oriolus (assembly GCA_013400235.1). Taxonomy (NCBI): domain Eukaryota; kingdom Metazoa; phylum Chordata; class Aves; order Passeriformes; family Corvidae; genus Oriolus; species Oriolus oriolus. The sequence goes on from VXBT01011613.1 coordinate 324,146, forward strand.
CACTATCAAAAATAATGGTTCAAAAATTAATTAACATTATTGAAAAACTCAAAATATATTTTGAAAAAATAAAAGCAGATAAATTACATTAGTTGAAGGGATTGGAATGAAGTACTGTGTTCCAACTTTTCTTCATAGCTACTCTTTGTGTTGCAAGAAGCTATCCTTTGGAACTCTAAAGAATGATTTTCATAATTAGAAATTAATTCTGTTAGATTACCTCAATTTTATAATGCTGAAATTAAACAATTATCTTTTTTTGTGAGCCAAACTTTAAAAAGTAATGTTCTCTCTCCGTCTCCCAACTTTGGGTATGTTAGGCAGTTTGTCTATAGGGGTTATTCATGTGAAGAAAAACATTGGGTGTGTGCTTTCTAAAGACCTCAGTAAATCAACAAAGCTATACATAGCACAGTCTGATGTAGTTACCAGCTGATACTTCTGCAAAGACACTCCAAATGAGAGAGGAAATTCTGAACTTCCTTATTATTCCAACATGCTGAGCTTGCTAGTCAATAAAAGATTTCCAAGTTTTATTTAGTATATTGGTGGCATTTGGCTGGTTCCAGTGGCAGGTATCCCTTGTTTCCTACTCTTCGTTAGCTATTAACTTTTGGTCAGTGTTGCATTTCTGAAACACTCAGTTTTTGTTATATGAGGAGTAGAAATCAAGCTATTTCTTTTAAGCATCCCAGCGACATCCTCTTTTGCCTGTTAGCAGAAAGCAGAATTACATGTAATAGTTTCATGGAGAGTGTGTCTCTTTTGTGTACAGAATTTGGAGAACTCTGCTTTCAGGATCTTGTTTTATAAAAGAATTTTGAATGCAGAAAGGGGCATTAATCCTAAATATTGCATAGCTTTGGATTTCTCTTTTCAAGCTTTCATTCACGTCATCATAGTCAGTCAGCTTCTGCAAAGCTAGGCAATCTGAGGTGAAGAATAATGAAAAAAAAAGAGACAAACCAGGCTGATGGAAAAGGAATGTGGTTAGTAATTTAACAAAAACCTCTGTTGTATAACGGTATAAAACAAAAGCGAAATCAGAATACTCATGTTAGTGGTTAGAAGGATCATGTGATTAAATATATCCCCTTTGACTAGAATAGGCGTGTATTTAAACAAAATAAGAAATGTATCATCCTATTTCTAACGCACACGAAAGGCACAGTTGAGGAAAAATGCTAGATAATGCACACGGGCGTGGCTAAGATGTCATAGGAAAGCAACAGGCAAGGAGGGATTAATAGATAGTGGAACAGACACTCAAAGAGACAGATCTAGTGGAAGACTGTCTCTTACCTGGAAGGAAGATAATTGTTCTAAATCTGGTATTTAGCTCCCACCTCTGCTCTCTGGGGTGCAATTTGCTGGTCTGTGCTGGGGCAGGGTATCAGCACATTCCCAGCTGTGTAACTGTCAGCCAAGCACATGTACTTTTTGCATCCTTTTTTATTCCTGCTTAGTAGATGTTACTCCATTTTAAAAGCAACCTTGTTTTATTTAGGGCATAAATGTGTTAACAACACCTTGAACTCAAATTTAGATTTTGAGATGACAGGGTTAGGATATATGAGAAGATATGGAATGTTATTGACAGAATTTTCCCTTCAAAAGTGCAGAGACAGTTTAAATTTCCAGACATGAAAACATCCTAGAATTGTTGTCAAGGCAAGAATTAAAGGCTCTGTGAGTTAACTGTTAGATTTTTCTTGTTAACTTATCCTGTGAATAGTTAATTTTCATTTCCTTTTATTTTATCCCTTCTCAGATTTAAAAGCAAAACATTCCTTTTCAATTTTGTCAGGCAGAAGAGCAGTTAGTACCTTTGTGGTATGTTTTGATGTTATTGATATAGGTGCTCCAAAACAAACAGCAAATTTCTGAAGTTGGAAGTTTTTCAGGGTTCTGTGTATGCATTGCAATCCTGGATAAAGGCATGTTTGGCTAAATCTGCTTATCTTTTACGCAGATAGTCTGGTTGGAATTGCTATACAGCATTGTTGCCAGGTATTTCTGAGGCAAAAATGTACATATATTGTTCATAAACTCTCTGGATTAAAATTCAGTAATCCCTCTCCTAAACAGCTGTAGAACAAGTTCTTTATCAGAAAACCATACCAAACAATAAAGCTTGTCAGAGTTCAAGAAGGCAGCATTTGATCATGGGGGGTCCAATTTAAAAGCTGTTTTTTGTAACAATGAGCATGTTAGAGTACAGCATTTATTGAAGCAGGGCTGAAAGACTTCTGCAGAGAGCCTTGACCTGTCAGGTTCCACGATACTTGCAGAACAGATACACTATTTGCATAACTGTGTGATTTCTACTCCGTAAACAGAATTTTCTATGAACTTCTCATGTATTAATACCTATTAGAAAATAAATCCTGTGGATTTTTTACAGTTCCATTTTCACACTATTTTTAATAAATCTGTAACCAAATACTTAATGTTGTGCTTGGTCATAGATTCACCAGGGAAGGGGTGTTTGAGCATAACAGCCTATAAAATGAAACTGGCCCTACTCTGGGCCAGCATGGTACTCCTACAGCTTGAGAGAAATTAGCCATGTTTTTTAAGAACTGTTACTAGGAATTAATCTTCTACATTTCAGCATCTGGGGCACTGAGCTCCCTTCATTCCTTCAAAGATGCAGTGTGTGTTTTCTTATTCCCATACTGGTGTAAAATAAACAAAATTCCATAAATGTACTGTTTCAATGTCAATTCCATCTGTTTCAACAATAGCTGTTGTGCATTTCAGATATTCTTTGCAGTTAATATCATCACTGACTTGATTCCAGATATCTGAGGGTAGTAGGCTGACATAAAATTCAAACACAAAGTCATAGGATTTGGCCAAAGCCATGTTTTTATGTGGACTGTGGCACTGATCTCTTTAGCAAGTGGAAAAAGCAATGATTGATGCTGTGGATGTATCTGTGAATGTACCTGCCCAAGTACAGCAGTGAATTGTTAAAACTGTGACTATTGCCAGAACTTTTTTTTTAATTACTGTACTCACAAATTCTTGGAAGCATTCTTGGTGTGCTCTGGATGAAAAGAAAAATCACTGTAAGAGAACTAAAATTTATCCCTAGAAATTTATATACAGTAAATCAAGTTCTTATCCTTTCAAAATAGACAACACCATCCTGAATGCCAATGTATTCTTCCATCATACTTTTTCCTATGCATCCATCTTCTGAAAAATATTACTTTTTCTAGTTTACAATTAAATCATCACAGGCCATTTTCTTTTCTTCGATTCCTCCAATTATGGGAAGCATGAGAAATCTGGCCTTCCCTTTCCTCACCCTCTTCATTGTACATCAGAAGCTGGTATTTTTGTCTGCTGCAGTTCAGACAATGTCAAAGTGGAGGGGATCAAAAAAAAGAGAAAAAGAAAAACAATAACTAGGGCTGTCTGCCCATCCTTCCACTGTGTGAACAGGGAGGGTCTGAGGCAGTACTTTTTGTGGGATAGGATTTCACCAAGACTTAGCAAATTAAAATAATATTGTTTTGATACCTCAGTAAATGGAGTGATTTTGTGGGGGAGACTTTCAGAAGCACTTCTCAGTTATGCATTGCTGTACAAAGGACTGGTAGCAGTGAAAGAAATATTTTTGTTTTAGGTACAGATATGAATGCAAATAAGGCTTTGGCTACTAATACTCAGATTCACAAGCACAGTTTTAGAGTCCTATTTTAAAAGGTTGGCAGATAGATCTGGGCATATTTTTTAGTGCTGTGAATTTCTCATTAATTGAGTTTCTGTAGTGTTATTTACTTTGTTAGATAATGTTCTGTATTTAATGTCTGGGGTTGCTCATCTTGGAAAGAAGGATGCGCTACTTGAGTCAAAAAATGGTACCTATTTCCCAAAATTCTCAATAACATGAAGACCAGTTTTACTGTTATTTTACCGTTTGATGATAATCAGGCTTTCTGGGAGCTGTTGTGTCTGGGATGCAATATGATTGCATTTTTTCATTACTTTGCTGAGAATTTTTTTAACCGTTCTAAAATGTGTGTCTAAAATGGTAGTTATACATTAAGGTATAAGGTAACTTCAAAGACAGCTTTAAGAAACACAGGTTTAAATTTTCTTTATCTCTGTCACAAAGTTTATTTGTTGATTCTGAAGGAATTAAATTGATAAATGCAGTGCTCAGGTAGCACCCTGTGACATTTTAACCTGGGTTCAAAGCTTCTCTCGTGGTTCAGCTCCCTCAAAGAACCTTTGATGTTCTTACATTTGTTCACCCCTCATTTGCTATTGTCTTAAGTATTTACCTTCTGGAGTTTATTCAGGAAAGGTATTCTAGGATGTAGCAGTGTATCTTAAAACAAAACTGTGGTAGGATAGAGATGCTTACAGAAATGTTAATTGCCTGTGATCTATCATGTTCTTACATATGAATTGCCAGGTCAGTACTAAAAATATATGATTCTGGATTATTAAATGGGAGGAAGAAACTGTATGTTTCCTTGAAAGATATTTCTGTCATTTTCTCTTTGGGATGGTTTTCAAATTTGAGTATTGATTTTAACTTTTTCAACTGCAACACTCGGGTTAGAAAACATCCCTGAAACTCATTTGAAAAATAAGCTTTTCAGAATATACTTACTTTGTGTAGCCCTTATAATTTTAAGTGTTAGTTTTTCACAGCTTTATGTGAGCAATTAGTGATATGTGTGTGCAAAAGATTTATTCTGTTCTGTTCACTGGAAATATTAAATAGCTCATGGGGCATTTGATATCAAACCTGAGTGGAACATCTGCCTTGTCTTCATCACAAGGCTGAGCAATGCTACTAATGTACATTATGTATGAGGTTGAAAATTAAAATAGGAAGAAATAGCGTAATCTGAGTGTGCAATGCAAAATCAGAATTGCACAGTTACAATGTTTTCTCAAGGGGAATACTGCCAAGAAGTTATTGGTTTGCATAATTCCTGGGTATAAGATCTATTTTTTCTATTTCGTTTTAGAAATGGTTTTTTTTCAACCCCTAAACAAGCAAGTCTGTATTATGAAGTTGAAATGGTAAAATAAGGATTAAATAGAAAATGAAGATAAATTAGCAAGTTTTAAAGTCAAAGATAAATATTAGCATAATTTTTCATTTTTCATTTCATTCAGAAAACTTAAGGCTAGAATGAACTTCAGGGGCTGACTAGCCTTCCCCTCACAGACTGCCCAGACAGGCTCTGGAGTCTCCACCCTGGACAGATGGCTCTAGGTGGCTCTGCTCGAGCAGCAAGGTTGGACCAGATGACCTCCAGAGGTCCCAGCCAGCCTCAGCCATTCTGTGATTCTGTGACCTGAAGCAAAATCCGTTATAAGTGTGCCATTTTTAACAGATGTCTGCCAACCTGATTTTAAAATGTATTTGATCTCTATTTATAAAAACTGGAATGCTTTATCCATATGCAGTATATTCCAACACTCCCCTGTCTGTCTTCAGCTTCTTTGGAGCATTTTTCTTATCATTATAGCTAATTTTCCTTAATGCAGGTTAAATATGTAATGATTTTGTGTCCCATCCTCAGTGGATTTTAATCGATACTGCATCACTTGTCTAGGGAGGTGAAACCTCTTATTTTGTCTTTTTGAAGGTTGCTTCACAGGCTGGAGAGAACATGCGTAGCTACATAGCCCACCGTGGTGGGCTTTTTCTCTTCTCTTCCTTTCAGCAGCATAACATTCTTGACCGGTGTTTACCTGTCATCTATAATTACCCCTCAAGACTTTTTTCTTTGTTACAGCTTCTTACTTTTATGTTCCTCATCTTTAATGCAGATTATTCCAGCCTTACTGAAATACCTTGCATTTGTTCATGTTGAATTTTATCTTGCTATGTTCAGGCCATTTGTGTAAATTTCAAGATAATTTTAATTAGTCATATTCTTAAAATTTCTTCAAGTCTCTCCTCATTTTCTGTAAGTTTGTAAGTTTAATAAATATATGTCCTCTTCAGTCAGCTTGGGAAAAAGTTTATTTTTACAACTGGTTGATCCATATAAAACTTTAGTCTAGAAATCCTTTCATTTTGATAGTGAACCACTGATAAACAATCTCTGATTTCTGTTTTTCAAAGAAAATGCATATAAAAAATTTACTGTTGAAATTCTTCTCTGTGTAAGTTTTGCTACAGAGGAAAAAAGATATCTGTGAGACTTAGTGCAAACAATGTATATCTCTAATGAATATACATATTTATAGATGAACTTATTGTGAAGGATTAGAAATTTCTATGCAAATTATATATAAGGGAACCCCTATCACAAAAATGTAGTTCTTACTTGAAGGGGGTCTAGCTGTAGTTTAGTAATTCACAACTGGAATTACCTAGATCTTAAAAATGCAAAATAAAAAAAGACACAATTTTTTTCTTGGGGGTTCTTCCTACTTATCTTTAACAAACTATTTCAAATGCCTTAGTTAAGAGCCTGAAATAAGGCAGTATGAAGTCACTCTGTAAACAAAACTGTAAAGAGACAAAAGAAATTATCTAAATTGGAATTTTACCATACTTAGTCAGCAGTACTTTGACAGCAGTAGAGTAACTATAAAAAGCTAGCTGACTATTCACTATTTGCTAGTTTGCTTTTCTTATAGTCAAAGATGTTGGTTACAGTTTTAAAATCAGTCTTCAGCTTGCCACTGTGCTTTCTGTAATGAAAATAATAGGACAAAATAGCTACACTAGTGCTGGTTATGTAGTCAAGTGTAGTATACAGTAAATACTGATTTATATCCTTTAGTGTATATATGTAATATAACGCCAATTTCGTTCCATGTGCATTGTTTGCCACTTTGCAGTTTTCTAGCATCAATATGGAAAAAGGTAATTAAGCTTAAAAGAAAAGAAAGTTGCAGTTCCAGAACAGCTCACAGGATGCACAGTAGAAGTGAAGGTTTGAGTTCCTCATGACTCAGTTTCTTTTGGAATATCGATTGACCCTTTTCCCAACTGACTGTAAGCAACCTGTTCTTGCTAATCCCTGACCAGGCACCCTGCCAAAGACAATTCTGCCAAAGACTCCTAATGATACTCTGATTCTGCCAGAGTTTTAACAGGAATGTGGGAGAAAGGGAGTCTAAAGCCAGTCCCTTTAAGTTCAGCATGGAACTATGCTTAAAACTGGAGAAGGGAAAGGGAGAGGCGCATGATCCATGCCCGCCTTCTGCTCTGTTGTGACTCTGGACAAGTTAGCTCGAACATTTGTTTGTCCTGAATTCCCAAAGGTCCACAACAATGTTGGCAATGCTGACATGTGTTTGTAAAGCATTTGTTGGGCGAAAAATAGTATTTAAATGCGCTTTGGAGTGAGATGATATAAAAAAAAAAAAGCTGACTTAGAAATAAAATGCATGAATTCTTTTTTTCAGAATGTCCTTCGTTCCAAGGTAAGAGCAGTAGGCAGAGGCCTGACAAACATCACTTTTAGTTGATCATCTAGTGTTTCAGTCACATAGGAATTCTCAAGGAGTGTTGTATCTCCTTAGTGTCTTGCCTTAGTTCTTAATACAATGGCTATTTAAAAATGTCCCATTTAGCTTGTGACAAAGAGTTGAAGCTCCAGCTGCTTCTGTGATTTTGGTCTGCTCAGTTGTAGACCCTTGAAAGTCTTCTGAAATTGTAGCAATCAGCTTCTTCCTGAGTCATTCTTCTGTTATACATGCAGTTATTCCATGGAACTGAGGTGTGGCCAGAGCTCCTCCTCTTAGGTTTACCAAAAAAAGAGTGATTAAACATTTGGAATCAAGAACTTTGGGTTTTTAATTGTCTGTTGTGAAATTTATAGAATTGATTTTGATTTATTACTTCCTGGAGAACTGTCTTAATACTATTAACCTCACACCCAATCCTTCTTCTAAGATTCAAGCTGGTTATCCATTTTTTAATTACTTTTACCAGAGCAGTGGATAATAATTAGTTCTTGAAAGAAAATTTTCCCTAGTGAATGTATTACACTTGTAAAGCAGCTAGGAGAGGTATATTGATTCTGGCTGGAAATTTAAAACGCAGCCTTGAACACTTTGTGATCTTCCCAGTGATATGTCCAAACTACTTCTGGTGCCAAGTATTGTATTTAATCCACATTATTATTTAAATTATTTCTGTTAAAATATATGAAATTAATTATTTACTGAGTTATATCACTGGTATTTGCAGAGATGGAAAGGTAGTTTTTTCACGATATCTCTATCAAATTTTGTCATACAAATATCTTTCTACTCACTTCTTATTTCAGTATTGTAGGATAGATTCTGACCTACAACTATTTAAAAAATTATTTTCATGGCTATTCTGTGCATGAAATCATGTTAAATGTATGTGAACCTATAACCCCTTGTTGTGTGGGTAAAGATGAGCAATAATCCATGCTTTGTGAAAGCAGCCAATAATCAGCAGTCTCTGTCCTTGTCTTTATGACAAAGAGGTTTGTTTTAATCCTAATTACATCTACATCTTGGACATCCGGATACTTCAGTATTACATTTGAAGTTTTTTTAAAATGTGCCATTGCAGTTATCTAAACACTCGATGCTTAGAGAACTATATTGAAACCCCTATCACTTTTTTACTGTAAGAATATATACCTATACCTCTTCTCATCACTATGATTTTAATCCAATCAATTCAACATGTGAAAGTACAGGGAAAGCCAGGAAAGTATTTCTGCAAAGGCTGTGCAAGTAATCTTCTGCTTCTGTTTGAGACAGCATCTAAACATATCTCATAATCCACCAGTTTTCAAATATAGATTTGTTAAATTTCTATTTTATTGAAAAATCACTAACAAAGGAAAAATGGTTTGTAGTAATTTTTCTCTTTGAGTAATAATGTATGCTTACCAATCATTTAGAGGTAACTATGAGCAGTAGTATTTGTTTTTGTTTAAGGAAATTTTGAAACAGGAAATTTGAAATTTCACTTTGAGCCAGTGATGCAAAAGGCTGTGGTTTATAAAGACGTGCATAAAATCAGTAATCATACCACCAAAAGATCTGTAACTTAACTCTTTATTGTAAAAATTACCTGTTGAATATTTTGTCATTTTGTGTGTGCTTAATAGTAAGAGCTTTCTTTTGAGACATAAACCCTGTATGCACCTGTCAAAGGGATTTCCCAGATTCCATACTCATTCCTGTATGTAATTAAGTAAGTGAATATCTTTATTTTATCTTCTTGTTTCAATCTCAGATTAACTTGGTGCTGCTGCAAAGTGAAGTTCTGGTGGGCTGGTGTCTAGCCAGTGCTGTGTTGGGGTTCAGTATCTATGATGGACCACTGAGTCCCCATTAATATGGAGCCCATCCAAAGACAGGTGATAGAGCCAGCCTTAGTTCTGTAATCACATCTTTAAATAAAAATCTGTTGGCTGATTTCAGGATGTTTCAGGCTGTTTCTGAAGCTACAGGCTGCAAAGAAAATTCTAAAATTTAGTTTTTTAAAAATTCTAAGGCTGTTAGTTAGCAACTTATGTACTACTATTACTTACCCAGATCAAATTTCTGTTGCTTGGATTTTGCTATTGAATTAGTCTGACAAGTGGCAAAAAATGTTGAAAGGGAAATTTTAAAAGTGATTGCACCCACAGACACACCTTCTATGGAAGGGAAGTAATCAATGGGTCTTGATTTTTACTTGTCAGTAGTTCAGGTCTGTGCTGTGGCATCTACTGACTCCTGGTTCACAGTATCTGTGAAAAGTGCTGAGGAAATGTATTAATCAGTGATTAAGAAGCAAACGTGAAGAACACAGAAGACACTAAAAGCAAAAGTAGTAACTTAATAATATTCCATGATATTGAAAGGGAAAAAAGGACAGATATCAGAAGGTATGAAGCTGTAGGTAATCTTCTAGTGCCAGAAGCACATGCTTGCTGATGTAACTATGTCCTCACTAGCAAGATTTTCCTGTTTAGATAGGCAGCAGGGGAGTTTTGCTGCTAAACAGATCTTTTGTTTACCTGGACAAAGATTAAAAAATCCCAAAAACAAAAACCCCAAACAAAAAACCAAACTACTCAGCAGCACAAAACCCCCACTTTTACAACTCTGTCAGGTTCTGAAAGCTGCCAAGGAACCTCTGTATCATGCCCTGTTCCAAACATTGTGTGCGCACACAGTGTGACCCTGGAAGAAGCTCCAGGTCCTTCCTGAGCAGGACGTGTTCCAGTGTTAGCTATGAGCTCAGACTTAATTCTGTGCTTAGTTGAAATGCAAATTATATTATTAAAGTTTTTCAGTTGGACTTAAAAGAATGTATGAGATACACTAATATATTAGAAGGCTGGTTCTCCCTTGAGGAAAGGTAAAGTGAGAAGGGTCTTTCTTTTAAAAAAAATTATTTTTCAGTTTGAAAAGCAATACTTTTCTTGGAAGAACCTGTCTTAAAGTATTCAATGGCAATATATCACAAATACAGTCTAACAAACAGTAACAAGAAGCCTACCTAAGACAGTATAAAATGTTTACCTCTGTCAGGGACATGCTGTAGATATATGACTGGTTTCTCTCAGACACATTTTGTTTGAAAGTCTAATGCAGCAACTTCTTCAATAAAGAACATTTTGTGCTGCAGAAAGTACTTATCAAGCAGCTACAAAAATCCTTTATGCTCTGTCCTTTCCTGTTCACAGTGCGTCCCTGTGGCTCCCTTAGCTGGCAGCTACTCCTCCAAGCAGCTGCAAATTTAGCGGGGTAGTCCTGAGGTCCCAGCAGGTCGGCTGTACTACAAATGTTGGCTTTTGGGGAAAATGGGCTCCCTCTGGTGAGTGGTGAGTGATTGTCAACTGAACTACCTTCGTGTTTTGGGTAGCTCAGATTTTATTTTCAAACAGTACTCTCACGGTACATGAGCACCCACGCATACTGACATATAATGTGTTCCTAGCAACTGTCAACACTCGTCATCCTTATTTCCTGGAGTAGCAAAGGGCTTGCAACATACATCTTGCAACTTTTCACCAGCTGGGAGGGAAGGCTAGGAGACTGCTGCAAAGAGATGCCTATGGAAAGTTAGGTATTACTGTTGTGTCAGATAATTTTGGTGTGCTTCAGTTCCAGCTCTGGCCTTTGTGGCAGGTTAATATTTCTTAGGCATTTTTCCTTTTATCCTGTGCTGAGTGACTTACTACCTTTACTTTTTGCAGGATGCTGGTGTGAATCAAAGAAGCATGAATGTGCTGTCCTTTTGTGGCAAGTGTATTTACACACATGTAAACCCAGAAGTTAAAGCTGTCTAGTAATCCACCTTGCTTCTTCAGTCCAAACCTCTCCAGGCTTTAATGGTAGAGGTCTGTTGACACTGTACATCTTGTTCTATATAAACTGTCTTCTAAAGGAGATTTAACTTTTTTTATGAAAACTGAAAAGGCCATTAAATTTGTCATTGAAGCAATGTTTCTAAATTGAATGTTCATGCAACATTTACATCTAGAACTCAGTTAACAGGCATCCTATCTTAATGGAACAGGTAAACTGGAGATAGCTGGGTAGAAATCGTCTTAGATCTTGCAGGTTGTTTGCAGTAGGAATGAGGATCTCCAGTCCTTGATCTAGCTACAGAGAAAGTTTATTGAAATTCCTGGTCTTCTTTTTTAAAGTTTTCAGTTCTGTGCGATAACCGCTCTCTCATCCTTTCAGTAAATACCCTTCAAAGGATGTTGTGAAGATAAAAAGGTGGTGTTAAGGGGACAAAGCAGGAGGAAAGGGGACTTTCAGCCTTGGGTTTTATTCAAACAGAAATAGGCTAGGCAAGTGAAATAGGTGTGACTGCTGAACTGCAGCTAGGTAATTCTGAACATACCTCAAGCACAGGTAATAGTGACTGGAGCAAAAAACCCACCCCCCTCCACTGTTCAGTTTAGCTTGGAGGTTTGTGAATCTTAGCTGTCTTTTTTATGTTGTTACTTTTTGTGCCAGGCATGATCCCATGAGGGGCTGTTTCCTTCTCTCTCACAGTGGCAGTCAAAGCTGTTCAGAACTCTGAATATTAATTGTTCTAAGCAGAGAAATTGTAGATTTCATTGTGCCCAGTAGAGCAAGCAGATGTGTGTCAGTGAAAGTACTGTGAGTGTGGTAGTGTTAGAAACATGATCAGATTGATTGCTTTGGATTTAGAAGATATACAGATGTCTTTTTGTTATAATCTGCAACTTCAAATCGTATTTAAATGGAAAATAATTGGGATTTCAATTAATATTAAAAAACTAATGTAAAAATAATGAATATGAAAATTAAAATTCACTTTATGCATTAAAAGTACTCAAAGAAAATAAATATCTTAAAACAAAACAGATGCAGCTATCAAGAAATGAAACCAAACTAATTTCTCAAGCCTTCCAACTGCCTGATGAGGCTTTTTTCTTTTTGTAGTTTATTTAACTAAGTAAATGTCAAGCATCATCTGTTGTGCACTTCGCCACCGAATGTAATTGCAAAGATATGTTAAAAATCCAGAGCATTTCCATTGGGCACATTTTAAAATTAAAACTTTAAACAATTTCGTTTAAACAATATCAGATTTTGTATTCCTATGTTTTGCTTATACAGAATACCCTTTCTGGTCAGGTAACAGAACAGGTATTTTAAAACAACATTAACATTGTTTCTCATTTCAGGGATTATGAATTTATTTTAAAATAAATGTATCATATTTTCCACTTTGGAAATAGGTTTTATTCATCTTTAGTGTTGTTGAGGATCTAAATCCGTTCTTAGTTTCTCTCTGACCTAACCTGTTCATCATTGCTGATTCATCAGAACTGCAGATGGCAAGCTGTTGACATTTGAATTTAGTCTTCATTTAGTATTTTTTAGTACTTCTAACTTACTTCTGCTAAACAGCTAGCATAGGATTATTTCCATATGCTAAAATCACAGATCATTTCTTCTTGACCATGAGTAACTGGCATGTTGGAAGCAGCTGCCCAGTCCCAAACCCAGCTACTTTCTCATTTGTATAATAAAACACTTTTATTCTGGCTAACAACAAAGAACTTGACCCTTTGAAATGACTGTAAAATATTGCTGCCTGCTGAATAAAGCGACGTATAGATATGCATTACAAGACTGCAATAGCATTAGATACAGTGCAAAACCCACCTTCTAGAGAATATCTATGACATTCATTCTTCTGGCCTTATTAAGGGTATTCTAGGAGCTGAGTGATGCCAGTGAAGCAATTTTTTTTCACTTCAGTGTAACTGGGATCAGCTTTTTAATTCTACAGTTACACGACTTGTCCTTGACTAGTCCATCACTTTGATATCTAGCATGTCAGAATAAATCTTACAGTAGAACAAGTTAGGAGTAGCTCCACTGACATAAAAGCAGCATAAATACAAACAGAGGCTGGGCCAAATTGCCTAGGTCAGATCAGATCCCTGAACTTTTGGAGTGGCTCCAGCATTGTATAAAGCATTCTTTTTTTTCCTTTTTTTTTTTTTCTTTTATTTAATGACTTGCATATACTTAAATATTAGAAGTAACAGGACTTCTGTTCTTGGAAATTCAAGTGTAGAGGGGTTCTAACTAGTGTAGGGGGGCCCCAGCTACTGTACTGCCTCATGGTCCTGTGCAACTCATTCTCAAACACAGAAACCAGAATGAAGTTGGAAACTCATGTAATCAAACTATTGAAATTTTATTTTACGAAGGAATATGCAACAGGTCTCTGATATTAGTCTCATTAATTGATCTTTATATTAAAGGAGTATGTAAATTTATTAGTATAAAGGGTGATGAGACTTAGGTCTAGGTTATGCTGTTAGCAGTTTGAGAAAATTGTCACATCTATGCTTTCCTTATAACATTAAATGAAAATAATGTTATTTCAGTGTCATTCAAACTTTGTTTGGGTGTCCATATTGTCTGTCTGGAAGAGATGTTACCGAAGTACCCAGCACTCGTGTCAGTTAAACATGTCGATTCCCACTGATTCCCATACATTTGGGTTCTGCCTTCAGACGGGGGCAGGGAAGGCGTTACAGTCGCATTTAGAGCCAAGCCCAAGCTGTCCCGCCGGCGAGAGTTAACCCCTTCCTGGGAGAAGGCATGGTCCGGGCTCTCTCCTGCACCGCAGGTCCTCCAGGACCATCAGAATTCAACATTAACTTTCGGTAACTTCGTTGAAAAGCCATTTCCTTCAGACTAGGAAGCTTTCTGACCGTCCTTCCCTGCAGTGACACGGGCATGGTACATGGCACTATGTAGCTGAAAGAATGATGGATGGCAAGATGTGTGGATATGTATTAATAATGTATTTCTTAGCACCGAGAAGAAAGGATGAGAGAAATAGGGTGGTAGTCCACTGCTCTCCTTCCTCCTGTGCGTTCGCCAGACCCAGGGCTGAGCCTGCCCGAAGGGAAACACCGCAATCCCTGCGCTACCCCGGGGGAGTTTGGCTGCTGCTGAGCCAGGGGCCCCCGTGTATATAAATGCATGACATTTCTCTCTAGCCCCTTTCAGACTTCCCGCTTCAACTCGGCATCCAGGGGCTGCGGCAGAGCGGGCCGTCCCGAGGGGGAGCCAGCGGGAGCGCCGGGGGAAAGGGCCGAGCGGGGCAGCAGCGGGGGCCAAGCCTCGCCCCCAGCCTGCCGGCCGGGGCACATCACCTGGCAGGGGGGACCCCGCTCGTGTCCGCCGGCGGGCGAAAGCGCTCTTACCTCGGAATGCGAGTCTCGCACATCCCGCTCCCCCCGCCGGACGCCCTTCAGTCCTAAATTGCGAGTACACCGCTGCTGAACACCCCCCAAAGCAGCGGCGCACGGGTGCAGGGAGCTCCCTGTGCGAGGCCGTGCTGTCCCGCAGCCAATTGCCTGTCCCCAAGCTCGCGGCGATGGGACGTGATTCCAGCGAAGCGGCTCCGCTTCGGATGCTGAGGGCAGCTGTGAGCCGCAAGCTTTCCTCAGGTCTGTGTGCGTTTGCTGGAAAGCAACTTGCAGACTAAAGTGAGGCAGGCGAAGCAGTAACTTTCTAGATGCTGGGGACTATTACTTTCCTGTAAAGTAATTCATGGTGTTTCCATAGTTAGAGTTTCTGAAAGGGACATTTTTCATTTTTGGGGTTTTGATTTTTTCCATTCAACAGTAGGTCCTTCCTGACCAGGGCCTTTGCAATGCACTCACTCTCCTAAAGCAACGTCCGAAAAGTCTTCATTTGGGGAGATTTCTTGCACTATGCAGCGCTGTCGGGTTGGGCTGCTTTCATTTAGTGGTTTTGAACCGCTTTAAAGAGCCTTTAAATACGCGTTTTAAAAAAAAGGCTCTAGTCTTGGGAAACTGCTCGATTTGCAGGAAACCCTCCGGATGTTTGCTGCTTTTCATGTGGCATTTGTGGTCGGCTCTGATAACGCTGGGAGCACCACTTCCAACACCGCATTCTGTAATGGACCTGAAATAGAAACACATCTCTCGCCGGAGGATCCCCACTCCGCGCCCCCGCGCTGTGTACCGGCGGGTTTAAAAGGTCGATAAATCAGAAGGATGAACTCTCGGTGGCATTGTTAGGTTGGGAAAGTTAACGAATGACCCCAGGAGTCGTGCGACCACGAAGGTTTCAGGAGTGTCAGAAGAAGCTCCCTATTAAACGCTGCGGGGAAGTGAGGTCTAAGCACAGAGCGCGGCTGGACTCAGGAGCAGCGCAGCTCTGTGTGTTTTAAAGTTACAATTCGAAAATGCCTAAGCAGTCAAAACAAAAAGCTAGAAAATAAGTGAGATAATCTATGATGCCAGGGGCACTGGAAGGGTCACAAACTGCCAACATTTTCTGTACAAACCAGGGAGCTTTTACTTTCTCGGCTTAGATTCAAAACACACCTTTCTTTCTTTGATCCCAGATCAGTGAGCTGTAGAAACGGTTTCAACAAATCTCCCAAACAAAAGCAACTTCAGTTGCTTAGTTTATTACCTCGTGTTCATTATATAGAAAATAATTTTCTTTTCTGCTGAAAGTGGCAGCCCTAAAAATTGCTGTAAGCTTTATTTGCAAGCAATCCCTCTACTCGCTGAACTTTTTCAGTACAAGCTCCTGCGGGATTTGCTCCCTTGCCTCACGAAATTGTTTCTGCTAAATAGAGTGAGAGGGAAATTTTGGCGTTTTAACAAGATCAACTGGTTAAAAAAAGGTAATACTCTCTCCTACGGCTTAAATTCCTTAGCTGGTTAGTCTTGCCCGAGTCAGCTGGCGTGAGCTGGGAGCTGCTCTGGGAACCACTGGAAACGGACCGGCTCCCTTGGAGCAGCGCGTTGCTGCCTACTTGGATTTTGTTTTGCTTGGAAGTCATGTTGCTTGTTCCCTCAGCTGAGTATTCTGTTATCTGCAGGGGAAAATACTCGTGCTTTCCTCTTGCACAGTTTTCTTTAAACACGATTCGGATTCTGTTTAATTCAGAGTTTTTTTCTCTGGGTATCGGCCGTGCGTCGTTGTGTGACCCTTCTCGGGACAGCTGGCCCGGGATTGAGGGCTCTGAGTCCCGGCACGTCGGGTCGGAAAATGTCACAACCTCAGCCATAAAACCAAAGCTATTAGTACACCAGCCTTAACCAGGTACGCCCTAAGGTAGTGTCCCAAATGCGCTGGACTAAAAACGAGTGAAAAAGCACTTTATTCCTAACGAGCATTGCTGGTTATCGCCAGTTCTGGGCGGACGGTCGGCTTTGCAAGCGCAATATCCCAGTTAATTTATTTTACAATCAATTCTAAGTGCATTATACTTCTGCAAGAATGGTGTTATTGTATACTTGTATGAGACTAATTTAAACACACATATGTGTAGTATCACTATTTTCACCTCCGCTGCTTTTTACGGCATGTAATATATGGAGAAAAAGCAGGTCTGTTTGAATCGCTGCCTCTCTTGTTGCTCTAGCGCGAGTGTTTGAACGGGGGAAAAGAAAATTAAAACTTTTTTATTTGTTTTAGGCAGGTATCAGTCCCCTGGTTTAGTTTAGACTCCTTGCAAAAGGGATAAATACGCTATACCATTATGCTGGAAACATACAGCTTGTTCATGATTTCTAAAAAACAGAAGGGAGCAGAAAGCTAAACGTAGAAATGACTCGAAAATTGTCTTCACCCGTGTTAGTCCCTGGCAGCTCCTGTCCGCCACTGCGAACTTCTTCTTTTTACAATATCTGGCTGTCAAGTGTAAAGGAGCAGGCTTTACGTTGTGCGAAACAGGAAATTCAGTATTAGAGCACGCTAATGGTGATTCTGGCTCCATTCATTTAATTTCAGCGAGAATTCTTACAATATTGGTTTATTTGATCAAAGTGGCAACCCAAACAAAGGTGTCCTTAACAAAATAAACCCCTTTGATCTTCAGTTTAAAGCTGAGCGGTTTCTCAAATAAGCATTGATGCATTTAATAGCACCACATAACAATGCAAATATTAACCAAAGCATCCGTGAAAACGCCGTATTCTACATTAGTTTGTATGCCAAAGGAGACCATAAATGGTACTGAGATAGAATATCTGTTTATTCTGACGTGATGGTCATTTTTCAAACCTCTGTTTGCTCTTACAGTTTATTTATTTGGGCAAATCAGAGAAATCCCGATAACGCAATGCAATAAGCAATACGTACTGTAAAATGCAACTTATTAATAACAACTACATACAATAAGTATTTACGCTTTTGACACACACTGAGTAGCTTTATTAGGAAGTATGAAAGTGGTATATGATATATATCATAGCCTTTACGCTGGGTTCAGTATCCTACTGCCCCATGAGGTTAGATCTCCCACGGGTTTACAAGTGGAAATATGCTCAGGTAGCAGGACAGGGTAAGAAGCTGGAGTATGAGGCACAGATGACTTGTCTTATTATAACCAAGCTACATCCCAAATCTGCCTGTACAAGAAGTGGATTGTGTCTCTCAGAGTATTACAGGGTATAACTGTACAACTGTACACTGCACAACTGTAAATACTCAATCCCTTCCACCTCTTTGGTGTCTGCTCCGCTCGAGGGTGTCCATTAGCGCACGGCCTCGGTGGGCCGGTCTGCGCTGCCCTTGCGGAGGGCAGGGCTGAAGCCGAGTGCCGCTCACGAAAGCGCTGCCGGAGCC
>VXBT01011614.1:0-36289 GCA_013400235.1 Oriolus oriolus
TCCCTCCCTTCCTTTCCTCCCCTTAACACTTCCTACCTTCCAACATTCTCATTTTAAATTCCAAGCTGAAAAATAGCCTGTTTTTATATAGAAGGCTATTGACTGTATTTTGCTTGATATAAACAGCTATTTATAAGCAATAATCATAGCAATCATATCAGAAGGCATGTTTTGATTTATTTTAAAAAAATTGAATTTGTTATTTTTGTAATCCAAATCTGAAAACAGGAAAGTATACAAGATTGATGCCTGTAGTAATTCAACTTATTATTGTATCATTTTTATGGGCATAAATAACATTTATATTTCCTTTCAGTGTAAGAATGAAAGTCAGCCAGCAATGTAAATCAATTTAAATAAAAACCCATTTCTTTCAATTTATGTATCCTGGTGCACCAACATGAAGTCAAAACAATATATTGGAACTTGTATCCCTTTGCTTATATGTTGGAAAGCTAAACAAAGTCTCTCTGCTTACTCTTAGTATATGCCATGAATTCCATAGGATGTGTCAGCTGCTGGAGACATAAAATGAGACTATATCTGGCTTCTTCAGTTTATTTTTTAGTGCAGTGCAGCTTGAGCAGTGACTGTTCATTTATTGTAGACTATCTCATAATGGGAAATTTTATATTTTCAAATATAAATACTTGCTGTTGAAGTAGTCTCCTTAGTGTAACCAACTCACAGTGTTGCATTATTCTTCTGTTTTCAATGCTTTTTATATATTTGATAAATTAGAAAAAAAGTTCAGAAATGTAATTTTTGGAAGGTAGGAAGTTTAAAAATCGAAACATTGATTTGTGTTTCAGGTTTGTATTCCTTCATTCCCAAGTTCTTAAGCATGCTATTTTCACGGGAGGTGCAGAGAGCTGAAGTTAATTTACCCACTTCTGTTTAACTGGGTGCTTATGGGAAGACAATATGCGAAGAGATAAATTATTAAAAGAACATTAGCTGTTCTTTAGTTAGAAGTATTACTTGGAAAATAGTAATTGTCAATTTAACCCAGTTTTACATTCTTTCTTTTTATTTGTAGCACTAGTACTTATTGCTTTCAGTGAATTAGAACCTTCAAAGAAGATGGGGCCTCTAATCCAGGGCTGATGAAAATCTGTAATTAATAGATTTTGTTTCTCTTTTTTCTTTTTTTTCCCTGTAGTCCTTCAAAAATCCTGTGTTATGAGATCCTTTGTTCTTTTATCTCTTAGTAGAAATAGAGAGCAACTAGTCAAACAGAGCAGGAAGAGCTTGTGCTAATCTCCTATGTTTTAAATTCACATTGCTTCTAGACAGCAGCTGATGGACTTTCCTGCATTACCAGAAATGGACAGGCATTTAATTTGTCATTCCTTGCTTAGAGTAACTTAGGTTTCTCTGCTAGGAAAAGGAAGTAGCACACAACCGCCCACGCTATGCACTCTGACCCTTTCATCCCTTAATGAAATATCATCCACATTAATGAATTTATATTATTGCATTTGCATTGTGTAAGAAGTAGCACATGCACTGCCATACCTCTGGTCTGTGCAAGTGTCTGAGGGTACATTGGATCACCAGTCTGAACTTAGGAGCTTGGTGCTTCTGCAGGATGTTCATAACAGTATCCTCTGCAGTGGATCTGTTGGTAGCATCTCTTTATGGGAAAAGAATTTTGTCAGTACTGTTTAAAAACAGATGCTGAAGCAGTGAGCAAGTTATTTGACAACTGTTATTCTTGTTTGTTATTTTTTTTAAAGACTGCATATACTTGCAAGTTATTTCAGTTTTTAAATACTTCTGCAATGGACAAATCCATTGCTAATTGCAAACTGCTATACTTTGGTGAGTTCCACTTCACCAACTCTGGCTCAAGTTGGCTTTGGTGATTCTGCCCAAGTATCACAGCTGCAATAATAACGTACTTGCCATGTCAATTCCTTTTAGATTAGCTTTTTTTGGAAGACCTTACCACTTCTGGACACAGTCTGTAGAGTATGAAGCATAGTAATATATAGTACTTCCATATTTTTAGTGAGTCATTTTGATGACAATCTTAAATATAATTGCCGTTTTGGAGAAAATCCTCATTTGAGCTTATCTTAATAGAAAAAACAATCAGTAGGTCAACATGGAATCATCCCTTCACATAGATAATTTATCACTGAAAGCCTTACAGGCACCGGTATTTTGCTAAAAGGCCAGATGACACTAATCTAGATGGACAGTTCTGCCACCATAAATTCAGAAAAGACAGCTAAGGCTGCAGGCCTTTCTTATTTCTCCTGGAGAAAAAATATCCATGGAGAATCAGACATCTGTCTAAATGGCCTCATCATTTCATGACCATCAATTAGATTATGCTTACCATAAATACTCTCTCCAGTTTAAACAAACCTGGGCACGATTTTTTTTTTTAAATAAGCAATTACAGTAATGCTGAGTCATGTGCATGGAAAATGAGCCAAGATGTTGTCCAGAACTTAAATGCTGCCCAAATATTTTTTTCTTGTGTTTGCCCCCATTTTACCCACCTTCTGCTAAATACACTGCTTCAGAGATGAGTCTGGATGCTCCTTACATGCAGTGCCTAGAAAATTCTCACTCTGAAGTGTGTTAATGATGAATGCTACTTTGTGTATTGTTATTGCTGCTAGTGCTGTATCTCAATTTCTCCATTTCCTTACTGTGTTTGCTTGTAAAAGTGATAGTGCTGATAATTGCAAAACTCAAATTACAGATTCTAGTTAAACTAATAATAAGCAATGTAAGAGAACATGATTTAGATGTGTCTGGTAGGGAACTCATATTTAGCTGCATTGCAGAGGATCAGAATAATCCTAATTGTGAAAGTTACTCTTTTTCTCTAAAATTAAGAGTGTGCAAAACCTTACGGTTTTGATAACTTTAATTTCTCTGGTCTTTGTTTTTTCAAGGCAGCTATTACTCGTGGGGACTTGCAAGATTTTTTTCTCTGTCCTTGTGATTTGGTCCATCACAATTTCTGAAACATTAAGGGAGATTATCATCTCAGGATAAGCTTGACTTCTGTCACTTGAAAATTACTTGAGGAAATAGCCATTTTGAAAATAAGGATCATAACAAGGTACAATTAGGTCCATCTCTAACTGAGAATAGGAGATGGCAGCTGTTTTGAGAGCAGTAATGGGACTGCAGCTTCATGTTTACACTGCTATTAACTGCAGTGTGGATTCTAATCATTCTGTATGTATTTTCAGTAGTGTAAGAAATTTGTTTTCAATTATTGGTGTAATTATTAGATTTTTTTTAAAAAGCATTTTTAGTGATATCTAGATGAAAGACTATATATTCACTTTCTCTTTCCTTCTGTCTTTCTTTATATCATCAGATAATTACATTGCTCTGAGCTAGAAAATTTTGTCGGTCAAGTATTCAGCATTTCCTTTAATTCCTCTGAAGTGTCTCACTAATTTTTTCTCCCTGTATTAGTTGTATTAAGCACTATGCTTACTATACTGAGGTGAATAACCAATTTACAAACTTCATAACTGTCCTAGTTTTGGCTGGAATAGAGTTAATTTTCTTCCTAGTAGCTGGTATGGTGCTGTGTTTTGGATTTAATATGAGAATCATGTTGATATCACTACATGATATTTCTCGTTGTTGTTAAGTAGTGTTTATACCAAGTCAAGGACCTATCAGCTTCTCATGCCCTGCCAGCAAGAAGGCTGGAGGGGCACAAGAAGCTGGGAGGCTGCACAGCTGGGACAGTTGCCCCAAGCTGGCTGAAGAGATATTCCATACCATGTGGCTTCATGCTGAGTATACAGAGCTGGCCAGAGGCAGCTGCTGCAGCTGCTCAGTCACCCCGAAGAGTTAGAAAACTAACACACTGTTAGTACAGTCATCATTATTAGGAGAAAAAAATATCACTGATCAGACCTTGTGTCCCCCTCCATTTAATCAAACCATCACTTAGATCTGTTCCCATATTTACCAGTTGTAGGAGCAGTACATAATGCACTAAGAGATTTTTTCCATAAGGACAGCATAATGCAATGTACACCTCAGTGTTGTCTGCCAGACAAGTTGTATTTGATCATCTCTGTGGGAACAGAAATGTTGTGGCTTTTAGTCTATAATGGCTACTTATTTTTCTAAGACTGCTATACTTTTACTTCCCTCTAGGAAGTCTCCAAGAAGTTTCATGACACCCTTTCATAACTGAGTGGCTGCAGATCTACCATATCTCTCTTTGATTAGAATTCTGCAAGGCACTAGAAATAGGCATTCTTGAGTGCCAGTAGATAGAGTGTGATGTTTAGTTCCTCCTTTGATGGATGGGTATAGGTTTTGTAGTTCTGAATCTCTGCACACAAAGAGCTGAATCTTCTGTGGAAGCTCATGTGCTCTTACCTGTTAAAAATGTGTAATTATCCAAATGTCACCAAACTGTCCCAGCCTTACTGAAAAATAACCAGTCTTGTATCTGGCAATATCAGCTGTCCTGATAAAAAATGCTCTGCTTCAGCATTTTTTAACTTCAGGCAGCTGGACAGCAAATTGAATGGCATTGCTTGTGCAAGGGACACCTTGTGCCGTGTTCAGAGCTCTAAAGGAGAGGAGCACAGGTGGACCTTGTAGGTGTCCCATCAAAGAAAAGGCTGGTAAGCTCCCTGTTGGGCAGTGAGGAATGATGACAATTGAGGACCATTCCTGCCTTTGAGCATGTGCTTCAGACTTTAGTGGGTAGTGATTTGGCACAGTGTGCCTGGGGAGGCCAGGGTTGGAGCTAAAGCAAGGAAAGAATTCATTTGCTGTCTGATATGGATTTAGAAATAACTTGATAAGGTTTCATGTACTCTGTGATATGTGACAGAACCAATGGCGCTGTTAAACACTTGGAGGTTGAGAGAGTGCAACTTCAGATGGAGTTCATTAGTTAGTGTGATTTAAATGCCCAGAAAGGAAAGTACCACCTCATTTCTGATTCTCACAGACACAGCAGAATCAGTGATACTTCTTGCATCAGATTAATGGTGGCCAATCCAAAGATCATGCAATGGGATTGTGTAGGGATATTCTTCTAAAATTCAAGAGGAGTGCTGTGGAGATCATAAGGTGGGACAAAAGGAAAGAAAAGTAACTAGAAAAAGGAACAGTGCCAATTCAGCAGTACTGTTACTCCAGTTTTCCATCACTGCCTATGAGCTCCCCTGCTAAGTGCTGTGACTAAATAGCATTACATGCCCCAGGAATTGGATGCAGCTGTGATAACTGCTTCTTGGCCCCTGACACACATCTCCCCTCTGCAGCACATGCAATAATGCATGGTGTAACATGCAGAATGTTCTTCATGTGTAAGAAAAGCCAAGACTGATTAATGTCTGAGTTTGACTGCTGAATGTCTGTACTACAATTTGTTTTTCAGCTGTACACTTTTATTTGCTGTTTGCTACTCTGCCAGAGTAAAGACCTGAGTGAAGACTTTCATGACAACTTTGGGACCAGGGAGTTAAAAATGTGAAGGCCGGAGGGGAAGGTAGACACTGAAGAAAAACCCAATATATATTTCTTCATATTTTTCAGTGAACTATTGTAGTATTCCAAGTTGACATTTTCCAGCAAGTTGCGTTTTAGTAGTTTTATTTACATCATGTTTCCTTATGATTTTTATGAGAACAATATGTGATGTACTGTGGAAGGCCCCACAAACCATCAAGATAGCTATGAATTCTCTCATCTACAAACCCAGATATTCTTTGATGGGTTTTATTTTGATTGATGTGTCTGTTGGTTAGTGCCATATCATTGTCAGTTCTTTGTATTACCCTCTAGATGCTTAGAAATAGTTTTGAATGTTTTCCTCCCTGGTTTTTTTTCAGGAACTATATAAATTGGTTGACCTATGAAAGCCTGGTTTCTTCTTTTGTCTGTTTTAAAGATGGCCAAAACATTTGACTATTTTTATGCTGCATCTTTAAATCTACCCCAGTGCTCACCATTCAGTGTGTAGCCAGAACTGCGGGTTTTTGCAATGAATTCAAAGGAACGTAATTACCTGTGAATAGGGGGTTTGTGGTTAGACAAAACTACTAACAGAATTTCACAAATGTTTAAAGACATTTTATTTTAGAGCTAGAATCAGCTCAAGTTCAAACCACTTTTAAGTTATTTGACCAGGCGCTGAAATGAAAATCTATTTTTGTTGTTGTGGGAGACAGTTGAGCTGGTAGGTTTTAAAATAGGTTGAACCTATTCATAAATAAATGATCTGCCTATGGAGCTGCTGAAAATTCAGTTCGTAGCTGAATCTGGGGAATGAGTTAAATGGCACAGTAACAGCTGGACAGTGCAGAGTCAGATCCCTGAGAAAGGACAAAAGTATTTTTACTCTAGCCTGGAGCTGTGGCTCTTAAATCTTACACTGATGTAGAATAGAAGTCTTGCGCTTTCAAGGAGCACAACTGTGTTGCTTGAGAAAAGTCAAAATTCAAAGCTAGATTGGAAACACACTTAGGAAACCAACTTAGTTGGTGTTCCACTTTTTTTAAATTTTGTTGTTTTTTTTTTTTTACAGCACAAACTGATTGGAATGAAAACTACCAGCAGCTTCCTCATAAACTTTATGCAAATCCAAGTTGAAAATTTGAGCATCTTAAAGTAAAGTACAACTATAGGTTCAGTCTAGGCCATGTTAAGAAAAAGAATTGGACAATAAAATAAGAAGAACATACATATGGAGGAGGAGGTAGAGTTCTTTCTAAACTTCATTGTCAGGCCAGAAATAGTTACAGAATTTGCAAGGAAGATGAAACTGCTGTTAACATCATGTAACTTTGTGGACCGATGCTTGCAGCCATGTGCAGAACATATGTTGTATTAAAAAAATACTTTTGGAAATTGTAGTCCTGCAAGATTTGTAGTGGCCATGAGCATTTGTTACCCATCCTCCTTCCCCTGTGAGTCTGTCTGAAAACCCTGATGGAATTGTGTGATTCTTAGTTGCAAGGAAGCTGAAATAGCATCAGGAGTTTTGAACACCACATACTCCTGTGCTGAATAAAGGGAAGGGAAGATACTCTCAGAGATAAGGTAGAATAGCCTTTGATTTTAAGGGAGAAAGAAGTTTTGTCTCCAATCTACTCTTTATTCTTCTGTCCTGTTCCATTATTTGCTCATAATGAAGTGGAAGAACCATGGAAGGAATCTTAACTGTGCCTTTTTAGTAATTTTTGTAAACTTTTCTTGAATTACAGTTAAGTAACTTATGTAAAACTGAAAAAAATCTATTTTTTAATTTGAAATTTTAATTCACTTTATAAACCAGAGCTAAAAACAGTGCCAGCAACTGTAGTAATTAATAATAACTTATTCCCTGAAACTGGATATAGGCGTCAGAACAAAAAATTTTCAGAATTCCGGACTTCTTCAAATGAGAATGTGGTTTAGGTGTAATAGTTTGTGACTTAACACAGATAGCAAAATAATTTGTATCACAGAGCCAACTAAGCTTGTCCATCATTTGCAAATAATGTAACATTATGATGGCCCATACAAAGAGCTTTGGAAGGAAAGGACCCTGAAATATCCTGAGGTGGGTTCTTGGTGACCCTTTCTTGAACTTCATCTGTCTTTGATAATCCAAGTACACTCCCTCAAAGCCATCACAGTCAATCAGGTCAGTGAGTGCTTTGGAACTCATATCTTCCACTGTTTTCATTGCTGCGCCTGCACCTCTGGTCACTGGGCTAAAAATCTTGGAATTCCTGAAAACCTGGAAGTAGAGTGGAGGAGTGAATAATAGATGAAGATAAAACAGTGAGAGCAGTTTTTTTGTGTGTGTAGTGAATTCGTGTGTTGCAGGTACACATGTGGTCTCTCTCACAAAGTGAGCATTTGAGTACTGCTCCTCCCAATTTGTAGCACACTGTGCTCTCTCCAGCACTTCTCTCTCTGTTCTTCTTGGAGAGCTGGAAAACCTGGTGCTTTCAAGGCTGCTCATGTGTGGTACAGCACACAGATGCCTCACCAGATCATAGAAAGGAAAAGAGTGCCCTGCAGACAGGTCTGTCCTGGGCTTATGTATGTTCTGGGCTTAACATATCTATAGATATAGATATATAGATATTTTAAAATTGCATTTCATTACTAAGATGTACTTTGCAGTTCATTCCAGTTTATATTAGTGTGTAACTGGCTGCAATAACTATACATATTTTAAAACAGTCTATCCCTTGTGACCAATCACTTCATTTCTGATTTAGTGTCAATCTAATTTGAAATATAGCTGATACCCCAGGCCATGATTCAGCTAGATATTTTGTTCTACAAATTTTTTTTGACCTAAGCAGCCTTCCTAATCAGTTATAGTGGCATCCTTAGGAAAAACTCACCTCATATAGAATGTGAAATTTCTACATGAATTTCAGATATAAAAATCTGTCAGAAGTGAGAGCATTTTACAAACTATACCAAATTTATGGACCCTCAAAATGAACAAGTGCTGAAGGCCTTTTCTGAAATTAAGAATTGCTTTGTGAACATCTTCAGAATAAAATTTGCATAATTTATAGAATTATAGAATTGTAGAATATCCTGAGTTGGAAGGTTGTTGAGTACAACTCCTGGCCCCGTGCAGGACATCGCAAGAGTCACACCCGGTGCCTGAGAGCGTTGTCCAAATGCTTCTTGAACTCTCTCAGGCTTGGTGCTGTGACCACTTCTCTGGGGAGCCCTTTCCTGTGCCCAGACACCCTCTGGGTGAAGAACCTTTTCCTGATATCCAACCTAAACCTCCCCTGACTCAGTGACATTTCCTCAGGTTCTGTCACTGATCACCACAGAGCAGAGATCAGTGTCTGCCCCTCCCCTTCCCCTCACGAGGAAGCTCTAACTGCAGTGGGGTCTCCCCTCAGTCTCCAGACCAAGTGACCTCAGCCCCTCCTCACACGGCTTCCCCTCAAGGCCCTTCACCTCATTGCCCTCCTTTGGACACTCTCTAACAGTTTAATGTCTTTTTTACATTGTGGCACCCAAAACTGCCCCCAGCACTCGAGGTGAGGCTGCCCCAGCGCAGAGCAGAGCGGGACACTCCCCTCCCTTGCCCGGCTGGCGATGCTGTGCTTGATGCCCCCCAGGACAGGATTGGCCCTCCTGGCTGCCAGGGCACTGCAGCCCTTGACTCATGTTCAACTTGCCATCGACCAGGACCCCCAGGTCCCTGTCTGTGGTGCTGCTCTCCAGAATCTCATTCTTCAGTCTGTCCATACATCCAGAGTTGCTCTATCCCAGGTGCAGAATCCAGCACTTGCCCTTGTTAAATTTCATACGGTTGGTGGTTGTCTGTCTCTAATAAAAAGTGACAGGAATAACAAGCATTAATCGTAATCTAAATTAAAATATCTCAAATTTACCAGAAGGAATAAAATTCAGCAATATTTGTAAAATATATGAGTTTGAAGTGTCTGTATTACGTAGCTAATATATGGGAGGTAAGAAAGAGGAAATTGCAATGCACGTGGTTTAATTGAAAATGGATCCTTCAACAAATTATTTTCAGATAGGTTGACAGATGTTCTTATGAAGATCCTATGCTGTTTTTTGAAAATGTCTGTAATTTTCCGTAAATCTCTACATAAAATATGAAATAGACTAAACCTTAACTAACCACTTGTGTTGCTATAATCCTGAAGACAGTATTCCTTTAATGTTTAAATTTTCTAGTATCAATGATGAGTAAAGCTGTGTGAAGTTTTATATATTTTGCTCTTTTAGACAAAAGACACATTGCATTGGGTCATAGAACCATGCTCTGTTTTTTTTGAATGAATTACTGTGTGTAAAAGTATACAATATATGAATTATGAATGTATAGTTCTGTTGTTAATTGGAGCTGGAAAACAAGTCCACTATGCTGGAACACAGAGGTGAACTGCTGAATAACACATTATACACTAAGTGGTATTTTCCATGCATGGGTCAAAAATTATTAGAAAGTTATTTCTTAAAGCAAGCTGAATATGTCTGGGTCAGTAGTTGAAGTAGAACAGTGAGTCTATTTTAACATAGTAATTCAGGTAGGTTAGGTCAAAAAGACTAGCTAATCCCCAAATTATTTGGTATGCTTCCTTAGAGATGGGATCAGAAAGACAGGAAAAATGTCAGTAGAGGTGAGTTAGCAATAGGAAGCAGAGAACTTGTCAGGCCTGTATTGTTACTTCTGCTCTTTCAGACCTTACAGGGCATGGATGCAAGTGCAGAATGAGCACCAGGTATGATTTTATCAAGAAATCTGGCTGGAGCACAACGGGTTTTTTTCAGGATCATTTCTAAGAGGGTGATGCATTGAATAACTGAGGTCGAAGAGAATGGTTCACTGGTTTCTGATCACTTTTTTGAAAGCTGTTTTGCAGACCACAAAGCAATCTGCAAACTTTGATAACGTGGTGGTTCCAGTGGGTTGGCTCATATCTCTCTGTTGTGGTTATAGGTACGTAGATTTAAGACTTTATGGATTGAATCTCCAAGCAAGACTTTTAAATGTACCTTGGCCGGAGTAGTTGTTATCTCCCTCACTGGTGTTTTGCCAAGTAATTCTGTGGAGATTAAAGTTAGTCCAGTGGGCATCTTTGGGTAGGGTGCTACCTGCTCCATTCTGATTTACAAGAGTTCAGAGTTTGGAACTGCCCAAGGCCTTTGTAGTTTTGAGATCACAGATGTGACGTAGGGGAAAAGAAAGACACAGCTTTGTTACTGATCAGAAAATGGATGCTACTGAAGTCAGAGAATGCCATAGCACAAAACATGTTAGAAAGTGCTGTTTCAGAAAAGAAAGCTCCAATCTCATGGTTTTACGAGCGTCTGTAATTCTGGAGCCTCTGTGCTTTCATTTATACTGGGGAGGAAAACTGTGAAAATACTTGCACAGCTGCTTCATTCTTCTCTCAAAGTGTGTCAAAGTTGTAGTTAAATTTTTCCTTGATTCACTAAGTTTAATGTGACTTTAAATTATGTAATCCATTAGATACTACAGTAGGAGGTAATGTGGTTTTCCAGACTTGTTTGAAAGAAAAACACAATATTGCTATTGGTTGTTAGGGTGCTCAAGGATGGGGCTGGGATGCTTTATAAACTCTAAATTTAAAAAAGTTCTTGTGGCAAAATAAAATTGTTTTTTAATTCTGATCAGCATGTAAAAGAGAGATGGGGGAGAGGATTGGTAGGTGAGGGAAGAGAACTGAAATAAAGACATTAATCTGATTGCCTTGACACATGTTATTCACTGTACTCATGAAGGAAAAGAAGAGTATTTGAACAGAAACAGATACAAGTTCTTTTTACTAAAGGCAGCCCTGTATATTGGAATGATTTGCAATCATGGGAGCAAGAAAACAAAGGCAGGAGAACTTTACAGGCAATGTATTGGTGCTGAGACCTTCAGTGGAACTGCTGAAATCTGCAGATCTGTCACAGTATTAGGCTGGAATTATTAAGAACTTTGAAGGTGAAAATAGACTTTTTAAAACTGAAAGTCAAGTCTAAAGGGAAGCAGTAATACCTTCATATTGGGAGTAATTTTGTCCCTTTTGTTCCTAGATGAAAATCTGAGAATATTCCATGTAAATAGCTTCTAAGTAATCTGTAATATAAATGTCAGCGATATTGTAGCTCTCCTTCACAATAAACATTGTTGACCTACGATACCATGCATGAAAAGAAAACAAACAAGTTTTGGTCTACATTAGAATCATCTGAAAGACAGGTAATTATCACCTGAGTATGAAAAGAGGATCACGAGATAAGTGCAATATGCATGTGTGAGCCTACAATGTTTAGCATTTGTTATAAGTATTCCATTTGTGAAATTATTTTTCTGAAGTATATTCTGATTATAAAAATTTATTATTAGAGTACCCCTACTTTTACCCTATTGGCACACCATTATTTGCAGAAAAAAAAAACATTTCTAAGGTAGTCAGCACAAAATTCTGTGCTGGTTTACTTGTGCAGAAGATATTTTAAACAGTTTTAGATTCATTCTGTACTACAGGTTTGTTGAGGTTTTTTGTTGGTTGGTTGATTTTTTACATTCTGTTGTTCTTTCAGTGATACTTCATGATTAAAAGTGGAATAATAATCCACAGTATAGTCCACTTAAAGCATTAGAAAAAGTTTCATTATTGCTAAAAATCAATGCATGAGAAAAAAAGTAAAAACACCAAAGTCGCTAACTCAGCTTTATTGGTGTATAGTTCCAGACTGTTGTAAAAGGAACCTTTATTATTACTATACCTTAAACATATAATATGCATATTGGATGACCAGTATCCCTTTAATGAATCTCAGTAATCAAAAATCTGAGGCCCAGCAAAATGAGAAAGGAAATAAATAAAGTGTGTGTCACTTGCATATCTACTTGCAGGGGGTGGAAGTAATGAAATTGTGGTAATGTGTTGTTTCCTCTCTACTAACATTGTCTGTGTCTGCTGTCCTGAGAAATGTCATTAGTTGATATTGGTTTCTGGTTCTTATTTTTATAAATATCTTGGACACTACCTGTCTTTTGAGAAGCAGTTAATTGCTTATGCATATTTTAGTAACAAGCTTGAAATAACTCACTTAGAAAAAATGTTGCTTTATTTAGGGAAACCCTTCCATCCTGGCATACTTATGGGTATGAGCATATATGGTTTTACAGTATTTATCTCAGTCCTGCAGCAGCATTTTAATTCATTCTTCATCAGATGTGCACGTACTTTTCCTACTAAAGATATAAAAAGTGTCTCCTTTTTATCTCCCATATAATGTGGTATTTCTACAACTTTTTGAAACAGAAAACTGAAAATTTGTTTTTACAGACATATGCATATATGTGGCCCATATTACCATAGGATCTGAATTTCTCTCTTTATCTATCTCATCTCCCTAAACTTGTTTAAGTGCTGCAAACTAAGGACTATCTATCACTGTATGGCAAACCTGAGAGAAGTACAGGAATCAGCTGTGAGTCTGATGTTGCTATCAGAAAGAAAAAAAATAAAGAAAATAAAATTTTTTTTTTAGAAAGAATTAGAATATATCCTATGTAGATCTGAGAGGATGTTTGAAAGCAATAGTGCTGCTGCACGTGGAACAATCTGATAAGATAGTGCATTTGCTTTCAGAGAGGGTTTTTGAGTGGCTTTTTATTATGTGATTTTGGCAGCATTATTGGTACAGAACAAAGGACTGGGGAATCGGAACACTGAAGAGAAAGAGCAGGGGAAGAGAAGTTTTTGTATTGGTCAAAGGGTACTTGAAAGGGATGTTGGACTAAGCTAAGGGAACGTAAATATGGGTATGAAGCTATGTCAAGGGAAGAAATTTTGGGGACATGCATGTAAATAGGTAGTTTAGGGACTGAAGTAGTCCACTGGAGGTGATAAAGGAGAAGGAGCTTTTGGACTTGTTATTGTCCACTCTCACGTCTAGACATGGAGAGGCCTGCTTTACCCTCTGCTCTGGACTGCATAGAGGTGAGCTGCAAACCATGCTGCTTCTTTATTTCAAAAACTTACTATTCATACCATGTGATTCATGGCACCTGTAGGAAATGAAGAGATTACCATTGGAACAGCACGAATTCCTTGTCCTGTGTCTGTGTTTTGAAATATTACATATTTCTGGTGTTCAGAGATCTGAGTTAAACTGCACTTGTTCTAGAAAGACAGAAATTATCACTAAGCAACCTTAACTCTGTGCTTTTGACACTCTTATCTCTGTATATTCGGATTCCATACAAAACAGTCAAATGCTGTTTAGCTTTAGCTCAGCTAAGCATATGCGGCATCCTGGGAATTTTGGGGCATTTCTTCATGTGCATCTTGAGAAGTTGCATTTCATGTTTTTCTGGGTTACGAAATTCCAGCCTTTCCCCAGTCAGGAGAGTTTTGTTTTTGTGCAAAAGAATAAAACTTGTGTGGAAAGGTTGGAAAGACACCGTAATTTTCTATAGTAATGAAAAGTCAAAGACTGTGTCAGTGTGCTGTGTAAGGGAAGCCATCTTCGTTCTTTGTCTAGACTAGCTGAGTGTGTAACCAGTATTTTGGCAAGAGTCTGAGGGGGAAAGATGAGTGGTTTTCTGTCATACCATTTTATTGAGTGTTATTAAAGTAATTGCAGTCAAAATGAATACAGGACAAATAGTCTTCAGTAACAAAAAGCAAGAGCTGAACTTTTTCTGGATTTTGTAGGGTTTTCTTCCTAGAAAGATGGGTGAGGTTTCCATAATGCAAACTCAAATGCTTTTGTCTTCTTATTGCATGATACTACATTAAATTAGGTTTTTTCAAGCAATATTTTTAGTATTCATTTTGGTATCTCTTTTTAATATATTATCACATTTCTCCAAATAATTTTTATAGCATTTTAAGTACTTTGACTGTCTACAGCTGTACTACCAGAAAAGAAGTCATTGTAAGTTGCTTAACGTTTCAGTGAAAATAAAAACTGTGTAAAGAAAGAAAATACATAGTTCATTTTGCATGATCAAAAATTACTAAATTGTCCTATAGTTTCCATACGTTAAAATAAATGCTACAGTCATGCAGCTGTCTATTTAGTTCCTAGCATGCTGGAAACATAAACAGATCTTTCCAGTTTAGCTGGAAAACTACTTTCTCAGAAATGATGGCTAAATAAGACACTGGTACAGACTACAAGCAAGGAGTTCTTGCATTTGTCTCCCCTTTACACATTTTCTGACATGCAGTGCTTTGCCTTCCCCAGCTATGAGATAAGTAAACATCAATTCTGACATAATAAAACTTTGATTTGTGACTCATCCCTGCATTAAAGACAAAGGCTGTTTGTCCTCTCCCTGCCCACCCTCCACAGGATACAGCTGAGAAATTCTATTTAACATCAGCTGAAATCACTGGAAGTTCTTTGGCTAAATTCAGTAGGAGCTGGATTAAGCAGGTTTTGTCTTTGAACTATGCTCTGAACAGAAGGATTTTTTTTTTCCTTTGCCTTGGCATTAAATGACGTATCACCTATTAATTTTCCACAATCAAAGCAGTGAGAGTATTAGCATCAAAAGAAATCGAAAAGTAATAAATGATTCTTCTTTAAACTGACTTCCTTTACACCTGATCTCCTATAAGGCAAGACTACATGTACATGCTAGAATAGCAGACAAGTCTTTGCAAGATTGTAGCCTGATCTCTAAGTTTTGTTATCTGTATTCTAAAATATTATTTATGATATATTGTGCAAAAATTAAACCTGATCTGAATTGTTTACACATTCTACTGATGTTCCACAGATTAGTGTTTATTCTTTATTAAGGGTATTTTCCCTAGTATTGTTAATATATATGTTAATTATTTGGAAAATAAGGGGTCCAAAAGCTCCTTCTCCTTTATCATCTCCAGTGAATTATTTCAGTAATATGTAATATCCTTAATCTGCATATGCTGCTCTTCATACCTACAGTTTCATTAACAAAGTGGAGAGAGAATGTGTTTGTACCTGCATACAGCTTTTTTAATCAGTAGTCTCTTTCTTTCTCCCGTAACTTTTCTGATATGGCTTATTTATTAATATTCCTTTACAGAAAAAACAGAGAACGAAGGATCTGTCCCAGCTGTTTCATTCATACAATCCATATGATCATAAGGTAAGAAAAAAAAATATACTATCTTTGTTGTTAAGAAAAATTCCAAACATTTGTGGTTACTATCTTTCTTGTTTAATGCAAAATTGAGAAGAAATGATAAAATTGAAAGCGCTGAGCATGCTACTTAAATTCTGGTGTCACATAAATGTTTCTGTGTTTCTTTAAGCCATGCTTGAAAAGGTGCATTTTCTGATTTGTGAAACCAATGACTCGAATTAACCTCATAGAAGTATAATTTATAGACTGACACTAAATCCTTCAAAGTGACCATGTGTGGTATTGGATTCCCCTCTTTTTTTACTCTCTGTTTAGGAACTGTGTTACCCTAGAGTGTGTTGCTTAGCCTGTTGTGTCAATTAGGCCCTGAGATACATGATACTAATGAATTATCTATTGATCATGGAGGCATCGTTCGAAGAGGCTGCTATGTGAACAGCCTGGTGGTTGTCTGGGGGAAGAAGTAGAAACACATGTCATCATTATAACTTGGTCCTTATTTTTAATGTCTGGGAACCCTGGTTTAAAAAAAAAAACATACAGCCCAACTTGTTTATTATATTTCATCCTATAGGGAAAAAAAAGAAGGTCCTTTCTCTAAGGGCATTTCAGTGTTAAATAACAAAAGTAAAGTTGTTACAAGAAGACTTTGGAGAACCAAGAGATCACAGTATTTCCGTGCTATAACTACGTCATGGGGTGCTTCTAGATGTTATGCAAAAAAGAGCGTTAAGGAGCAGATTGAAGGGGGAGTTAAGTAGGTTTTTAAAGATTTTCATGGAGTTCCTCCTATCTTTGATGCCTCTGTGGGCATACTCTTTTAACAAGTGCACAGAACTCTTTAAAAATTTGTCAGCAGTATGAGATGTCTTTCTTTGCTGCTTCTGTTTTGAGAAGTGTGAGTGATTTTGCAAGTGTCCATTAAAACAAAGATTTGAAACATCGTTGTTGTTGTTGTTTAGACATTTCAAAGTAAAGTTCTGAAATCTATCTCTTCTTTTCCTGGCCGTGTACCAAATACATTGGAAAAAAACAGCTAGATTTGGGAGAAGAAGGTGGCAGGAATATGTATGTGCATCTATCTCTTTGTGTGAACATAAACACATACATGCAATATATGTGTAACTACCCGTATGTCTATAAGAAATGCAGTGTGTAAATAAATGGCTTTAATTTATCAGGCTGGTTGTTGCTGTGAGAGTTCAGTACTTACCAGCTACTTGAAAATTTAGTTTAAAAAACCATTGTAAAATAGTAGTTATATTCTATAACTTTATACCTGATTTCAAGTTAAATTCATCTCGGCTTAGTACTTTTTTTATAAATAGTCTCACATTATTTACGAGGATTGGTAAAGCTGATATTAGTGGCCTGTGGAAATGGCCTCAATGGAGAAACATGAAGGATAAAGAAAACTAGTGTGATAAGATTTTGAATGGGATTGTTACTTTTTTGAATTGAAGCATTTTAAGGTAAATCTAAATTAAGATCTAATAAGGAGATGCAAGTGATGAACTAGAAACTTTGATATTCCTCTCCATGTCTTAA
Source organism: Oriolus oriolus (assembly GCA_013400235.1). Lineage (NCBI taxonomy): Eukaryota > Metazoa > Chordata > Aves > Passeriformes > Corvidae > Oriolus > Oriolus oriolus. Next base: position 17,168 of record VXBT01011614.1, read on the forward strand.
TTCTCCTGTACAAAACAATTTTTATTCATAGGACAAGGAAATTCCATTATTCTTTTATTAGCGCTTTTAATGGAACTTGGCCATTTGTAACTCCTGCTGTCTTCCTGCTCATATCCTTTGTGGCATTATATCAAAGTCTTCTCAAATGATCTTGGCTGCAGTTGTGAGGACTTCTGCACTCTTTACAAATTAGTCATCAGGCAATGTGGAATTGAATATAAATGCTTAAATATATTTGCTTTTGATCTTTGTTTTAGGACCTTTAATATATTATTAAAAGTAGCACAATTGTTTGATAGGTGATTTTTGTAGCTCCACTCTTCTGTTGCTTCCAAGCACATTCTGTATATATGTATGAGAGTAAAAGTGGAGGGGAAAGGACAAGTGAAAGTTTTTATTAAAGTTATGGTCTTCCCTTATTTTCCATTTGATAGTGAAGGTTTTCCTTCTCCTAACTACTTCCTATTTGTAAGCCGCTGCAGCAAGCTCACTGCAGATTGCTCTGTGCTTTTAATTTCCACCTCAGCTTCCAATTTCATAATTGTTGCAGTCTAGGGAAGGGCTTTTAATTTTTGTATTAAATCTAACATTAGTTGGGAATACAGTTATTTCAAGTGGAGGTGTGGATTAGCTTTGCTCTAGGTCTGTTTGATTTACATGGCCAAAGGATTTGAGGGTGGAAGTACTTGTTGGCTATTTTGTAGATCATTTTCAGGAAGTGTAAAAAGGAGATTTCATGATGGCTTTGTCAAAGCGTTAGTGATGGAGGATCATGGCATGAGTGATTGGAATTATCATCTTCCAGGATTATTACGTTATTGATTAAAAGATTTTTCTCTGAGAATCTTTCTAAAATAGAAAGGAGATAAGGATAAGTTGGTGCTTAGTAGTTTTAACTAGTAGTTAAAACGGATGTAAAAATCTCATGAACTACAGTGGCTGAAACAGGACTTGCTACAAAGATTTGATAGTACTTCATCTTTTTATGATAGGATATCTCATAGAAAGGAGGAAAAATAATCAGAAAATTGGAAAGCGTTCATTCTTCCATGCACGTGTTTCACTCACTAAACCAGAAAGTGATGTAGCCATACTAACCTTGCTAACCTTATTACTATTTATGCATGGTCAGGACACCAATAGCTCTTAGAAATAATAGCTGTTCCTGAAAATTCTACCTCAATATAGATTTTCCTGTCTAGTGTAACTTACAGCATCCTGAAAGACATTTAAATGTTTGTGGTTCTTCATTCCCAGATGAAAAGCCAGTGCTTTTATAGAGGTGGAAACAAGGATTTACTTTCCCTTCTACTTCCAGGTGTTGAGTCTTATCTTTTTTCCAGTGAGGCCTTAATTCAGCAGCGGAGGCAGAACTTTTACATTCTTCCTGCAGGAGTGATATAAAAGCAGGAGATACTCTGCTGATATCAGGGGAGAATTAGCTACGCTCCTGTATTTACTGCCTAAACAAAATAAAGTTACCATCCAGTTGCCCTTCTCATTGCTCAGATGAAACCATTTAGCAGCAAATCTCAAAAATTGCCCCTTATATAAGTTGTATACTTATCGTATCCAGGGGGATTTGATCCTGTTCTCTTTAACCTCGTGTCACTGTTGTGCTTTAGAGAGCCCCTGACTACAGAACCTGCAGGTCTTTCAGATACTGTGCCACAGACAAAGCTCATTTTAGCATCAGTCTTGAATACCTAGCAAATATATTGAATTCTTCATGTCAGACACATACAAAGAACTCTCTTTTCTCAGATTTTTCTTTTGTTGTTATTAAAATAAGTATCTTCTAAAAGCAATTATTTTCAAAACTAAATAATTACTTAGGAAATGCTGAGGAATATCTTGTTCCAGGTGTGTGATTGCCATTTGTTCAAACTTATTTCAGTTATCAGGTGTAAAAATACATAACACTCTATTTGTAGTTTAAGCCATTCCTTGTTCTGAACTACTTGCTTTTTCCTGTGTTTTTGTACAGTAGGAATATGTATAGTATATGGCTTTCTTGAGAGTCAAATTCTGATTGCTGTGTAACTTTTCTGTAGTTAGCAACAGAACAATTCTGTAGTTAGAATAGGACACAACATATTAATGCCCAAGACAGTTTATCTTTTTCTAGGACCATCAGAAAAAGATGATAAAATTGACATCCTCATAAAGCTGTACCAACAACAGTTTTACTGTTTTAAAATTTAAGAGAAGAAACTTGAGGAGCTGTATTCTGGCCGGTTTTCTGTGAGCTCATTTAATGGAAGATTATGTTTGCGCACAAGTAATTAATGCTGAATATTTTTTGTCTGTACGCTGAGGCTTCACTTTGCACACAGTAAGAATTTTATTCTGTCTGCAGCAGGTATTTAGCTCAGAAATAAAGGAATTGGAGCTCTCTCCTAAATGACCCTTGCTCTTTAAAATTTGCGACCCAGATTTTTTTAAAGCTGTTAAAGTAGTTGTTATAATGGGGTATCTGGTCAAAACAACATGTTTTATAAGCTTAATAGGAGTTTGAGGATCCAGTATGCACCACATGTCCAAATTCAGAAGCGCAGAGCCCTAATTCCTTTTCTTCTTTTTGTCAGCTGAGTTTAAGTATTCAGTCTAGCCCTGGAATGGTGGTTTAAAACTGTAATTCTCGATTTATGCTCTACAAAATAATGTTTTTACATATCATAAGCATAGTGTAGCAGAACTACTACTCATTTTGCTGCTTTGCCTTCTTGGGAGGATGCCCAGGGATACCTTAGGGCATGTCCGTACATGCCTCTGGCAGCACGGGGCTGTTACAGTGAGAAATCCCCTGAGAGTTGTGCTTTAAACTCAGGTCTCTATTTGTTTCTGCCTTTTGCAGCCTGAATCTCTTGCTCTACAATAGGGCGCGATCTATGAAAAAATAAGGTCACGTCTTTCAGCATTAGAGATTTATTTTAGCATATGCTGTGTCCAGCCAAGTAAGAAATAAAGTCAACATTCATGTGATTTGAAAAGAGTTTTCTGAGAGATTTTCTCCCAAACTGAAGGTGTGCTCAGGATTAAAACAATCAGTTGCTGTTTCAAAATGTGCTGTAATTGATGCAATTCTACAAAAATAATTGTAAAATCTTTAAGCCTCATGCTTTTAAATGTTCCTTATTAATGTGTTCTGGAAATGTTAAAACACTCAAAAGGGCAAAACCCCTAGACAATGCCTGTGTGTTTGGCAAGTTTTATGGACCATTGTATTACGATACACAATTAAGTGACAAAAAAAGGTTTTTTGTTTTTTAGGGGTTTTTTTGTCAGCTGTTAGCCTCATAAGCAATTTTGGGAAGCAGGGTGTGATGTCCTGCTGTCTTTGATAAGGGTAAATATGTGCATAACTCACTCAAGGAGCATTAATAACAAGATTATGTAAGGCTATTATTAAGGTACTAATGGCTGCTGCCACTTACAGAGCTAAGATGTTTTCATGCAATTATTTCAGTAGTACACAGACCCTATTTTTAATGGAAAATAAATAACCTAGTGTCAGTTTCCTTAAACTGAGGTTTCTTCTGTTGAATTCTTTAGCTCTCGTGGACAGTTGACACTTTGTGTCAGGAATTTTTCAAAAATTAAGCTAGCACACATTGAAAGAGGCTGTGAGTAACGTGGGAGTGAAACTGTTTTCACAATGAAAAAGACAGGAGCCACTGTGGAACAGGTGGGATCTCTTTTGGCACTGCCTTTGGAGGCATATCTCTATGCTCTGAGTGGTTTTCATTGACAATAGCACAACATATTAATGCCCAAGGCTGTGGCATTATCTAGGAATCATCATGGGCACTTGTGTGAAACAAAATATTTGAAAGCGAGTGTAAAGTGCCAGGTGAACGGTGAGGGTTTGGAGTCAGCTGGCTTCTGATTAAAAAACCCTGTTAAGTCCTGCATCCCTCCCACCTTGTGCTGTAGCTGGTGGCCTGTGGGAACAATAGGCTGTGGCGGGCGAGTGGAGGGTGTGGTGGCAGCACAGAGAACCAGCAGAACTGTCTTCACCAAGATGACGACTCTTCAGTTCAACAGCAGAAACAGGGACAGATGGGAAGTCAATCACTTAAGTTGGGACCAGTTTTCCTACTGATGAGCTGCTTCCTTTCACTTTTTTTCCCATGTACAGGGACTCCTTCCCAAATAAGCCAATTTGAACAAAAGAAATTCTGATGTCTATGGAAAGAAACCACTCTAACTAAATGGCTGATGCTGGCTAACTTTCTAATGGCAGACATCACCACTCTACTCTTTTTAATTAGGTTCTAAAACTTTGGTTTTGAAGATGTGTCTGCACTGTGGGACAGTGTCATTTCATAAGAGGGAATATAAATTGACATATTGGGCACTTGTGGAGTTGAAAGTGTCGCTATGAGAGTAGCTGGTTAAGGACTAAAACATAGTTGCAGCACTAAACATGTGGCAGGTGAGATTTTCATCTTTCTATGTTCATAGTTCCATATCTCTCAGACTTTGACATCTTCTGTGTTTGCTGCTGTCATCTTTAATAGCTACTGGCATTAGGAAGTGGTTTGTTTTACATGTGAGCCATGGCAGCTAGCATGTTTAAGTAAACCAAGTTTGGATGATTTTTGGAGGCTGGAAATGGGAAATTACAGAACTGCTGAAAACTACAAGCAATTCTTATTGTTTTTCCTCAGTTATTAACTGTGTTTTGCAAAATGTGTGGTGGAAGTACTGTGAATGTGTGTAGGTTTTACTTTTGAGCCAGAAAAAAAGAAAGCAGTTTTGAAGTACTGTGTCAGCCTTCAGATTTTTTAGGTAATTACTTGGGTATATGGTTCTGGAAAATAACAAAAATCCTTTTAGCCTGCTTTCCATTTATTCCAGGAACAGCATTGTACTAAATTGTAAGGCAACTGTGAGGTTGCAATGCCTGTGATATAAGCCATGATCTGAATTTTCTAAAGGAGATGCTCTGAATTGTTGTTTTGTAAGATGAAAAGGTTTTTTAGGTTATTGCTGAAAAGGGCCAGAGCCTTTTGCTGTCTCCTGCCTTGAAATAGATTTTGGGTTTAATTTAATACCTCAGATGTCAGATATGACCGCTTTTTATGGAAATACTCTTATTGTAACCTACATCCATTCTTCTCTGTTCCCTTCCCTCATGTTCAGAGCTGCTTTTTGGAGGAGGTTACATAAAGCTGTTTTGTGCTCTTGATGTGATGTGAGGCTTCAAAGAAGACTACTGAAAGAGAAAAGCAATTTCTATTAGGAAGAGCCGTGCAGCGGCCTCGTGCTAATGGCACACTTGAACATTACTTGATGATAGTGAAGAAAATCTCATTGCCTCAAAAGCTCCTGCTTATTCTTGACTTAACTCTAAGCTACATTGAAGTTTGTGCCATCTGTAACACAGAGCAAGCTAATACAGAGATAGTTTAGAAAGGCTGTTCATATACCAGGAATTGTTTCAGGGTTTGTAAAGAATAGGCAAAGAAACAAGGCAAGCACTGCAACAAAAGGGCTTACTTCTCCATTGTATATGCTATTGAAAAATACGAATTTCCTGTGTCTTAATTCTGTAGCTGAAGCGTTGTGATAAAAGAATTGCAGTGTTATTTGGAGTGTATACTACATCCAGAAAATCGAAAACCAAAGAACCCAATTCCTGTTGCTCTAAAACCAATGCTTTGTTGGTTGGTTTTGTTTTACACAAAATCTAGTCTATATACAGACAAGTATATATGGTTAATATGTTGGTTAAAACCATATTTAATGCTAGTAACTTTTGCTATAGTTGGATATTTAAAGCATCTAACCTTGTCTGATGCTAACTGAATTGTTTGGGATTGTTAGCTCTGTTCCAGAAAGGAGGCTTTTCCTGTTATAGGATAAAGAGGTATTTTTTCTGTCTTTTTAAAATGACCTTTCAAAAAATTGTTTAACAATAGCATGTTAAATCATGTTTGCATCTATACACTAAGGTGTATGTGTGCTATATGTTGATTTATGTGCTTAGATGTTGACCAAGGGTTTCACAGGTACCAGTGTATTATTGAAATATCTTCATTAGTGATCTTGAGAACAGTTTTAATAAATGAACTCATGAAATCCCCATATATCTCCCACCTCATGTAGAAACATGTATACACTTTTTTCAGTTAAGCAATCATGAAAATAGTGGTTATTTCCTTCACAGTTTTTCTTGGTGCAGCGTGTAAATGCTACCTGGTGTAGTAGATTGCCTGAAATAAAGATATTCTACCTCAAAAAAAAATTAAAACGTAAAGTTTTATGGTGACATTAAATATCTGCCATATGAGCTCAAGTAAAACAAATTCTTTAATGCACATTAATCCTCTTGTTATTTTCTGGAGGAAGACATTACGTTTTGCTGCATGTCTTGTATCATTTATGTACCTTGTCCGTCACTGATTGATCCGATACTGAGACAAAAAATACAAAAAAGGAAGGTATTTTCGGGTTTTTCAAATGAGCTACTGGAAAACCTTGACATCACAAAAAATAAACAGGCTTGACCCTGTTACAGCTTTTTAAAGCTCCCTTCAATCTTGGTTAGCAACGTGATGGAGTGTATAACTAGCAGTTCTGTGGGCATTTCTAGTTCAGGTATCTTTCTGTCTCTATTCCTTAACACCTCATTTGACCCATATCTCCCTGTGGCTGTGCAGTTTTTAGTGAATTGGATTTCCTAGTTATCTCCCACCTTCTCCGATTTCCAGCCCCTTCCTCTTTGTTCTATTGCCATTTCTCCACTCAAAAACTAAAAGGGTTTTTCCTCTATGTGGTCTACCTTCTTTTTTTCTGTTTTTTTCTATCTAACTGTTCTTTCTTTAATATCTTCTTCAGGTATTAACATTGCATTCTCACTCTATTTTATTTACCTGCCCTTCTGTTTTTCTTGATTTTTTTTCTCCTTATGGAGCCCCTTAGTTCTAAGCTGTCTTTGTCATGGCATTAAAGTAGCAGTGGGAGAGGAAGGCATCAATGCATCAAGTGTAGCAGTGCATGAGCACAGTGTTGTGGAAACCCATCCACAGAGGTGGTAGTAAAGTTCTTCATTATTTAAACTTTGCTATTGATGTAAGTATTCATGTGACCAAGCTCTTGAACTTGCTTTTTTTAAACTAAGCACTTATCAAGAGACCCAAGTTTTGGGAGCTTCACTGATAGATTTGATAACTGTCTTTATGTTCTGATCCCTATCTTCTCACTGGAAAACTGAGTTTTAGTTTTAAATATAGTATTTAAAATTTTAGATGTTAATCAAGCAGGCATCAGTACTTTTATTACTGGAATATTTTGAGTAGTCGTCTGGTACCCCAAATCTTGGGTAAGATTTTTACTTTCTTGCGTGGAGTGAGGATATTCCATTTATTTTTCTTCTTCCTTATTCTGGTTTAAAATCATATTTTAGTGACCCATTGACATAAAGCTGTGAAGGAGGTGTGGATTTTCTGGCTTTGTGTCTGATAATAAAGTATATTCTTCTGCACAAACTTGCATGTATGTACATACACACATGCATGAAACCCCATAATTAACAAAACCTTTGATTTGAGATTGATTCCAAGTATCATCCAGAAACAATCTGGTATATTTTGCATAAGTCACACACAATGATAGGATCACATTTGTCCCAATTTGTAGTAAGTCAGTGCTGGCTACTATTCCATCTTCTGCTGTCATTTAAACTCTTGGAACTAGAAATGCTCCATTAGTTTTTATTTTGTTATGATTTCCTCTCTGTACTGTATTCCACTTAAAAGCATGAAGAGAGGTTAGTTATCATACAATTTAAAAGACAAGTCTCAGTAAAGTGGCCATGTAAAACAATTGATATAATTTGGGCATTAGATTGCTCTACACAGGAAACTAATTTTCCTGCTGTCTATCTACACAGTGTGGTTTGGCCACTCTCAGCGTGAGCTCAAGAGCTCTGCTTTGAAGGGCAGCTGGAGGAGGAGTCTCAGAATCTGCCAGGAAACCACGTGGATTTTCCATGTATAATCTAGGTGATTGTCCTAGCTGTGTGTGAAGTTTAGGGTTCTCTCAAACATGCTGTCACTGGTTTTGCACTCTGTGCCTGTGTCAGAGGGAAACTCTCGTGATCTTAGGGGCCAGAGAGTGGTTGTATTTAGATGTAACTAGAAAAGCATCCTGTGGCTTCTACCAATTGCTCATCCTTTCTGAGAACTGCGGGATGAGTGCTAGAGGATGTCAGTGTTCTGATGAATGCACGTTTGCAGCAAAATTAGCAGCACTGAGTTAAATGTCCCAGATACTAACATTTACTACTTGTGTGAATTCTGGTAGGCTTGAAAGACTTTCAAACCTTGGGCAAGGATGGAGGCTCTGAGTCAGTAGACTTTGAGTTCAGCCTGCAGTGTGGACGTGCTATGGAGGTTTGGGTCCCAGTTCAGGGCAAAATAAGCATCTTAAACCCACAATTCGATTTCAGCTGTACTCGAGCTTTAGTGTATCAGAAGGAAGGAGTGGTGCTGTCAGTAGGAAGAGAAGTACAAACCTGGATTTTATTATAAGTGCAACCTAACAAAGCCTTTTTCATTCCTTTAATATGACATGCTCTTCATATAATTTTTTTCTCTGTATTCTGGTATTTTTTGAATGTAGGAGGCTTTTCATCCAAAAAACTGTACCCATCCACAGAGAGATAATTCTTCCATGCATTTTTTGAGGGAAAGGTTCTAGTATGAGAGGCTTGTAAGGTGTCATCTTCTCTGGAATTTTCTTGTAATTTCAAATTTTGATGAGATTCCAACATCCAAAAAATCATCTTTCCAAGACACTGTAGATTCTTCCTGTGATTCTAGAAACTACCTCTCTTTGATTTGTATTATGTGAAGTATAAGGTGGTTGTGGGGCTAATGGTGAATTTAGAGTTTGGTATCTCATGATCATCAGAATAAAAATGGGGGGATTATATCTCCTTAAAGGAACAAAAGCATTACAGTATCTTTGTGATATGTGTGGAATTTTGTAGTATCACTGAAAGCAAGTAAGAAGCTGATCTTGAAAGATGACATTTTAGTTTATATAAATGCTGCTCTAGGTCATGTTTAATTTTTCTTCCACCCATTTCTCATGCAGTCATGACAGTCATAGCTAGTCTCCAAGCCTTATAGAAAAAGAGATGGATATGCGAGTAGTTTATGCAAGTCTTTAAAACAGAATGTGAGATTTATTTTTTTTACAAAATATATTTCTGTGAAATTTGATACATTTGATGTATTTGATATATTCTCTTATGCAACACACGTAAGAGAAGTGTTGTGATAAAACACTTCATGCTGCAAATACAAGCAGTCATGCTAACAAATCCTTTATTTCATACTGTCATGCTAGTTCCAGGAAAAAAACACCTATGTGTTATTACTGCTGCTCATTTTTGCACCTCCTTTAATATTGATAGCATCATTTATGAAGTATGTGTATGGTGAATTATGTTTCTTCATGCCTTTTATTTTTACAGGGTGATTTTTAAATGCTAGGCCTGCTTGGTACAAAACCTTACACGATGTAAGCCATCACTGTTTTCCATTGCAAACCCCAGCCTTGTTTTCTGTATAACATTTGCAGAAAATGTGTAATATAAAGCTAAAAACATGAACCATTTGTAAGTCCTGTGTGGGAACAGATATTAAATACCAATTCACGTGTCAGACAGACAGTGGCAGCTGCTTTGTTTATGTATGGCACGATCCCATATTAAATCAAATGGCAAGTGCACAGTTTGACAGATACTGTCATCAGTGCAAACATTATTAAACTCATTAAAGACATAGCTTTTAATTTTTTATTAAAAGTACATATATTTGGCTTGCAGAGCCTTTCCCAGTCAGAGTCTACAGCAGCAAGTACTAATTCTGCATTTTTTTTTGCCTAACAAAGCCTGCCATGTTTCTGGCTGTTCCTTAGGGGCAGTGCCATGATGTTTATGGCTTCCCCTGCACATCGTGTGTTAGGATCTGTGACCAGAAATTCCATTCGAGAGCACATCGCTCGGGATAGCACTCAGTGGTCTTTTCATTTTGATTGATGGCTCTGGTTTTGCACCATCTGGCTTCTGATAGGCTGCATTAATCATATTCTGAACGATGAAAATTTAGACAGGATTTTTAATGGTGTATGTTGAAAAGTGCATGATTGTATGTGTTTGTGTATTTAATTCCTGTAAGTTCCAGTCGTACGAAAGAGAGCAACAAGCCTCTCATGCAGATTGTGTTGAGTTACATAGGTCTCTAAATAAGTCTCTACTTATGACTATTTCCATCTTACTCCTAGTTTTGACTTTATTTTATTTTGCTTTCTGTCATTTGTTTATAATCACTGCCTTATGGTGATGTTTTTTACTATTATGTTTGATTAGGAGCAATGGACTTGTCTAAAGCATTTGAATTGCATCTCAGGTGTTTCAAGTAAATCTTAAAATGTCTTTCTGCTGCTTTGATGATATGCTGCAGTTCCTTGTTTCTTTGTAAACATAGCATGAGATCCAAGAATCACAGAATATTCTGAGTTTGAGGGGACCCACAGGGACCATAGAGTCCAACTCTTAAGTGAATGGCCTGTATGGGGATTGAACCTGTGCCCTTGGCTTTATTAGCACCATGCCCTGGAACAGAATGACATCAGCATTTAAATTCTGTATGTGTAGAACATCTTAAAATTGTCATATTTAAATTCACATCCTAGGGGAAAAAATAATAAACCTGAATTAGAGATGCAATGTATGAAAGTCAGTAATTGGCTGTATTTGAAAGCTTCTGAGAGAGTTTGACAATAGCATATTTAGGGTATTGTGTTGGTGGATTAGCAAAATTTTATCTCCCAATATGGAACTAAACAGCCAACATGCAATTGTTCAGTGTTCCAGATTTTATTTGGTTTTCTAATTTACAAGTAAGCAATTACCTATACTCCTTTTCACTAAGTTGCTTTCATTCTGTCATAGTTTACAATTTAACTTAATGGGAAAATTTGGCCTGTGTTGTATACTCTGTGACATTGAAGCAATGAGCTAGTTGTTAGACTTCAGAAGCTGCTTAATCTTCACCATTTAAAGTTTCAAAGACCACAGGATGAGAAGCTGCCCTGAATTCCCTTGCACCTATGGATCTAATACTCCATGAAATCGTGGACAGACAGCAATGCTTTGTACTCTTAATAAGAAATCATGTGAGTGCAGTTGCTCTATCCTCAAATCCAACATTTGCAGGTCACACTGGGGTGTGCTTTCTGAGGTGTTCCTCTCCAGTCAAATGCTGTGGAAGTATCAGAGCCACTAATTTTTCATTGACAGCTATGAATTGAATTCTTGTGGGGGGTTTTGTTTCATGTTTTGTTTTAATTTTTTAGTCCCATTTTCTCTCACTTTTCTGCATGTAGTCTCATTCACAGAGCTTGCAGGTACTTTGGTATCTCATATATATATATATATATATATATATACACACACACACACACACACACACGCACGCACACACACATATATTTTCACTCTGCTTTCCATGTGAAAATAATACCTTAAGAGAATGAGGTATGGAAGAATTCCGTGTATAACTTAGAAGGAGGGTGGAGCAACTTTCATCCATAACAGCAACTACAGCAAAATTTCCTGTTCTAATTTCATTTCTGCCAGGCTTGATGATGCCTCTCTGTAGAGTAGATGAGGTTTCTTTTGCGATACCTGGCATGAATTCTTCTAATTTAAAACTGTTCTTAGGGTTCAAGCTAATGACATGTTAGAGTGTTGTTTGACATACAAACAGTTACTGTAAGAAACAGTTTTTGAGGGTCATTTTAGAAAATTCAATCACTGTATTTAATAAAGATATAAAGCTTTCTAAGGTCTAGAACTGTGCAGATGCTGAGAGCACCCTGTCTCACATTTGCTCATTCCCAGTTTTCTGCAAAACTCTACTTTTTCTGTTGCCTCCCTCTAATGTGTTCATGTATTCTTGTACATTTATTTTAAAAACAAGGCTTGTCTGTTTTTTTACAGTCTCACAGCTTTTTAGAATACACATATGGGGCTGATGAGAGAACCATAATTCACCAATAATCTGTGTTAAATTAAGTATTCATACTGAAAATTAGGATAAAGAAAACCTATTTAGTCATTATTACAAAAGCATTATTACAAAATCTTCATTTACTTGACAAGGAGGATTTTTTAAAAATCTTAGTGGCCATGTTTCTGACCAACCTGTGCCCAGTGTTGAATTACATTTCTCTAATAAATCAGCAACTGGTCTTGAGTAATTTTGCTGTGGCCTCACAGATACAAAACTCCCACCTTATTTTGCCTGAATCATTGTAATTAAAGTTCACCTCAGAGACGTTATGGAAGTTAAAAAGTTAAAGTCTTGACAATAGGCATAATCAGTGTCTTCTCCTAAGATGTTCATAAAAGCCTGCATCCTCAAGCTCAGAAGAAGCTTTCACTATGCATGCTCCCTGGTGTTCCCATTACCCAGCTTCCAACTTGGAATAGCAGTGTCACTGTACAGGCTTGTGGAAGCTGGAGCCACCCAACACGCTGCTGATAACAAAGGTCTGCAGTGAAAAGGACAGTTGCTCACAGCAGCGTTCGGAGAGGATCCTTTGAGCTTCGTCAGATATGAGCAAGATAGTCTGTGTTGCAGGATGCAAGATGTTCTGCATTACACTTCAAAGCATGGAGAGAAAGGTAAAATCCATATGCCAGTGTCTTCCTGAGAGTGGAAAAAACATTGATATTGTCATTCAAATGCTGGGATGTAGTGTCAAAGGGTGAGTTCAGAGCCTTCAGGATGGTTGATAGAACTCCCTAACAAGTGAAACATTTATATGGTAGATCGCCTTTCATCTCTTTCTGAGTTTATACATGCCACCTTAGGAAAGCAGCCCACAACAACTTGTCATACGGATTACTGGTGTTTTTGACTTTCAGGAAGTAGCTCAATATGAAGAAACATTGTATTACCATATTTTCTGAAATGCAAGGCCTGCCTTTTCAGCTGAACGGCTCCAGTCAATCTTACCTTAGTCCATGCAGGTTTAATGACTTAGCTTCCTGAAGTCAGTGCAGTCAATTAATTCTGTAGAAACAGGCCTTGTGTTGCTGTAGTGATGCTGCCTGTGTTCTTATGGCCACTGTGGTTTTTGTTTCCGTTTCAATAGGGAGGATGGAGGAATTTAAATTTTGGGTTGAATTTTTGTTATGTTCTTTTTCAGTTTTATTGTCACTCCCTGTGTTGAAAGAAATGTAAGGAGTAAATAAATACTCTAAAATCTGTTAAGTTTTACCTGCTTCTAAATGCATATTCCATTCTTTATAAAGCTTTCCAGTAACAAATCAGCAAATGGGATGACTTTTAATGAACTCCTTTCCAGGCATATTTAAGACACTTATATCTGATTTTGCTCTTGCTCTGGTTATTAACAATTTTGTATCAAAAGCTGATGTAAATTTATTTTAGGATGTTTGGATTTGGAAAACAAATACCATTGGTACTTATTTTTAAAATTTCTGCATGTTTGTATTTAAAAATCCACAGCATTTGAAGGAATTTGATACAAAAATCTGGAAAAGTATACGTGCGAAGATTTTCTGAATTATTTCAAAGGATTCTCACTTCCTTGAAACTACATACAGGTTTTTGATGCTTTTAAACTAACTCCTTTATAAATACTGTCTTTGAATACTTCCTTTTCTTGGGATGTGTGTAGTTTTAAGGGGAGGGGAAGCTCTGTGTAGGTTGGATTCCAAGGGTACGTAGCACAGGAAAAATGGTTGGCAACTGTGCACACTGTGCAAGCTCAGCGTGTCTGGTAAGAAATTGGATCTGTACGTGAAAACAGTTTGTGGAAGTATGGAAAGCAAAACTACTTGCTGTAAAACCTTTGTAATGCCTCATCTCTACATCAAAGTAATGCAGTTACTCATATTGGAAATAAGATAATGTAATTGCCAAGAAAGCTATTTTGTCTTTAGTGGTAGATAATATGCCACTGTATCACATACATACATGTCATTTGGAGAATGCTCTCCAAATTATCTTTAGAAAGAGCTCTGCTGAGCCTTGGTTTATTTTTTTCCTTTACCTGATCCTGAAAACATAGTTCCACAGAAAGAAAAACATAGAGCCAATGAAAAGAGAAAGTTGATTGCCAGTATCTGTGTGTGTATTGTCATGGCAGTTGTGATTTTTGAGGAGCAGTCACCTCTTTCACAACCTTTGAAAATCCCAATTCCACTGAAATACTTGAAATGAGCTATCAGTGTATTATTTTCTTCTGGAAAGTAAGATAGCTTTTGATTCTAGGCTAAAGCCTATAAATTATCCAGAATCAAAAATTGCTAGCCGCTTATTTGTGGGGGGAAAAAGGAATTTGCATCTCATAGGAAAAATAACAGGCATGTGAGGATGTATGAGTGTATGGAGAAGACTTGGCTGACATGTATTTGTGTGTGTAAATCAAATACCAGTCCAAAGTTATTGTTCTGCTGTATTTCCTCAGCAATGAACAACAAAGTGACAACTGCTGTAGTACTCAGGCACCATCTGTCTTGTGAACCCTGCCATTCTGTTCTTGCCTGAATATGATAGATTTTACCTTATTTTCCCAAGAAAATAAAAATAGTATTTAATCTACAGTTCAAAAGCTGGATCAATTCCAAGTGAGGCCCTGTTAGTAGTGATATCCCTTGTCTCTGGGGGTGTAAATTTGGGCTTACACCTAAGTGTGTGTATATAAATATTACAGATTTATTGCTGCTTGTGCTGTGCTATGCCACAAATACAAGTCTGTATACAAACATACTATATAACAACAAATCTTTTTAACAATCACAGTAATTTGTATCCACAATAAAGTAATTATTTTACCACTGAAGACTTTAAAGGTATTCTAATGGTCATTGAACGGGGGGAGGGATTAAGGTGGATTTCTGTTTGGTTTTGTATTTTAAACACTATGCTGGTGGTATGTTGTGAACAATGTCTTTTAGGTATTTTTTTTTAATTTTAATTTCAGCATGGTGAGATTTGGAATTACTGGATAATTTTTCAAATGCAACCTTCTGATTTTCTTCCAAATAAACAAAATTCATCTAGGGTGGATTTTTTTCCCCCAGAATTCCTAGTGAAATAGTATTTATGTGACTGTCTTACTGCTGCTTTTTCCACTTTCAAACATTTTCATCGTCTTTAGTTGTGTTAAGGTGTAACTGCACTCGTGGTCTCAGCCTCTGAATTATTATGCTGCACCACTTCCACAGTTAAATACATTGGACAGCAGCAAAAGTACCTGAAAGCCAGCTGGCTCCATGCACAGCTTTGTCCTATGAGGGGCCTAATGAATAGGCACTTAAAAATTGTAACCAAAGATCTGCACATGTCTCTGCAGAAACTTGAAGCACCTGCTTCATTTTTTAATTTAAGCATTTTTATAAAGTCTGCATATTCATAGTCTTTCTGTCAGAGATATAGGATCTCCAGCATTAATTAAAAATTACACTGTGCCTTGAGAAAAGGTGACCTCATGTAAAAGACTAAATTATTTTCAAACACTCTATTTTAAGAAAGTGGTATCCACACTTCAAGCATTTGCAGTGAGCACGCATAATGAGAGCAGTGTGTGAAGCCATGGGTCCCAATTGCTTGGGTTTATGTATCAAATGACAGCAAACTGTCTTAAAAACTGAACACAAGCTATCTTACGGAATTAGAAGATGGGACATAATTATCTTCATGACTTCTATTGGTTACTTAGAATTTTTTTCTGGAAATTTTGTGAATACATTTTCATCTTGACAAGATCTGTTTGGTATCGTTGTTTTTCTTACACAAGTGAAAGAAATCCTTTATTGTTCCTGTGAATATAAAAATATTGTAAGAATTTAATACAGGAAATGATGAGGGAGCAGATTGTTTTGAAGGATAAGAAGGTGTCTTCTCAGATGTGATTTTCTCGCTCTGCATGCTCAGTTGCGTGTCTGGGCAGCACAATAGGTGCTGTTCCCAGTGGAGCTGGGAGGGTGAGAGAGAGGTGGAGATGGTGCAGGGCTCTTTCTGGATATCCGTAAGAAGGTCCAACATGCCTGGGAAAAATAGCTGCTTTTATAAAATAGAATAAAAAGAGGGATAGAGATAATGAGTAAATCTTCCATCCCTTCAGATGATGAGAACCCCACGTTCATGCACCATGGGGCAGAGCCCAGCTGAGTTTTCTCACAGCATGCTGCACACATCCTGACCATGGAGAAGTTTCCCTCTGGGGTCCAGAAAAAATTGCTTCTTGAATACACTTGGATCTCCTGTTCTAAAAAAAAAAAAAGGGTCTTGCTTTCTTTTACTGTTTTTCCTTTTAACTGTTCTACAGAGTATAACTTGTGCCTATGTATGTTATATGCTCTCTCTGCTCTCAGTGAAACATTCCAGGTACAGGAAACCTAGAAAAAAGTGTTAATGATGAAAGGAGCAATGTTGCAAATGCAGTCAGTTAAACATTTAAAAAAAAAAAAATTGTGTTCAATGGCCCCTCTCCTCAAAAAGTGATGGGAATGAGGAAATGCCCTTGTAAATGGTGTGCCTCATTTAAACACTGTTTATGAATACCAAGGTGAATGTGCCTTCAGATATACCTCAAGAGACTTATATATGAGAAAAACAGCAAGTGAAGAAACAAATGCTTAAGGAAAGAAAAAACAGTCCTACCAGACTCACTGTCTGCTTCACTTGGAGGAAAGACATAAATATTGTTTGCCATGTAACACTGAAAAATGTGTGATGAATGTAGCAACTGTAAAACCTTCATTGTTCCTTCAGCTAAAACAAACGGAATGTGTAATTAGTTGGCTGCTTCTGCCTGATCCTAAATCCCAAGAAGGTTTGAATCATCGTCTACCTGTTTTTTTTCAGTTGTATTTCAGTTGTTTCAAACCATCTCCATGTTTGCGTGCACCAATCCTCTCAAAGCAGAGGAGAACAGTTAACACTGCCCTGACATGCTGCTCTTAGATAGCTAAAGGGGAACTTCCTGCTTGTATTTCATTGACTTAAAGCCATACCAGTGATTACCAAATGTTTATAGTATTTTTTTCACAGCCTTCAACTTTGTACATTTGGTTTTATAGATGAATCTCAGTACTAATTTTATTTTGTACGTTTGGTTTTTTTATTATTTATTCTTGCTTGATGAGGCAGTTAATCTATTTAAATTTATATCTTTTGAAGTAAAATTCACTTCCAGTTAACTGTAGTACACAAGGTTAAAATGTTTTGGTTTTATATTTGCAAGGTCAAATTAAATATAAAGTCTTTTTGTGGATGCGCAGTAAATTATTGATTTTATTTCTGTGTCAGAAAGAGAGAAAGTTTGGATTGGAATTAACGTAAACTGAAATCTTGCTATAACTGGAAGAACTCTTGACTGAGATAATAGCTTTACAGATATTGCTTGGGGTTTTTGTCTTTTTAGATAAAACTTAATGAAAGTCTATTTTCCTCTTCTGCAGCTTCTTGTCCAAGTTTAACTGTTG
Source organism: Oriolus oriolus (assembly GCA_013400235.1). NCBI lineage: Eukaryota > Metazoa > Chordata > Aves > Passeriformes > Corvidae > Oriolus > Oriolus oriolus. Next base: position 34,713 of record VXBT01011614.1, read on the forward strand.
TATGTTTTAATGAGTAGACAGGCATCTGCCATCTCAGAAAAGCCCAAGGTAGTTCAGTGGCCTTTCATAAACCTCATGCAGAGAGTATTCAAACACATTGTTTTCACAAACGCAATGTCATGGAAGAGGAAGTTCATTGAAGTCATCTATCAAATGTCAAATACGCAGGTCAAAGCAATAGTTCTGAGTTTGGTCACAGTTGTCTGAAAACCTCAGCTAAATGCCACTGTGGAGTTGAAGATCACTGTAGAAAACATACGCAGCAGTAGTCCCACAATTTCCCTTCATCTCTACTGGAAGAGAATCTTGGATGGAGAATATGTGAAAGTCAGTCAAAGCCAGTGAAGTTCATATCTGTGGAACTGGTGTTAAATAATCCTCATCCTGGTCAGGCCATGTGCCTTGTGCCATTTTGAAAGACTCTGGGTAAAGATTGCTTCAAAGCTTGTAGAGACAGTCTGTATGCAGAGATAATGTCCTTTGTTAGACAAAGTGTTGCTGTTGAAAAAATTCTCAGATTGTTGTAAGCTCTTCTTTTTCTCCCAACTGTATCAGCTGATATCAATTTATTTTTAAAAAGATAGTTTACCCTGTGAATTTTGCTGGTTCTGTGTCCTTAGATCATTAAGGCTATACCACCACTATTTTAAAATCAACAAAAGGATAGGTTATTTCTACCCTTTTTTTTAAACTTTATTTCTGAGTCATCTTGGATTTCCTGAGCTACCTTATAGCTTAAGATGACAGAACTGAATTTTAGGGGAACAAGGAGGGTTCTCTGATTCCTATCTTGCTACTTTCTTATGAAGTACCAAAGTACAACAAATACAATCAACTTCGGAATGTTTTGTAGCTTTTTTCTTTCCTGTGCTTTTTGTAGAAGGGCAAGGAAGAGCTACTGCACTTGTGCCTGACAAGGTGGAAGAGAGCAGTACAGACGTTGTGCAAGGCTGGGGCTGGGCAGTGGGTCAGGCAGTTCAGAAGGTGGCATAACCAGAGGGAAATATTTAGAAGCAAATGGAAACAGAAACATTGCCCAAAGGAAGCATGTTAATTTGGTGTTTTCTCAAAGGGATATTTGGATTACTTTTATTTGATTAGTATTGTGATTTATAGATGTAACTGGCACTTTTTTCCTGACTAGAGGCAGCTCTATCTCTTGTCATACACAGCATCTCCTACAATCAAGTACAATTAAGCTGGGCTCAGATTTGCATATTTGAAGTTGTATGAGCTTATTCAAGCCAACAAAAAGAGGTCTGTCTTGCTAGGCTAGACCATTATTTGAGCTAATCTGCCTGCTTGTGTACAGTAATGTTTTGCATATGGTTCTAAGAGATATGTGCAGCTGGGTGGCATAGTTCTGAATTATTGGAATGATTCATGGCACCGGTTTCCGTGCAGTCACCTTTTTCCTTTTTTAATAAATGAATACAGCCTCAACTCAGTAGAAATCCAGGCTTTCTTTGCACTGCAGCACAAGTATTGTTTGTTCTTTACAGCAAAGATCAAAGGGGTTTTTTTTTCGTAAATAGCTGCAGGAACCACAGATCATAATTCATTGAAATTGCTTCCCC
>VXBT01011614.1:36318-74281 GCA_013400235.1 Oriolus oriolus
CCTTTTTAATCTTAGAACTATACTATTGTGGAGTATTTATTGTTTTACTATGGAATCTAGATGTCACTGGCTGCAGCTATGTTGATTCAGTATGGCCTTTTGTATATGTTTTTCTGAGCTACAAATGATGGCGTTTAATTAAAACACACACATTAGACCAGATGCTCTTTTAAATGGAAAAAAACCTCATAATATGGCAAGGAAGCCTCCCCATGTTTCTGTACAGGGCACTTTCCTCCCAGGAAAATGCTTGAAATGAGAAGGGGTGGTATAAATACACAGGTGGTATTTTAAAAGCTAAGAGGTACTAAAAAAGCTTTCTTTGGTTTTAGCAGCCTCCTTCCAGACTTCTGTAAAAATGTCTGCTTTCCCCTTGGAGTGGAGTCTCTCTGTGCCAAGGAAGAATCCCAACACTGTTGTGCTGACAGCAGCCTTGTCATGATGTCTGTTGAAGTAATAGGTGCAGGTGGTTAGAATATAATGTGAATTATCCTTATTTGTCATTCCTGGGCACCTCCTGCAGCCAGACATTTCTCTCCCCTTCACCACGCACATATAGCACGTGTTCAGTGAATCCCTGTGGGCCCTCTAATTTCTCTGTTGCAGGTAAGGAAGGCAAAAAATTAAGTTTTCCTTAGGATAAATTTCTTGCTTTGAATTCAGTTTCCAAGTAATCTCTTGTCAACTTCTCATATTTTATTTCTCATCTAAGCTCTTTATCTTCTGCTTTTTTGTGCTAAAACAGACATTTCTTCTGTCCAAACTCCCCATATTTTATTTTCAGAAGTTATGCTTAAGGAAGGAATAAGAGAAATGCTTTTCCTCCTGCAGGTTATTCCCATGCTTTAGTGCCAATAATACCCTCCTACACTCCTGTTTTATGGGAAATTATCGTGTTGGCATTGGGTCAAAAAACTTTAAAACGGGGGGTGGGTGGTAGCGGATGCAGTTTTTAAATAGTCTTCCCCCCAGTTTGGAAATGGTACTAGCATGTGCATTGGAGGATATGTACAGGCTTAGAAAACAAGTCTGTTATTTAAATCATATTGAAAAATATGGAAACAGCTTGGCTTGATTTATCTTTTCTCTTTCTTTGGAGTAGAAACCACATTTTATCTTAGGTGTGTTCTCTTACACTTGCCAACTTCTGAAGCTGTAGAGGTGAATGTTTAGGGTGATTATTTAGGACAATCAGTGCTTTACTTGGGTTTCAAAAGAGACTTCTAAGCAGGTCTCATAAGAAATGTTTGAAAGGGGTTGGAGGAAGGACCTGCCCTTGAATATATATGTTACAGATATACATGCTTTCCCCCTTGTTTCCACAAATAATACACAGAAGTGTGATAATGCTAACATAGCTCAATCTTTTGGTGTCCTGCACTCCTTGCAAGAACGCAGTGAGAGTGAGAATCCCACAGTTCTGTCTGCTGGAGGCTGAGAGCCTTCCCTTATGATTCCCATCTCTTTCATCTACCTCACCTTGAAAACTTCCTCTTATCCTGCTGGAGTAGAGGATAAGAGAGAAGAGGAGGAAGAAAGAAGTGAAGCAATGGAAAGAAAGAGGCAGAATACTGAACAGAATCCTGTACCAGAAGATTGCTTTCAAAAATGCAGTGCTCGGCTTCAAGGAGTCTGCAACCTCACTTCTCTGCAGCGTTGGTCTCTCTAAAAAGACTTGAGGGAATTTCTTGCCATCCTTGCTGCTTTGCTTCTTATATTAACAGTCTGTATTTGTTGCTGTCTGCATCCACCTAAAAAAGAAAGGGGGCTTACTTCTTTATCCATCCAGTTCTTGCAAGGCCCAAGAATGAAGCAAATTCATCAGCTGTTCTTCCCTGTTAACTTGGTCAGGTTTTTTCCTACTAACAGTAAAAAAATGAGGTGAATTCTACAGAATTACTGGGGCTTGGGTCCAGGTGTATCCAGGGCATTGTGTGTTTGTTTAAATAATAGCAGTAATACCCTGCATAGTGGGATTTTGAATGAAGATGATTATTAATGGTACGGTGGTGTGACGGTATTAATGTCCTTCAAATTATGTTTCTTAAAAGTTATATTGGCTTTGAGCTCCGACAGCCATTGGTTACTCAATGCTGTTCTGCTGCCCAAGATAGCTTGAACCATGACAGCTGAGTCAGATTTACACATTTTTTATCTTAAGGTCTTACCCTGACTACAAAAAGTTATCATCCTAAGGTCTTAACTCAGTTCTTCCATGTTCTTTGTCCATAGATGTCAGCATGCGGAACACTACAGCAGTAGATGTATCAAGTGCAAAGGACTGGAACAATAATATCATAAAAAGAATTTTTCTAAATAAAAAGAATTGATTGAATTGGTAAGCGAGGTGGTTCTGGAACAGTCAAAGTCAGGCTTCTGCTCTGCAGTTAGGTTCAGGAAAAGTGAATTTATTAAGACAGCCACATCTCACCTCATTTTTATCATATACTTTCAGGAATTATTTTGATAGTCAGCAATACTGAACTGCTGTAAAACAAGCCAAGGAGCTATTGAAGCTGTTCTTTTGTAACCTTCGGGTAAATGCAGTATAACTCTTACGCCTGGCACAGCTGCATTTGCAGCTCCATGAAATCAAGATTTTTTCCTGAGGTGAAGAATGCTATTGGTTTTTTACTTGCAAGATCAACAGGGGCAGTTGTTTAATAGGTGAAATTTGCAAGTCAGAATAACATGCCTTTTTACCATTGTTGTCTTTTGATTGTTATTTTTGTTATCTGTATAATATGGGGCTGACAGTACAGACAGCAGGAACTCTCAATTAGCCTTGAGGTCAGGCTTCTAGATTAAAAACCTTGACACATTCCTGTATTGTTTCACCCCAGTCCTAAAAGGGTGTTCCTTTCTCATCTGTGTTTAGTACCTGGTTTCTTCTAGGGGACTTGTAAAGATAATCTTATTTTATAGCACTATCAAATTTGGTTCATGATACCCCTAGAAGTCTTCTTTCTTTGGGGTGCAGAGTATCATTTTATTAAGCTGTGTGCTTGATAGTTAATTTTGTTGCTGTATTAAACCAGTGAGCACTAGCCTTTCTACTGCTGTGTGATGGACAAAGCTTCAATCTGAGCAAATTTTAAAATGGTAGAAGTGGCTAATGGACATCTTGAGGCTTGTGTTTTGTTTACTAAATATGTGTGAAATAATTTTTCTCACATCTCCACTCTGATATGTCTCAGTCACTTTGAGCCTCCTGAGGTGGGCTTCTGCATCTAAGATTCTGCTTGCCCACCTGTCAGGTAAAGTAGCTTTGGACTTTGTTTAGGAAGTCTGTGGGGTTTTTTTCCCCCATTACCACCTTCCTCATTGCAAGAGTGGGAATATGATTCCATATTTATGACAGTGTATTTTCATTATTTTTGGCAAACCTAGAACACAGCAACACTGTGTGGGTTTGGGGTTTTTTTTAAGATATGAGAAAATATGACCCCTTTTTTAAAAAAGATTGATACTTTTTAACTTAATACTGAAGTTTAAGCGGAGCATTTCAGCTGCTAGTTCAGTGAATTAATTGTGGGGTGAATGCAGACCGCACAGCAGATCTGCTGTCGTGGTTTGTCTGCCCTTCGAAAAATTAGTATTTCCAGAATGCATCAGAAAGCAGGAGGTATCTGTGAACATCATTGTACAGCTTTGTAGCTCTCTCTAGTTCATTATTGCAATATTCACACATGGAGAAAGTGCAGCACAGGAACTTGAATTTACTTTCTGAAGGGGAAAACACTAAAGGAATTCCTCTGACACATGAAGACTTTTCTTGGACAAAAAGCCCCACATTCCAACGCAGCATTCCAGCAGGATTTAAAGGAACTACACTGAGGGGATGAGTCCTTGTTTTCTAGGTAGAAATGTGTTCTAATCACATCTTCCAGTGGGTTTTTTCCCATTATTCTAATTCTTTGCAATGTAGTGGTGATGACTGAAATAGTGCATGATTTACCTGTGTGTGCTCTCTCACTTGTTGGCACCTTTTTCATTTTTTTTTTTTTTGTAAAGGGTAAAAAGCATTCATCTACTCTTAGGAAATACCTGAAAAAACAGTGTTCCAAAATACTTATTTTGCGAGAGTTACAGGAGGAATTTAAAATGTTGTATGTGGAATTGATTTGATATGATTCAACATCTAGAAGGATCAGAACGTTGCTAGTTCCATTATTTTCATTAAGTGATTCTCGTATTTTAAGAAAATCTGTTCAATTAATTTATTCTTCTCTTGTAAGGTCATCTAGACAGGTCTGTTAAATTTAATAGCTTTTTCATGATTAAGGGAGAGTAGGAAGTTCTTAATTGAGGAACAGATAAAAAGCAAACTAATTAACTCCAAATGCGTTTCTTTAGCAGTATCCAAACAGCCATTTCCAAGATGAACTCGGGTTACTCATCTTTTGAGCTTTTAATCATATTTTTAGATTGCATTTTTACACCATCTCTACTACAAAAATGACTGTAATTTCTGTCACAGTTGGAAGCATCAGTTAATAAATGTTTTTGATTTTGATCTAGGAAGGTGTTTGAATTGAGGGGGAAAATATTCTTAAACTAATTGGGTTAATTTACAGCCGATTGAGGGAGAGTGCAGTGGAAATTGTTTACTCCTATTCCTACCTCGTTTTCTTCCAACTAAGAGCTTGTTCTTTTTTATTGAAATGCTGTCCCAAATAAAGCCCTTGCCCTAGCCGTCTGATCTTCTGTAAATTGCTCATGTACTGGGGAACCAGGGGTAGTGGATCCATGCTCTCTCACTCTATTTGCAAAATAGCAGTTCGAACCATAGAATCACAGAATGGTTTGGGTTTCTGGGCTGCAAGTGCACATTGCTGGATCATGTTGAGCTTCTCATCCAGCAGCACCCCCAAATCTTTCTCAGCAGGGCTGCTCTCAATCTGCTCATCCCCCAACCTGTGCTGATACCAGGGGCTGTGCCAACCCAGGTGCATTGCACTTGGTTTTCTTAAACCTTGTGAGATTCTCATGAGCCCACTTCTTGAGCTTGTCCAGGTCCCAGTGGTTTTTGTAGTAGATCTGGGGTTTGTAGAAAAAGGGAAAAGAGAGAAAAAAAACATCTTCATAAGTTGTTTGCAATAGTAAATTTTAATCCTGGGGTTTGTTTTTATGTTGCTGGTCAAAGGACTCTTTCATGTAACAGTTATTATTTTAAAATACGGATCATTTGGAAGGTTATCAGGTATACCTATTGCATGTTTAATGTATATATGTGTATATTTTACTCTTGCTTGAATGACAAACTTCTCTGTTCTTTGGAGTTGAAGCAATAAAGTTTGAAGAAAAACAGGCCAAGGTCATCTGCCAAAGCCTATTTTTTGTATTCATAAATAAAAGAATTTGGTGACCATTAGGTAACTCAGCTACTGTGAAGCCACTCAGTTACATTTCACAATGATAATTTTAGTCATATGTGTTTCTCAGAACAATATTTCTCTTTTCTTTTTTAATCCTGCAGAACATGTAAGTGTCATCTTAAACCTGTGCAAGACAGTATAGAAAGCACACTCTAAGGATTCCTGATAAGAGCCAGACCTTAAGGAAAAAATATTTTTTGTATTTGGGCCTCCTTTGTACCACATGCAGAGAGATTTGACTCTTAAATACTTCTGTTTACATGGCTGCTAAGTGATGCCTTGCGGGTCCTTGGTAGTCCACAGGCACCGCTTGGAAATGTTGGATTAAACTGAAAATAAAGGAGGAGAATTGTAACATCTGTAACATCTGTAATATGAATTTTAAGACCCTGAAAAGTGTTTACATTCCTTAATCCCTTTCTGATCTGTGGTGAAGATGAGGCTTTTAAGAAGTAGTTAAGCATGTAAAGATCCTTGGGAATAAGTCCATGTTTTGGTGTTGCTAAAGCTTTAATTGATGAGGATGTTGAGATTTGATGAATGAAAGATACATACTTACACCCATTTGCTGTAACAGCTCTTCAGTTTTGAGGCTACTTCTCAGTTCTTTAAGTAACCATGTAGGTGACTCTTTTCTTTAGCTGGCAGGGTGAGCTCCCTGGCTCTGTCTGAAAAGCAGCTGGCTCCGGGAACGCAGCATCTCTTGTGCGTTCTACATCTACTGCCTCGATTTTCTTGTTGCTACTAGGATCACAGTTAGCAAGCTTCCATATACTGATTTTACTATTAAATTTGTTTTGCTTCGATGGCAGTGGCATATTCCATTGCCTCAGCCATAAGCCTGTGCTTTTATAGCCCGTTTTCTCTTGTTCTGTAGTCAAATTGTGTCATATCAGAGCACTGAGGTGGAATTTAGAGTATTTGCCAATGAATTTCCAGGATGGCCAGCATGGCTGCTGTGCTGCAAAAGAGTCTACTGGCTTAACAGCATTGGTTTTAATTGCATAAGTGTGAGAGATGTTAATTAATACAGTGTTAATGGTGAGAAATCAAGTCTGCAAAAGAAGGCATTCCAGAAGTATAGATTTTCTTGCCATGAAAAGGAGACTATATTCTGTGTATTCTAATAATGTACAAGATGTAAATCGCATAAGCAAGAATTTAGAAAGATTTGAAGTTAAAAACAACTCTGTTAGTTTTTCCTGTAATAGGTGTGTGTGCATACCGTGGGAATGTCAGAGCTTCATAGAGAACAGTGACCATAGGAATATTTTTGCAGATTTACAGGCTGGACAAAACAGGATCATCATTCCAGTTATGTCTCTGAAGCTTTGCAGTGTTCTCAAATGATGATTTGCATTCTTTTCAGTCTTTATTTTTTGTTTCACTGTGTACAGTATGAAAGTGAATCTCAGTAGTGTGAGGTTAATTGGAAAACTGGTCCTCGCATTGAGGTGCTTTTACATTCATTAACATGTTCAATTTGTAAAATAAACCAGCAAGGCAAAATCTGCACAATACCAGTCAGTGTAAAACTATGACTGTGTCAGGTGTGCAGAGAGGTAACTTCTGGTTCCTGAGCTACTCACTTTCCAGTAGGTGCACTGTTCCCCAAACCTATTTACAGGTGAGCATGTTTCTCTAATGCAAAAATGAAGTAAATTATACTGGCCAGTTAGTGCTCTCAGGAATTGTTCATGAATCTTGCAAGTTCTCTGAATGTCTTTATGTGTCACCAGATTTACGTCTTTTGGAGAGATACAAGTTAATCTTTTAGAGGCCGTATTTAACAGTAAAGCTGCAAGTTCAGAATAATTATGATGAGTTAAATCTTTTTTAGGAATATCATAGATATTTAATAGGGATGTTAATCACAAGCTTACAGATTAGTCACAGCAGTTACAAACTTGTTAACTCCACTTTCCTGAAGATCAAAAAAAAAAAAAAAAACCGAACTAAACCGAGCACTTTTAAAGCTCTGCTGTTGACAGCATAAATTTCTATTGAAGGAATGCACTGACATTTGTTAGTGTCACATACTCCATCCATCATAGTCCTAAAAAAAAAGAGCTGTATCTCCATATCCACACATCTCATCTTATTGATTTGTCAGTGACACAATAAGCATAGTGATGTGCTTGTCACCTTTACGCCCCTCCATTTTGTATATGGCTGTTTTAAAAATTATTTTTAAATACTATTGAATGCCTAGTAAGTATGGGATTAAGGGAAAAATTTCTAAATTTTGCTGGTGATGGCTTTGTGTTTGTTTGTTTTAGAGTGGATTTTTTTTCCAAGCATGTTTCAGGCCAGTGGTTCCGTCGCTTAAAGAATGAGCATGTGACTGACAGGATACTATCGGAGAAGTGATGTGCAGTCTCAGAGTAATATGACATTTTATGAGCAGCTTGACTGTTTTCATTACCTGGATTTATATTTTTATTTCTGTGCACTAAGGAATAAGTGAGCAAGGCAGCTGTGAGAAATAGAAAAGCTGTCAGCATGAAGTTGATAGGACAGCCTTGAAATCATGCCATTGTGTCTAATAGGACATTATGGCTGTTATCTTTAAACCCTTTAAATACTAAACTCAGATAGAGCAGTTTTGATCATTAGATTGGTATTAGGTGCCTATAACTTTGAAAGACTTGTATGATTTCAGCAAGGAGGTAAATGGTGAAACACATGAATAAGCAATTAAAACATAGTAAGTAGTTCATGGTGATTTACTGTTAATGGAGAAAAACACACTGCTGCATTAACATAGTATTAAAGAGCTAGGACAAGGAAAGCTGCTTGTAGAAAAAATACAATGTTTGAGACACCAGGTGCTTGTTTGATTGGGATTTTTTAATTAGAAATTACTATAATAGCAGTATCAATCGCAATGCTTTATCAGCAGCAAATATCTTCTGACCAGTAAGAACTAAATTTAAAATAAATACTATCATTTCAGTTGCAGCTAGGCCGATCAGTGGTCGCAGGATATCCTTACTAGCACAGAGAGTATACAAATCTCCTCCAGTGCTTACAAAACTCTGATATCATTTTTGATGAAAGTATGCACAAACAGATGTTTTAGTGGAATGCTTAATGGAAGTTAAAAATAAGAAGAAAAGCCTTGTACTTAACAAAAAGTAGCATTTTCTGTACTTTCAATTCTAAACAAAACAAACAAAAGCAACTGAAATACAGTATTCCATGCTGGAAGCGAACATTATTTGTTTATAACTTACGGAGAAAGGCATCTTATGAAGAAAGTTGTTTCCATCTTCCTTGTCTATCAAGGCAAACAAGTACTTGGGTAGTGTTCTCTTCCTCCAAAATTTACTGTATCATGATAAGACCCCAAAAACTGTTGTGGCCAGGCTCATGTGAGGGTCCTTTCTGAAATATAAATGGGTTGATGGGACCCTGAAGCTTCCCTTGCAGTTGCAGTACTGCGGAAGTTTCCTAGCAATAAGGAGAGTGACAGAGGTGAAACTTGCATGATAAATCAGTCTGAATTTGTAATTAGATAAGTAGTTCACATTACACTCAGCTTCATCTATTTACAGCTAATGTATCACCCAGTTTCCTCAAAGCTTTACTCCCTAGCAGAGTGGTCCTCTTCTTTGCAGCCCTGTTGAATATGGTATTGGGGCAAAAAAACAGGTGCAGAAAAGAGGGTAAGCAGACAAAAAGGTTTTTGCGTAATAGTGCTGACAGTAGATCTGGGTCTAGTAGGCAACTCTGGGAGGAAATTTTTATTTGCTTAACTCTCCCATCTTATTATACAGCAGTACCAGGTGCTTATGGTACAAAAATTGGGTGAATACTCCCTCAGAGTGAAAATGAAATAAAATTAAATTTTAATTGCTCGTGAGCTGTTTTTATCATGGAGTTACAGCCATTATAGATTTATTCAGAGACATCAAAGAGCAGTGCAAACCTCTTAGCAAGATATGTCTTCCATCTCATTTAAGTCTACTGTGGGACACTTCAGGTGCCAGCATAGCTAGTGTCTGACTGGATGTGAAAAAAAAGCATCACGATCCTAGGAAAAATTATTTATGTAAAGCTGGCAGGTTAATCAAAGGAGAGCAACAAGTAATTACAAAAGCAGTTACAAATTACAAAACAAGCAATAACAATAACTAGCTGACAATCTAGTGAAAGAGAAATGGTTAAAGTAAGGGTCTTGCCAGCATGTGTATGATATTGATAGGGGTCATAGCTGGGCAATCATTCATATCCTGTAGTGTGATGTGATGACATTTCTCTGCTCAGACCTTTGTATATCACAAACAAATTTTGAATGTGGTATCTGATCATGTTAAGGGATTTCTTATGCTTTGGGAAACAGAACGCTGTCATTTCAGTCAGAATTGGAAAGGAAGAGGTAGAACATATTGAAGTACTGATACCTAATTAGCAGATAAACATCTCACCTCTGTAGTTGCCTGTGGAGGAAAGACCTGACTGATAGCAGTTATTAATACCTTCATGACTTGAAGATGAGTGCTTGGAGGAGAGCTTGTGTTTTTCCCTGATGTGTCATTTGGTCCACTTTCACCCAGATTGTGCCTTGTTTACATCTTCTAGTAGAGCTACTCCCACAGCTCAGTTCTGTTCATTATTTCACTATTTTTGTAATAGTGGTTCCCTGAAACAAAAGAAGAAACAAAACAGTGACTTTGGGAGAAAGTAGAAAACAGATAATATGGTTAGGGGTATGCAAAAAGCTTTTGGAGTGGCAGAGCTTTTAGCAGAGAATGGATGCAAAAATATCAGCAAGTGAAGGTAAACGCAGATTACATGTGATTCCTAGTAAAGAAGAGGAAGAAAGAGTAACAGAAATAATATTCTTAAATGGACGCCTGGAATTGCACCAGGAGAGCTTGTAGGAAAAAATACCAAATACGAGGAATTTCTGTTACCTACAATGAATTTGGCCAAGAGAAACATGCCTTTTCTCTTTTGCTTCCCCAGTACATCTATATAGACATCATATATAAACACAAACATACATTTCTTACTAAAACTATGTCACACGTGTTGTCATACATTAAATTACTTACTCAGGAACACTCAGGTTGCACAACTTTGTGGCTGCTTCTTATTAAAACCTGTTTCTTCAGGGCTGGTCAGTCTTTTAATCTAACAAGCACATGGACATTGTAAAGGTTCCAAATGCCAGACTCTTTATGTAAGTAGTATACAAGCCCAGGCAAAGTAATAAATGGCTGCCTCTATTTCACAGCTTCATTTCCTCTCCCACTTTTGGGTGAAGAACCACATTATTGAACTCAGAGTTTCTTCCCCTACGTATTCATTGCTCTTCCTCTCATGGAGTGTGTCCTTATCTCATCCAGTTTTTGCCTGTTGCTTTTGTCTGTGTTTGATCCTACAGATAGATTATACCCCTTTGCCAGGAAAGTATGACCCACTCTTCCTCTCCCTTGCATAAACTTCATTTATTTCTTTTAGTTCGCATGCATTCTTTCTAAGTCTTTTGGATTCCTTGAGGTATAAGATCCAGCTGTAGCACATAGGCTTTTTTCTCCTTTTAAGTGTAGTCCAATGCCCCAGACTTCTTTAGGCAAGCTTGGCTGGCCAGTTTTTCCAACTTCCCACTGTTTCACCAAGCTTCCACTTGAATGAGTAGCCTTCAAGGTTTAGCGAATCTCCATTTTATGAGAGATGTGTAAAAAGAGCCCTGACACCACATGCCTGACTCAGGTGTTCACTGGTGCAGCAAGTTCATCACCTCTTCTGGGTTTTGTACATTGTACAAGGTCTGATTCCCTGAATCAGCAAGACCAAGTTCATGGCTGTCGGAGAGCTTTTACTCCCACTCCCTTGTAATTTGAATTACTTTTACATGATCTCATGTTATCATATGTACTGCATAGCATGCACAGTACTCACTGACAATTGTCCATTAGGTTTTTATCATCCTCCTTCTGCACGTGGCCTCCTACCTATTTCTAATTGTTATGAGACATCTCTGCATTCACAAGTTTTTCACAAGGACTCATGAAGTACTGAAAAAGCACTGCTCTAACATCAAGGATCTGAAGTGCAGGGAACTGATAACCAAACCTTACAGACACCTCTCTTATAGGTGTCTAAAACCGGCTTTTTGCAGAACTTATTTGCATATGTGTGGAGTAGTATTTCATAAATTAAAGATAATGTAAAGAACTTCAGTCAGAAATGAGTTCTTAAAAAGTAAGTTCATAAATAGCATTTATTTCCTTACAAAAATAGAAGTGAGTCACAAGGGCATTTGGCAGGGAATCAGTCATTCAGAAAGGAGAAAACTTTTGACTGCTGAGTAGGCAGGAAATGAAATGGTGTTTTTATTCATCTGTTAAACTTCAGTGATACCTAAATAAGATCTTTAATACTTAGCAAATAAAAATCTTAATAGCACTCAGCACCATTTACCTCTGCTGCTATCTTGACCTAAGGAAGAGAAAGTCCTCAGCGGAAAATCCTAAATAACTCTTGTCATTCTGATTCAACCCTGAAGTAGTACTCATGGTGTGAATGAGGTAACTTTTGAATATTTGATTTTGGCTCCCTAGTACAATTAAGCAGTTTTAGGTAACCAAGCGGTCTCTGAGAGCTGTGTGTTTTATGAAGTGGTGAAAGTGGTAAACATTTCCTTAAAACTGTTTATGTCCAGCTAATCTTTGTATCAAAAACAAAAAAAAAAAACCCAAAGAAGAAACTGTTTAAGACTAATTGTCACTTAAGAAAGCTCTAGAATATTACTCAATTCAGAAGTTTGAATATACCATATAAGTTTTGCAGGTTGGCATTGGACCATTCAAGTAAAATATTAAGTCTCTGAGAGGGATGCTGTAGCCATGTTTCTTATCTCTTTATCTTTTATATATGTATACTGCCTGAAGTACATATGAAGGTTTTTGTTCATTTTTCAACAATTTAAAAAAAGTACAGGGAAAACATTAAAAAAATTTTAAATGGTTGCCCATTTTGCAAAATCACACTAAAACTTTATTTGCAAGCAGTTACTGAAAAGGAGATGTGGGCATGTATACATCCCATATAGAAAGCAGACCTTGCTCTTCTCCTTCAGTGATACATAGGAAGGGACATAGCCTTAGCTAGAATATTAATCTTATGAGTAATTTCTCCATCCCTGGAAATCTGGAACTGAGGTGATGAAAGAAACATCTCTAGAAAATTATTCTTCTTGTTTTGACAACACCTCAAGATGTTCCTGACAAATGAAGTGTAAAATTTATTTTCAAATATCATTTTTCTCAGTGCTCTGAAATATTTTATTTCCCTTAGGATACTAGCTTTGACCTTAAAACAAGTGCTGAAATTGGAAAATTCTGGCAAGCTTCTTTGGCAAAGAGGGAATAACAAGGGGTGTTTTCTTCAGGGAGAACTGGGACTAGGAGTTGTGTGTTATTAGTAATTATAAATACATGTTGGAAAACATATTGCCAATTAATTTATTATATTGTCCTGTCAATTAAGTTTAATGTTTATTGCCAAATATTTAGTAATCAGAAATCTAGGAGTCTGTGTATTCAAGATGAAGTGGTGTATTTTGATTTTACCAATTTCTGACTTCTTAAATGTAGGCAAGTTTTTAACTAGTATGACCTCTAGTGAAAGCCAACATACTGATGACAATGTTCTGCAAATAGAGCTGTTTCTTGTGATTGTACTGCTAGGTGGTTGTAATGTGGAAGAGAGATTTTAAACTGTCATATTTACCTGGTCCTGCAAAACTTCCTGCAAGGATTTGATGTGTTCCAAGTGTGACCATTTAGGCAAGAGCTGGTGTCAGTTGTATTTTGCTGAATTCGTTGAAGTGACTGTGGTCTGTCTCCTTTTTTGTCTTGCATTATGACAATATAAGGCTAAACGTTTTATATGCTTCTTTAGAGGATAAGTGTGATAACATTGGTTTGCACTGCATGATTTTCATTTTCTGTTCTAGAGTATGTGAAGAGTCTTTGAGATTGAACTCACACTGTGGTATAAGCGGTATTATTAAAATCAGTATGTTAAATGAGAAGGAAATTGTCTTTAAATTTCTGGATCACAAGAAAATTCAAACATCAGTAAACATTCTAGCTATCAAGTGCAGTACACAAAGGCCAGTCCAAGTATTCAATAAGATGATCCTTGCCTACTGGGTATTTATTTGCAGGAGCATATACAATCCCATTAGACTTGCAAAGAAACTTTTTTTTCAGCTCTAAAAACCACTACCCGTGGTGCTCATTATTTTTTCAAGTGTGATGTAAATCTGGGGCTCACAATTTTTCTGTCATTTGGATTGCAGAGAGATAGTTTCCATGCATGTTTACCCACAGCTCCCCTGCATGTGGAATATCATTAAATAACTGCTTAGAAAGGATGGACTGGACCCAACAGGCGTGGGTTAACAGCTTGTTATTTATGGAAAGTACTCCAGCAGCGTAGTTTTCTTGCGAGTCTGCCTATCTGCCAATAATAGAGGCCAATTTCCAGAGAAACATAACTCTGCTTGTATATTCTTTCGTGAGTGTAGAGATGCTGAACTGCCACAATGATGTATGAAACCGGGGCTTTACACAGATTTAAAAACATATGCAGCAGTTAGAAAGCTACTTTTGTAAATCTGATTGCTTGCTGGAGGATGGAGGAGGAAAAGACATTTTTGTGTAGGCTTGCTGGTTTTTATTGGGCTTTAATTTTTTGTTTTGCTTTGCAGTGGCAATGCAACAATGGTAAAATAAAATTACTAAAAATTGATTAGAAACATTGATTGTTTCAGTCTGCAGAGTATATGACCTGCACATGAATCCTCTTAAAAGCTGATGACTGGAAAAAGGGCTTTAAAAAAATAAAATAAGAGAGAGCCTGTGGATTATTTCTTCTGCATTCACAGAAAGGTTCCTTTTTCTTGATTTCACACAACCACACTCTATTCAGTGAAGTAATTGCAGTCCCCTTATCTCACATCCCAAGCTAAGTTCAGCGTCTGGAAAAGCTTAAGAACTCAATGCATCAAATTATCCTGCTCAAACTGTTGTTTATTGCAGGCCATTTTGCCCTGTCATCTCCATGACAGAACGTCAAAGCTTTTCTTTCTGTTGCCTTCAGCTCCCAGCATCTGCAGGGATCCGATATGCTACCCCTGCATTACACGGGAAGGGGGGGGACCATCAAGCAGGCGTCATTAAGGCAGCAAAGCCGGGGAGCTGCAGGCCTGGGGAGCCTCTGGGGCTGCGTGGCAGCGGTGCCTTCCCGCCTCAGGCACTCGCACACTGAGTGGGTTTCTCAAACCTTCCGACTTCTCACATGATGGGCGGTTCTTGCCCATCTTTTCTGGTTTACTAAAATGTTCCGAAGTGTAATGGCGTGAAACTTTATGGCATTGCTAGGTGTGGGCCATTATTATTTCCTCTCTCTCCACAGGTTTACATAGTGGCTTTCCCTGGATGATATAAACTTTTTTGCACAAGTTCACAAAGCTACAGAGAACCTTGGTGCGTGTGCATGAGGTGTGGAGGTGGGGAATCCTGTCACAGATTCTCAGTTCTGAAGTGTTCAGTTTTTCCGTAGTGCCTCTTCTACCTTTTTCAGTTTTTCTGGTGATATTACTTGTAATGTCTATGCAGTTATACAGTCCTGCTTCAAGTTGAGACCCAGCAGTGAGAATCCAGTGCTGCAGTTTCTCTACTGTTGTAGCTTTAATGTGATGAAAAATACTTTGAGTATATGCTTTTAAAAAAATACTGTCATTTTTATTTGTACAGAATTTCTCTGTATGCACGTGCCCAGTTTTAGCCGTATAATCCTCTCAGTTTTAAAGTCTTCTACTATAAAATGTCCTAAAACATAAAGACATAAATGTCTTCAAGCATCTTTGAAGATCATAAGTTTGTCACTAAACCATCTTCTTCAGACATTTTGACTCATTCAGACACTGACTCATCCTCCTTCTACTGGCCCTATAGGAAGCTTGCATCCTGAGTGCTGGCTCTTCAAAGCACTGCTGTGCCTACAGAAAATGTTAAACTGCTTTGCACCTGCCCCGCCCCCGGCAACTTGTCTGTATCTCTTGCATGTGAAATACTGCGATATGTTGAGTCTCAGATAGGACATAACAGGTGACTTCTTGTAGTGGATGGATCTTGCCCACTCCCAGCCTGTTGATGGGGAGGGAACATTAGAGGGACAGCGCTGATGCTGTGCCAGCCCTGCCCAGCAGTGGCCAAAACACAGGAGTGTTATCAGCACCTTTCCAGCGACCAGTGCAAAGCACAGCTCTGTGAGGGCTGCTAAGGCAAAATGAACTCCAGCTCAGCCAGAACCAATACACTTCTCTAGATTTCAATAACCTGTGGCTTCAGGGATTTACCAAGATGTTCTTAGTTTTGCAAGCAGGGACAGCATGGCTGAATTTGAAGTTTCAATATACTACTCAGACTATAACAACCATGTTGGTTCTTGACAAGTGTTTCAGCCAAATTTTTGTCATAAAACTAAGAGCTGGTAATAATGAGTTTGTTCTTCAGTGTAGATCAATTTAGAAATGTGTAGTGTAGATCTTACTAACACTGATAAAGGGAGTCTTCCTAAGATATCTGTAACACACCCTACTGTACGGCAGTTATCTATTTAGTATAGGAAAGTAACATTTTATTTAGAAAGTAGAATATTAAGAATTACCTTAAAATTTGTCTGACAGTATACAGCATGACTGTAGAGTGTGATATGCAAAGATATTAAGCTTATGTGCTCAGCAAAGAAAGAAAAGTTTGTTTCAATTTGTGTCTTGATTTGCTGCATAACAAAGTTGGACTTCAAGTTGGAGATCCAAGCTCAGAGTTTAACATTGGAGGTTCTCTTATCACAATCTGACAGGATATTCCATTAGTATAGCAGTTTCAGAGCTGACAAAAGATTTGTTTTCTTCTGTTTGCCATTTGTACGACTTCTTAGACATCATCAGTACAGGAAGTGCATTATAGAAAATCGACAAAGGTAATGTTTTGTTTATTAATTCTAGGACTCTGTACACTCAGATAATTGGAGGTGAGAACACTGAGGAAGATTGAATTTCACAATTAAATGTGATTTATCGCTCTAAAAAGTATCTAAGTAAATTTGACATATACTAATAATTCTTTTTTCTCCACATTCATTAAAATTAAACTTTGTCCTCTTATACTGTGAACATTTGGAGAGTATCAAATAACACCAGACAAAAAAGTATAGGTGGTAACTTTTGATATTCAGAACTATGTGATATTCTGAATAAGGATTTCATGGTTTGTGTCTGAGTAGAGAGTCCTGAGCCATAAATTGTTTGCTGCTGAGGTAAGATTTGCTTTTGCTGCTTTTTATCTATAAAGGATGCTTAGTAAGGAAGCCAGTTAAAAAAGTTAGTCAAAACATAGCATACTAGCAACAGAAAAAGTAAACCAGTGGTAAACGAAGCAGAAATAAACAATATAATTAATGTAAAGAATACCAGGACCCAGTGTCCCACAGCATATGCTCTCTTTCTTTAACTGAAAAAGTTAAATTTCTACCTAAATCCACTTTGTCACTGATTGTTGCCTGATCTGTGAGCAGCGCAGCCAACACATCAGGCGCTGTGTTTATGAATGATGGGTGGTTTTGCAGATGTTCCATTTGCTGGCTCTAACTCATTAGTTGTGTTTGTTGTGTGGAGGAGAAACATCTGGGGGATGAGAAGTCCACTAAAGTGTGTGTACAGGTTTTTTTGTAAAAATCCCCTGTGTTGGAAGAGGGGAGTTGAGTTTCACACACGCTGTTGAGTCTGACGCAGCAACTCCATTCTTGTGTTAAGGTGACTGAATCTGCACAGCATGAGAAGGGCCCTGAGTGAAGCTCAGCACACAAAATCTTGGTGCAGTTGTTCTCCTTTCTTGCAGCTTTTGATCCTTGAAGGATAATGTGCTTTCACTGGCTTTTTTGTTTGTTTTCTTAGGGTGGGGTTTTTTTTCTATCACTGGAGATTGCATATGGTATGTGAATTATCTTGAAGAGAGATTGGTCTTCCAGGACTATATGGTAAATAAATGGTGATGATGGAAGAATTGCACATTCAGGGTGGGATTTAGAGTGCATGTCCGTGTGTGCATTTTCACGTGCGTGTGTGTGTATATATATGGCAGAGCAAATTCAAATTGTGGATGATCAGTTGTACACACACATACGTGTCTTAATTCAGAGAAGAAGGTAGCTGAAAAGAAAAATATTTTACATTTGTAAAAATGGCTGTTTATAAATCTGGCATTTGAAAAATGCAAATCTGACATTACTTGCTATGTATCTTAATTGGGTTGTGTAATATGCCACCTAGGACTTCAGTAAATCTATAAAAACTGCACTTGTCATCATACAGAAGAAGGTGAAGGGAGGGAGAAAATCTTTAGGGTTAAAGGAAAATATCTTTTCATTTCAAAGCAAAAACAAATATGAAACACCTTTTTTGCTAGTTGAACACATAAATGCAGATGTCTACCCTGATTTCAGAACATCCAACAGGAAAAACAGGAATTATTTGCAGAGATTAATTTATGATTTTTTTTCCTTGAAATACTTTTGGTGGGTTCGTGCTTCACTAATTATTTTATCTGACTGTTTCATGTCCTGGCAGTCATGCTTTTTGGTTAGTTAGGTTGCAATCCAAGTAGGTAGTAGGTGTTTCCTATAGAATGGTGAGGAGCAACCTAATGATTATTAATAAAACTGTGGTATATTGAGCACTGCTGCAAGGTAGCATGATAAATAGCATCTGGCTGACAGGAGCAACCTGAAATTATTGCGTGTGGTTTATGCTAGTATGTCCATTTTCTGCATACTGAGTGGTAGCTTAGAAAGGGAAAAGAGCAAATCACATATATATATGTAAAATCTGAATCTAATCCAGAATATCACATTATTCTGCACAGCCACATGCTCTGTATGTAAACTATTAGTAGTGAGCAGTTTCCATCAGTATTATCTCTGAAGAACCCAGTTGCCTTGCAGACTCTAGCAAATTAATTTGTTGTGAGGATGGCTGTACAGCTTTGTGGAAAGCATCTATTTGTTTTACTTGAAAATACCTACTCCAGCAGTGTGAATATGCTTGGCACAGTTCTCTAAATTTCTCTTCATTTCAGTTGCTGTATTTCTGAAATCTGAGCCTGAGGAGGTACATAACGTTCTTCACAGATCTTAATTCTTTGGGAGAATGACAGGGGTTCATCAAACTTTGATCTCCAAGGTTTCAAGCAGTTTGAAACCAGCTGCTGCTGGGTTCTATTAAAGGCAGAGGGGTTGGATCAATCCAGCAAAATACATGTTGACTTGAAAGAGACGTTATCAGCTCTGCTTAGATTTAGGGTTAAAGATGAGGGTGAACTGTGAACATAAACTGACAGAGACGTGTCTTGTTTAGACACAAATTGGACTGAAATGTGAGGGTATGAATAAAGAAATATAAAAAGATTTATTTTGGGTTTATTGCTGAGGCTAAATGATCTTTGCTTTCAGATAGTCTCCCTGAAGTTATATGTTGGTTTGATCACTCAGAAATGTAATTAAGAGAGAAATCAAGCACTTCTAAGATTTGGGGGTATTTTTGTTACCATGTCTCTTTTTCTACTTCAAAGTGGGATTTTTTTCCACTGCCTTCAAAGTAAGTGGATTTTTTACTGTGATTTGCATATTCTAAAAATATTTCTAGTCACTGTAATTTAAGATTAAATAGTCTAAAAGGACTATTTAAAAAGGCAGGAAATAACTTCATTGTTTATCTCTAAGGCGGCTTGTTGGGACACAGGTGTTGGGTAGTGAGACTCAGAAATAGTTCAGTATTTCAGGATGGCAAATTACTGTACGATTCTGTTAGGCACATTCACTACAGAACAAGTGTTCTTGGATGCAGAGATTGCCTGTGCTTAGCACACCTATGGAGTCAAAAGCCTGGGAAGCTGTATCTCGGCTTTCTTAAATTTTATATATTTGTTCTCAGCTTAGTCGCAGCTTCTCCATCTGTAAAATGAGAAGAATGGCAACATAGTATTGATACGTGCTAGTGCTAATGCCTTTTTAGATATTTGAATTGCAAGCCAGGCACAAGTTCCAAAATATTCCTTTATTTATTTGTCATCTGGGCTAGAGGACAGTTTGTGAGTGCCGAGTTGGCACAGGCAATAGTAGTTTAAATAACTTTCCAAGAGTGGCTGAAGTCTTTTGCCAGCTAAAGATTACTGTGTTACTCCCTAAAGTATACAAATGTATGTCTCGGGGATACAGCTGGGTTGTCAGCTGGGACAGAATATTTGTGTCAAAGGTGACTCTTGCAAATATTTCCCATAAGGTTTCAGTGAATCTGAAGTGAATTCTAGCTGCTAGACAACCTGAACCTCTCGTTGTTCAAGAGCTGGATGATGTCAGAGAGGAAAATAATACTAGACTGGATCTTCACCTTGCCCCCAAAATCTAGAAAGTTGACTTTTGCAGCTGCCAATGAGCAAATTAGCATTAGAAATACCAGACTGCGTATTTCCTCCACTACTTCTCATTACGATCTGAGCAGCTGAATGAATATATGATCTAAAAGTTGGAATAGTTTGGTTGATTGACATCTTACAAAGCTCCTGTCATCCAACAGTACGTTCATAACACATCAGAGAATATGAACCAGTACTGCCTGAAAAACTGTGTGCGTGGTGCAGGCACAGAACTGGCCTCATTCGTGGTGGTTTCTGTGAAAGATACAGTTAAAAGAGAAGCACTGGTGTTAAAAGGATTGGTCAGTAAAGATGAGCACATGCTGACTTTCCATCTCATTGCCGCTTTATCCGTGTCAAAGTTCTTTCTATGTTTAAGATGAAAAAAGATATTGCATGTTATTTTTTCATAATTAGCATAGGGGTGGTTTTGACAGTTTCCCCTCCATATAAACTGTGAAGCTGATCAAGGCAGGTCAAAATATGTAAGGATTAAGCTTCCATTTCTCACCTAAATGGATTTCTGAGAAACTGAGAAATGTTCTCAGTTTATTTGATTCTTTTTAACATAAACTCTTGCAGTCAAGTTAAGGGGGATAAAAATTAGTGCTAGGTAAAACAGTCTTGGCCAGTTTTCTTTTGGACAGAATTCTGAGGCCTTTTCCTGATCACTTGTACTTAAGTGGTGCTATAGAGATTAGATAACAAACTGCAAAATTCACTCCACTATTACACAAATCCAAATGAGAATAGAACAACTGCATCTAGTATTCCTTAACTGTGGAAAAAGTTACTTTGATTAAAAAAAAAAAGAAAAAGACAAACAAACTGGTGATACAAGTGGAAGGAATGGTAGATAGGCCTCAGGTAGTGAGCAACGTGTGAAGTTGATGGGACTGAGGAAAGAAAATAAAAAGGTTTTCCTTTAAAATATGACAATCCAATTTCAAGGTAAGACTATATCCTTTCTGAAGGGCATCGATGCCACCTGACATTCAAAGGCAGTACATGCTGCAGCAGGAACGTACTTTNAAAGAAAAGACAAACAAACTGGTGATACAAGTGGAAGGAATGGTAGATAGGCCTCACGTAGTGAGCAACGTGTGAAGTTGATGGGACTGAGGAAAGAAAATAAAAAGGTTTTCCTTTAAAATATGACAATCCAATTTCAAGGTAAGACTATATCCTTTCTGAAGGGCATCGATGCCACCTGACATTCAAAGGCAGTACATGCTGCAGCAGGAACGTACTTTAGAGGATAACCAAAGCAGTAGAAATTTTAAGAAAAATTTTAAATGCATTCTGAGAAATGCTTACATTTTTAAAATGTCATTCATGTGCAAACTAAACAAGACTAAGACAAGCTACATATTGAAAAGAATTTTATTTATGTGATGTGTCATGCAATAATAAAGGTTCATGTGGCACAGGATTTTTTTTCTAATATTTTGATCAGTGTGGTTTTGACTGACCCATACACTGAGGTTCCTTGTCAAGTGTTTTTGTCCTACCATATCTTCCAAAGGTGCTGCACAGCCTCATCACTGCTTGTTTTTCTCTTCTTCTTGTTTTTCTCAGCCTTGTGATCTCACCTTTTTACTTGTCAGCTCCAGACTTCCAACGTCAATTGTTTTTCTCAGAATTCCAAAATCTTTCTGTAATTTAACTTCTGGAAGGGAAAGCCTTAGCCCAGGTCCAGTGACCACAGAGCAGAACATTGCTCACATCTGATTAGCCATTTGTCTGGGCATTTTGCTCTTTTCAGTACTGGCAAAACCAGCCTTAGAAAATTGTAGTGATTTCTAGTTTAGTGTAGGTTTAATTTAGTAAAACTTTCAAAAAGAAAGGAAGGGGAGTAAGATAATACTTATGGGTTTCAGAGTAAAAAAAATACAACTCTCTTTTTCCAAGGCCCTGAAGGAATGCTTAGGCTCAATGGCTTAGTGCCACACTCATGATATAAATACTATGTGTATTTATTCTAATATAATGTAGGTCTGTGTTATTTTCCACTACTGTGTCATTTTACAAATTTTGTCCAGCGTTCTGTCCTCCCAACAATCTCTTTCGGCATTGTTGCTTTCCAAGTTTCGCAGAGAGCATCTATGTTTCAGATTATGTATTTCCAAATACATTAGTTGACATTTTCAGAATGGGAATCTTGTTTTTCTAGACATAGTTCAATTTGTTTTCTCTTACCAGTGTTTGCATATCCCCTCCATTTTAATCTCCTCCATGGATTTCAAGTCTCTCTTTTCCAGATCATGTATGAATATATTAAATAAAGATGGATGTGTAACTGATAGCTGAAATTTTCCATCTGATGCTTCCAACAAATTGAGATATTGCAGCTTGTGTCTTAGAAACAATTCCCATTTCATTACCAGGATGTGACAATATTTTTGTCCCAAATACATATATGCAAAATCTTATCCAATGGTAATTTATGCTATACTGTATTAAATGCTTTACCAAGGAGCATTTATCATACTTAGGACTTTTCTCTTATCCCCTAACTTTTGACAGATGTTTAAAAAAAAGCAAACAGCAAAACAACAATAAACAAACCCACCATACCCCTCCTTCCCACAACCCAGTCTTTAATCAAAAGAAAATGATTGGCTGCTAAGCTTTTTCTTTTCTAATTGAGCATTGTCATTTTGGTAAGGCGTGAGTTCTGATAGTCTGAGTTCCACCAGGTCTCTGTGGTCAGTGTTATCTCTTAAGTAGCTGCTTATGATAATCAACTCCCACTGAAAGGTCCACATGAGTGCCAAGGGATAGACAATCCCCTGGGGACTGCTGAACTGGGTTTTCAATGACCTTTGGGTCTTTTTCAGCTCTTCTGCGGGAAAAGTTTTGTTTTGAGGAAACTGTTTGGTAGGAACAACTTGCTTTTCTTGTGAAAGTTACTACCAGGTTTTCTCCACTCTTCCAACATGTTTTAGGGCCTGATAGTTTTTTAGGTGGATTATTAGGTAGAAAACCAAGTAGTATTCATCTTCTAATATGCTAAACACTTCATGATTGTGACTGGATATTTACATTTTGTAATTTTTCTTCCATGTTTTAGAAAGTCTAGCTGAGGAGGCATTCAGACATCACCTGGGCATTGAGATGCTAGGAAAAGATTCATCTGCTTTTGATCCCAGTACTTTAGAGGCAGTATCTATTAACAGCAAGCAATGGACACGATACTTAGAGTGAATTTGTTTTGCTATTCTTTAGACAGAGGAGAACTTCCAAACAGATGTCTTCTAAATTCCTTCTTGTCACACACTGTCACTTTCTAGTAGAAGAGTGTTTTTAGTTTTTTTCACCCAGCAGTTACATATCCTCTTTGAGTGTACAGTGCAACTTAGCCAAGGAAAGTGAATTTATGTTGCATTATCTGTAGAGATTGTAATCTCTCTCAGTGGCCTCGTGACTTTGGAGCACATACTTCAAGAAGACTGCCTTTTCTAATACTGGCCTGTTCTTGTATGCAACTATGAAGGGTATCTGAAACAGCAGGTATTCTGTTTGCCGTTGTATGAATTTCATTTGCCTATGAATCTTCTAAACAAGGCTGCAAAGATATAAATAGCAAACATCAGATTGTAGCACAGTCAGTGAGGGATGCCTTACTGTCAGTCTTTCCAGGAAAATCCGGAGATAGTTCATGAGTTCTGAACCGAGCCCTTGGCCAGTGGCTCATTTTTGTTCTATTACTCTGAACAGTCAAATTTACAACCGAAATGAGTACACCTACAGATATTATTATCTTTAAAAATCTGCAACAGGCTTGCTGACTACAGATCAAGTCTCTTCATAGTGAATAGTTATGCATAATCTTTTTAAATTACCAAAATTATTAATTACTTTGAAAGATTTCTTCTAGCAAAAAGTAGATAGCTTCTATGCCATATGACTGTACTTGCAATAATCAGCTCCCACAGGTCAATTAAATGCTTCAGGCTTTAGTCAGCAAGCAGACACCCATCACTGCTGCATGTACTTAGATGGAATGGAAGTTATTGCTTAATTATTCCATTTAAGACTGGATGGAAAAGGGGTCATTACGGGTTTAAAGCTTTACTTTCGATTTATATGGCTTAGAATTATACTTACAAAGACAAGAGCTTTTCTCTTTGCATAAATTAATTTAAAATCATAGACTTTTGAGTGCTCTTCAGAAAGTAAATGGGATTCTGATTAATTTTAGTTCTGCAATTGCAGGACTTAGTAATGAACTAAATGTAGACTGAAATCATGAGGAAGTTGAAGAGATCTTCTAAAATAAGTGTGAAAATGTCAGATGGATCTGCTGTGCATGTGTTTCTTTTATATGATGCACCCAAATGTTTAGGTTTCCAGCCTATGTAGTGAACTGTGTGCAGTGCCTCCCTCAGCCTTCTGTGGCATGTGTTCAAGGGGTGAAACCCATTACTCTAAAAGCTTAAAGTTGTCAGTAGAATTCTAGGAAAGCAGGGAAATATGTGGTATTACATTTTGTAAAGAAGCTGTCTGTCTACTTTCAAGTGTTGCATTTTTGTGTCTGATTTATTGCATTGCATCCATGTGTACAGCTTATGTGCAGCTCCGGTACACTTGTACTGAGGAATCCCTACATTCTTCAAATAATTAAATAATTGTATAGAATGTTCTTCTGTTTTTAAACACATTCCTTTTGATAAAACTGATGAGTATTTCTTGCATAATCCAAATATCAGGTGTATGCAATGCAAAGTATTGAAAGACACAACAGTCTTCCTACTCTAATTTTAGTATTTCCTAGTGAGAATTTTGTCCTCACTATCCATTTTCCCTTGTGTGCCATACATCTTTACAACAATTAAGGCCTTTAAAGAAAATAATTCTCAAAAAGGCTGCATTGGTCTGTCATAAAATTAAAATTTATTTAAATTATGGGGTTTTGCTGTGCATTCACTGAAATTCTCTTCGGAATACATTGAAGTTCTGAATAGAGTTTGCCTTTCTATCTGTTTTTCTTTTCTAATTGTTTGTTTAAACTGATCATTTATTTTTAACTGCCTGAAGCAAATGCACAAGAAACAGAAATCAGTTTCAAACCATGAGTGCAGTGAAAACAAGTAGATGCTGCTTTGATCTTGATTCAGACTGGTTTTGTGAAAACATTGAGTGTTGTTACTTGAGATATCTTATCCCATCTTAACCTAAATGACAAAAATGTTATGCAAACTTCAGTGGCGAATGTAAAATCAGTTTTACTGTGTGGTCTGCTATTTCAGTAGCACACACATGAACAACAATACAGTATTTTCAGAATTTCATGTGAGAATTAGTGACTTCCAGCGTGTGAGTGCTCAGCTGGAGCACTCAGAAATGCAAAACATTGTCACTGTAACCAGGAACTGTTGAAGGCCACATAGTGTCACCTGGTCAGCTACATACTTCAGGTCTCCAGATTATGCTCAAGATTGGCTTTGTTTGTCTATAATTTACACTTTTGTTGCTTTTGGATATAAAATTGCACTGGCTGAATGAGCTGCAGCAGCATTGCAGAGTGCTTTGTCCAGCAGTTTGTGTAAAGAGCAACCTGTGGAAGAAGGGGAACTAAATCAACTAAATGGAAGTTTACAAAGATCAGAGGCGTGTTTTCTTTAAAAATATAATGCAATGGGATTAAAAACAGGAAGTACCTTATATTCAATAAAACTAAAAGGATTATCTGTTGAGGACAAAACAGAACAATAAAAATAGACAGCTCCATGATATGATTCAACTTGGTTTGCTTAAATCAGACCACCCAGCCACGGCATTCTCCTGAAATAGTATCTTGTATACAAAGCATACATATTTACTGTTAACCTCTCAGTGACTTTAGATAACGTTTCTGGACACATGCATGGTATATTGTAACCCAGTTGCCAATATGAACACCTTAAGATATTTTCTCGAATATTGTTGTGGCCACCCAGTGAGCAGCCAGCTCTTATCTGTAAAGCCAGTTTGAAGAGCAATGGCAACTCTGCAGTAGATATTAGCTGACACCTTTAAACTAAATCTTTTGCTTCACTGATCATCAGTCTCTGTTAAACAAGCCAAAAAACGAGCAGATAAAGGAGAGATTTGAGATTACTGTAAAAACTGCAACGATAAAAGGATTTGCCAGTTCAGAGTCATTTGCCATTTGCCGAGGTTTCGATGTAACCACAAACTGTTTGCTTTACCATCATTTCTCTTTATTTTCAGCCAATGTCCTGTGCACCATTCGATGCATAGCAGAATAATAATTTTCTTTCTAATGCCCAAGGCAGCTGGTGTGTCTTGAGTAAGAAGATTACGTTTGCAATGGCAAGACAAGTATCTAAACACATTAAATTAATCTCCCAGTCCTCCTATAATTGAAGAACCTGGTTGTTGAAATTTTGCTGTCTGCTGGAGAATTTCAAAACCATGGCAGGGCTGGAGTCAGACTCTGATGGCCTCACAGTTATGTGGTTATCCTTCATGCAAGTCACAGTGTAACAGAGGGCTCAGGTGGCAGGGACAGAAAAAAATCCTTATTACTGTATCTGCCAATCACATTCACGCTGGCTTCCTCCTAAGGACAGACTGCAGCATTTTATACTGAAACAGAAACTGTATTTTAAAACATTTCCTAAGCTGTTTTCTTCCCACGTTGAAAGTTAAAGAATATATTATTACCTCTACAGGCAAAAGGGTAGATTTCCTAGTACAGGCAAAAGCATTGTATAGATATAAGCCCTCTTGACAGTCATTCATAAATAATTAGATCTTTGTGCTTCTGAACTACTTTGCTTTTTTTTCTGTCCTTTACCCCATTTTTAAGCAGTGTAGAATAGTATAAAGATGAAGGCAGCTGTGACCAGTGCATTCTAAGTCTGTCTGTAGGAAGAGAAAGGCTACCAATGCCCTGGACTGAGTTTCCTTTTCCAGTCTAAAACCTCAGCAAGGTATTTATTTAGACGTTCCTTCTGAATGGTGAATTTCTTACTCTGTGGACACCTGAGAACACAGAAAATCTATGAAACAAGTAGCCTAAGGAGAACCATGTGGGTTTTTTTCCCAAGATGCCTGAGGATTAGACTATTCTGTCAATTATTTTTTTCTGTGCAGTTTTTTTCAAAGAATCAGTAACTGTTGAAGTGCTAAAATGCTGGAAAACTGTTAAACAGTTTAAAGTGAAAATAAACAGCAGTTTTCCACATTTGCCTGACTTCATTATCTTTGGATTTTCTATTCATGCCTACCATGAGATTTCTTTAAAAGCTTCCTGAAGGGTCTGTGTTCTAGGAAAAGTATGCGTCCCCTTCACACTGTATGCCATATTTTGGATCTTGCTGCTAAAATTATAGAATGAATTTATATAAAAACAAAACAGTTAAAATGAAGGAAGAACGGGTATATTCTAAAGCTAAAATACAAACACATCCACGTAAGACTAGTATTTTTAATAGTGTAGAAACTAACAAAATAACGAACACCCAAACACAAGAAGGAAGGCAGTAAAATGGAAAAGCACTCTCCTTGAATAACAGCTTGCCCCTATTTTACAGATGGGAAAACTGGGGCGCGTAGAGAGCTTAATTGATTTCCCTAGTGTCACCCTATAAATCATTGATGTGACAAGGCCTAAAGCTGATTCTCTCTGAGAGCTGTGCAGCAAACTCTTTCCCTGCCTCTCTTCAATAAACAGATTCTGAAAGCATGTTCTCTTCCATGCAATAATTTATACTTGATGTATGAGAAGCCTGAAGTATGAGCAGATAATGCTATTTGATCTGTGTTTTGCAAAAAGCCCTTGCAGATACTCTGTTCTACTTGATCCGCTTCCTTCATAAACAGATTTTCTGTTGCTGACTTCTTTCCTCGTTCAATCTCCTTTCTCTTTGTGTAAATGAAATGGCATATCCTCTCTCCCAGGTTCTGCATTTATTTCATGCTCTCTTGAATTTGGATCATATAACTCATCTCAACCTCTCTGAGAGGCTAACCTCTTCTTCACTGAAGCTAGGTCATGAATAATTTCCTAGAAAGTGAGGCATTACCTCTTCTTCAACCCTGGAGCAGAGGGAATATCAACTGTGCACAATTATTACCAATAAAGGTAAACCTGTTAGGCCCTTTCTTAGCAATGGACTCTTTATATGAGAGAAAAATTATTGCATGAGTTGCCAAGACCCCTCATCTTCCTTGCCTCTGTATGCAGTCCTTGTTTTCTTTTAATCAGTCGCATTTGTTAATGTCATTCATAAATACTGGACTTCGGCAGCGTCAGGCTTCTCTTGCTGGGAGGATTGCTGGGTACTAGCAGTCATGAGCCTTTCTGTTTCCTGCCTTGCCATCTGGCCTTCATAAAAGGAAAAAACCTGGGAAAAACCTAGGATGAATTCTTGGTTTTGGAGCCTTTTTTTTTGCCTTTAGAACAATCATCATGTCACTTGTGGCACACACTCTGGCTTATCTCACTGCATTGCAGCTTAAAGAAATTTATTTGGAAAAATGTTTGGCAAATTTATTACAAGGTCAGAATTTTTATGATGGAAGTTGAAAGATGTATTTTGAACGTGTTTGAAATACAGATGTGACCAGTTATCTCCTACTACCTGAAGAAATTCTGTCCTTGATTTTACAGAACAAATGAAAGGGCAAATATTTCCTTTATCAGAAGCACTCTTCAGAGTTTAAGTTTAACAGTATTCCTTAAAAAATATAACAAAAGCTCTGCTCTCTCTACTGGCATTCAAGCATGATGGAATAGCAAAATCCACTCTATTAAATGGCAGAGCTTTTTTGGCAGACATATCTGTAAGTTGTTTTAATTTGTGATCTTGAAAACTAAAAAGCAATATAAGGGTATGCCCAACTTCATGTTCATGATCAAGATTCACAGTTAAAATGTTGATTTGAAGGTTGAGTGGAGTTTCTCTTTGTTTGGACAAAAATTGCCCTTTAATTCTGCAAAACCAGTGCAATGCCTCTGTGTTGCTGAGTTCTGTTGCCACCATTTGCAGTTTTCCATCACCAATCCCCATCTTTACTGTAATCCTTGTCAAGTTTCTAGAGCCTAAAAAACCTGTGTGACCCTGAGGTGTTTCTATGGTCTTTGACATATTGGCTAGGAAAGGTAGTAGGATGAAAGTGCAAATATGTGGAGAGTCACTTGGATGCAGGAGATACTGGCTAAAATTTTATATTAGCTAGATCTGATCAATATAACTAGTTTATGTGAAGATACGACGTTTTTTAGTGTGGTGAATTGTGGTGCCGTTTCTACCACATCCTTTAGGAGAAAGGAGCAGTCCTAAATTTTTTTAACCCTGATCCTTCTTATTTTTGGACAGTAAGCTTCATTCTCGTTTCTTTCTCCTTATAGTATGCTATAATAATACTCCAGACACCATGCCAGCACTCTTGACAATATTTTTTTGCTTGTGCAATATGAAACTTCCTTCAGCCCAGACCTGTTCACTAGTATAGCTGATGAATGCAACTACAGCTACTGTGCCAAGCAACTTCATCTTCATAATTTCACAAAACGGTATAAAATCTAAATATCATTCTTTTCTCCTGTCTTACCTACCTGTTTTATGTGATCACCTCACAGAAATTAGCTTATGCTCTTCTTGCTGCTTCTGACATAGAGGTAAAACACAAATGATGCAAGGCTGATTCTGATCCAAAATTCTTTTTGGGGAATTCATAGCTAGATGTTAGAGTGTAAGGGGGACTAAAAAGACTTAGGCCTGGCTAGATTTTGTCCCCCATTGCAGTTGTTTAAAAGGCAATTTCAAGTTAATTACTAGCATTTTGCCTTTGGAGTCTGGCAGTTTATGGTTTTGTTGCCTTTACTGATGTACGATAGAGGGAGAGGTGTAAGAGGGGAAAGGGGAGTAGATTTTAAAAGTGGAAAACAGTAAGCTGTGGTTTTTTTTCATGGGGGCATCACTTCTTCTCCTCCATGTTTGGATCATCTCAGCATGGAGGAAACTGAAACAATGGTTTGTGCTTCTTGCATACATGAGACATGGTCACAGAGTCCCTTCAGGAGCAGAACCATTTTCAGGGAAAATAGAAAGAACAATTGTCTTAGAAAATGGTAGAAAAGTATAATAAAACTATGCATTGAGCAATTCAATGAGGGGAGGAAAGAAGCCAGGAGAAACCTTGTTGCTCTTGAGTTCTTAGTCTCCGCTTGCTAGAGAGTTCTTCTCAGGAGTGGGAACATTGTTCAGTCTTACTCAGTTTTTTCATTCCAGTCAAGTAAGGGGAAAATAATACTCAGAAAGGTGGAAACACAGAAGAGGAAAAAGGGCAGGGTAGGAAAATAAAATGCTGTGTACTACTGGCCTTCTGACATGATCCAAGATTGAGCGAAGGCAACAGCAAAAACAAATGTGTGAACTTTTCTCGCAAGTATTTGTACATAATTTTGATACCTTCATAAGTCAGGCTTTGAGAACATTAGAATACAGCATTTACAGCAGTTGTGGGAATACAACAGTGATTTCTACCTAGTGTGCCACATTCATTAATACATTTCTTTCAATGGATGGTGATTTGTTTCCTGTGCCTCTGATTTTCTGTTGCATTTTGACTGTGATTAATGGGAGATTACTTATGAAAGGGAAGGAGCATAAATAGAAATTTGAAATATTTTTTCCTTGGAGAATTGTTGTATTTACATGGCACATTTCTATTTGTATTTGCAGACTTTTTTCGCAGAGGCATAAGAAGATCCTTTATTCTTGAGGCCCTGTTTCACACTGTCAGCCTCCTTTGTGGATGGTCTGCAAAAATCATAATGATAGGCAGAGCCACTCCTTCCTTGAGTGTTCAAGGCTGTTGAACAATCTGTAAATCTCCCTCTGAATCCCCATTTTCACGTACACTTCAATCACCCCTCTTGCCATACCCACACAGAGGGTATGGCTGATCACACAATTGCTGATCATTCTTTTTCCTAGCTCTCTCCTGTTAGCAAAGTCTTTGTACCGGGAGAAGTTTCAGGCCTGCCTAGGTATTTATTGTTTAGTGTTCATGTCCAAACCATTCCATTGGCTTAACTGATAACATAACCAGCACACTTGGTGTGGAATTGGAAACCTGCTAGGGGAGAACACTGTAGTCTGATTAGTGTTGTGGTATGCACAGAACTACAGACAAAATATTTGACATCACTGTAGGTTTTTTTATTTTAAAAGTTTATAATGTGGTCTTAACACTTGTGTTAGGAATTTTAGTGTGTTTCTTGTTGACCTCAATAATTAATTTCACTTGCAGTTAAATTGTACAGCTGGTTCCTCTTTCTGTCGTGTTAAAACCCAGCTACAGCAAAGGGTGTTGCTGCTTAATTTGAAGGATTGTAGAAATTCCTAGTGTCTTCCAATTTTTAAGTACTTCTTACTGTGTGAGCTATGTAAGGGCTTTTTTAAAGAGAAGGTTGCACAGAGTGGTGTAGGTGGTGGGGAGAATTTATTGAGTAGTCAAGCCTTTAATCTGACGTATTTCTTCTGATGTCATGCAAAGGGTAGCGTGCTGAGGCATACTCAACAGCACCCAGTTGAGCTTCCTGTGCTAACTTTATGCTTAGCCTTGAGAACTGAGTAGGTTATGGAGAAGACATGAGAAAGGTCCATAGTTGTAACGTCTTTCTTTTTGTTTTAGAACAGAAGTGATTTATCTTCATTTCCTTGAACGGATAATAAAGAATTGGTCAGAATTACCATTCTTCTATGCTAATGAGGGGGTGTTTCTTTTGCTTACCTTTTTTAGATGCAAATAATTGGCATACAGTTTAAAAATAGTAAAATGCATCACAACTAGTTTGACAGTAGTTGCTATTAAATTCTAAACAACATAAAGTCACACTACATTTATCATTATTTAATGACTCACTCACTTTGGTCCCTCTGTAAGCCCTTGATGTTATTTGTCATTCAGCATTATGCCGCTAGAAGTGTCAGCAGTTCTAGGGTCTTACCTTGCCTTAGACTGAAGAAACCCCCTGAAGTGTGTAATTTTTGATCATACAGTGTCTACCTTCAAAATAAAAGAAAATAATGTCATTTTCCTATCCTCATTAACATTATCACGTTCTGATGATGTTCAGATGTTTTTTTAGTAGCCTGTGATTTGTGTAGGCAAGAAGAGTTTTTATATTCTTTTGAAAAGAAAGCTGATACATATTTATACCCTTTTTTAGCTCTCAGTTAGTGCCACCATTTTATATTCTCAGCTAATTAACTTGCAGCAATGTTATGTTACATGTTTTGTGTGTTGTTAAATGTATTAGTACAGCTTTTAGTAGATTTCGGGAGAGAGTTGGGTTTGGCTTTGCATACAGGGTCATTTTGGACCTTTGTTTTTTTCTGTTTTATCCCATCTGCTCTCCCTTTGTTCTCAGATGAGATGAACAGAGAACGTTGGCCTCAGTTCTAGGATGAGCAGAAAAATCATAGTGATATTTCGGAGGGAAGTCAGACTTTTTTTTGCAGTCTTTCTGGTGGTTTTGATTAAAAAATATCAGACTAGAGATGCATTCTAGGAGCAGTGTTACTGGGGGGGGATCTCAGCATCATGGCAGGGGAGACAGAACTGACTGTTGATTTGTAGCAGTGCTGTGTTCACTTTGTCATCTGTGTTCTCAAATCCAGTATTTTCATTATTCCTAAATTTTTCCTGCTTTGCTTTGTCTGCAAGGAAGCAACCTGTGGTTCAGCCTGCGATTTACTGAAGTGATGCTTACGCTGGGGCCTTTTATTATTCCTGGCAATTCTCTCCCACAGCTGCTGGTGCTGAACACAGCCTTGCATCAGTCTGTGCTCCATCAGCACCCTTGTGACAGAGCCACTGCTGAGCACTTCTATTTCTGTCGTGTAGACAAGACTTTAGTCTGAGTAAACAGTTTGGTATTGAGAGTTCCTAAAGCAGTTCCTGGAGAAGTTATTTGATAGGGTATTTACCAAGCTGATATATAAATTCTCATATAACTGATACTTGCCTGGGCTTATGCAGCTGTTAAGAGAGATCACCGAAACAGGAATTGCATATTGTTGCCTTAGCAACTACCACTTCATATTGTGCTTAAATCACTTGGAAATACGCAGTGTATCTTAAGGAACTGCTTCCAGCAAAAACACACAATCTAAATAATTCTAAATAATTTTGCAGAAGAAGCATAAGGATGGCCTTTCCTAACAAAGACCATCATTCTTTTAAGCTTGGTTGCTTCATTTCTCCACAGGCTTAGCTTGTTATTTGAAAAAAAATTTAAAGAACCCAAATATTTGTTTATTCGTACCACTATAATCCATCTGATTGCCAAATTGGCTGGAAGTAGAAAATATTTTTTAAAGATTCTCCTAAAGGCT
The DNA here is from genome assembly GCA_013400235.1 of Oriolus oriolus. Lineage (NCBI taxonomy): Eukaryota > Metazoa > Chordata > Aves > Passeriformes > Corvidae > Oriolus > Oriolus oriolus. The sequence goes on from VXBT01011614.1 coordinate 69,553, forward strand.
GTCTTCTGTTCTATAAAATCAGCATTAATAGTATGCTTTCCTATACTTTTATTTTAAATGTCAAGTTTTCTTAAGGGTAGACTCTACCTAGTTTCTTTTGTTCTGTTTGTGAAATGCTACGGGTATGAAAGGAAGACCTTAAACATATTTTAGACCTTCTCAGATGTTTCTTGCTCCTATTTTGAGATGATCTTTTTATTTAGACGTTTTCTGTAGATATTTGCCAGAGTTTTATGGGGTTTGTTAGATCATTTGAAAAAGAGAGTAAGGGAGAGGCTTTTGCCAGTATTAAATTAAGGCAGTTGCTTGAGTGCGTATGCTACCTGATAGCCTCAAATACCAGTTTTGCACAGAGTATTTTATAGTGCTGTAGCAACTTCCCCAGCTCTGTGTTCACTCCTCTGTGTAACAGTCAGAATTGGATTTTGCACATGTGGAAATGCATTTCAGAGAGCTCAAGAAAACAGTGTCTTAGCAACGATGTGCTGGATCCAGAAAAAAGTCAGTTTCTGACACCTTGTCCTTTTGCTGCTTAAGTCGAGGTTTACAACAGAAAGATCCAGTGAGAGAGTCTGCTTTCAGAGGCAATATGTATCTCCCATTTCAGATAACTTATTTTCCTTTTATAATATTGTACACAGTCAATGAAATTTAGAAATGTAGTATGACAGGGTTGTCAACATACTACTTTTATTACCCCTTTTCTAGGCAATGAAAAGGAGAGACAAGCAAAATGCAAGCTTACAGAATTTTAAAGGAATCAGATATTTTGAGGACCAGTTGTCATTTTTAGGTCACCGCTCACATCTCTGAATATAATTTTCATCTAAGCTGCATGGCAGGGCTTGTATGTGCTGGGAGAAGCTACATTTTCCCAGCAGGAGACCAAATCAAAATGAAGCAGTCAGATGCAGGTGCACAGTAATAGAAAGGATCCATTTACCCTGAAGCGTGAGCAGTGGGCCAAGAAAGCAGAAGCAGTCTACTTCTATCTGTCTCTCACCTCCTTCTCTCCGTACCTTTTCCGTCCCCCCTAACTATGCCAACAAATTCATAAGGGGACCAAAGAGAAGGTGTTTCACTTGCTGTTAATGAGCTGCAGTGCCTGCTGCTGAAGGTCTGAGGCACTTTTTTGTTATGCTGATTGTGTACTATTAGAGCTGGCTGTCTTTTAATTTATACCTAATCCTTCCTTCCAGCTTGCACAGCCTCAAGCCAGCCTGGAAAATGGTTGAAAGAGTTTTTTCTGTGGGCATCTGTTGCCTGTGTCCATTCTGAATTTTGAATGGTGCTGTGGAAAGAGCAGTGTGGCTGAAGCAAGTGTGCCGGAAACAAAATTTTTAAAAAGACATTTGCCTAGGTATTATTTCATAAGTTGTACTTTTTATGCAATCTTTAAAAAAAAATTCCGCAGCTTTGCTTAAAGAAGGGCAGTTTAATAATGATGATTTAACAAAGTCAGCTGTATTGGTTGACAGTGAAATGAGACACCTTGCTGAACATTGTCTGCTTTTCACTTAGGTTTCCAGAGTTCACTAGTTAAGAGCTGAATACTTTCCTGTGTGTGAAGACAACCACCCAATGCCGTTTCCAAGGCTGAAAAAACCCTGAGCAGTATAAGTACAGGAAAAACACTGAGAATTTTGGTTTTGTTGCTAATTAGTGGCATTGTACAATTGAGACAGCATTGTCTAGGTTTTGGAGGAGGAAGTAGGAATACACGGAATCCATGTAGTGAATACAGCTGCTTACTCTGCAGCACTGGAGTGGTCAGGTTCTCTATTTCTTTCCCCAAGTGTAAAATGGGCCAGACACATGTTGTAAAGATTAATCTGACTGATTATTGTATGATGTAAAAGATACGGAACTCTACATATTCATGTCACTCTGTTGCTGTATTTCTCTGCAGGGTTATGCACTGAACATAACGTAATGAAAAGGAGGCATTTACCCATCTGGAATTGAATGGCAGTTGTAACATGAGCCTTAGTGAAGTGGCAGCTCTCTATGCTGTGTGCTAGAAAAGTATATTTATCCCAGCATAAAAATTGTCATGCTCAGGAGCTGAACTGTTCTGATGTTACTGCTTTCCAATATCCACATTTAAATCCCTAACAACTTTGTAGAAAAGCTGCGAGACAAGTCCACATTGTCTCCAATACTACCTACACAAAGGGAGGGATGTGTACACCCTGAATTTTGGAGGAGCAGTGCTGCATAGCAGAACAAAGCAGTACAGAGGAGATTTTGAAAAGAGATGTGTTCTGGTATCGTCAAAACAGGACCATGTCACAAGTTTCTAGAAACTTCATCTCTTTTACAGGGAGGTTGTGGCACACTGACTTCTCAATCAGGTGGAGAAAACACCTACAATATGTAAACAGAAGACCTAGAGAATGCTTAATTATAATTTTCAAGAAATTTGGCTTCTAATTACAGAAGGATTCACATGATTTATAAAAAGTAGGCCCAGCAGTTTGTTTCTGCTTTATAGTGAAGAATACATAGTCTGCATAATTACTAAAATTTATTCAAAATAATTAGACCACAGCTGAAGAATCAGGAGAGAAGTAAACCAAAACTGATGTAGAATAAACACTTTCTACATTGCTTTTGCCTAAACTTTGTTATACTTAATAAGGGTCAAATATGCATGCTTACCAGAAATACTCTGTACATCAGAATAATCTGCTAAAACATGCGCACATAAATTGTGATGGTGTGTATTTTTCATTGCTTGCTTTATGACTTATTTAAATAACAAATACAGGAAAGCAGATTTTTATGTGGTTTCCAAGCCTTGTACTAAATATGTTCCGTGATGATTTGGGTCAGAATCCAAGCCAGCCTCCTTCAAGATAAATGGAGACATGCTTACCAATTCTACTATGAATTGAACTTAGCCTGAAGGAGGCTTTGGCCACTGTCTCTAAATCGGTGGAGATGCTGCATGGGCAGTGTTCTTTCTTCTGTGGAAGAAGTATTGAAATCCAGTGGTTATTAATTTATATTTTTTTAGCCAATCAGAGGCTCTTAAAAACAAAGCTGATAAAATTCAGGTAAAAGAACGATAAAGAAATGTTGAGAAGGATCATGGGCCACATGCTCTGGCTGTAGTAAGTAACAAATCCAAACTGTGCAATCACAGTCTTCATTGACTAAAAAAAAAAAATTTAGGGGGAGTATGCATTACCTGAGTGTAATCACAGCGGGCACCACTGTTGATGTTGCATGGCAATATTCTGTCAAAGCGTGTAAAAAGGGACCGTGCTTGGCATGCAAACTGTTCTAGAGTTTAAAAATCAGTCTTGTATTTTATGTGATTCAGTCAGTTTTGGTTTAAAAAAGAAACTAAATTTGACTCCAGCAAAGATGGATTTTGGACATTTCTTGCTGTTCATTTATTTTATAAAATCAGCCAGCTGCAAAAATTGCTTTTCGTGGTTTCCGGTAAAGGAAAAACTGAGTTAAAGAATTATCATGTCAGAATTTCCTGTAGGATAAATGAAAATGAAATAAAAGTTCCTAAGTGATTTGATTACTAACTCTGAGATTTACAAACTTCCTGGTAAGTGTTGCAGTGCAGGAAGTGATCGGACCAGCAGTGATTGTTGCATTGTTTTTGGCGAAGGCAAATTGCCCTTGTGTAAATTATGTGACCAGTCCACCTTGGCGTGAGGGAGGTTGCTGGGCAGGGCTTTTTGCTGTCATTCATAACTATTTTCATAATGTCATCCATAAAGAAAAAAATAATGCTTCTGTAGGAAACCTTTCCAAATTGAGATGCCAAGGCTGAGTTGCCTCAGTTCCAGATGCTTTGGCAGAATTGTAGTTCCCTGAGAGCTGGAACTCATGTGTACCTGTGGAAGCAGATGAAAGAATAGGAATAAAAATAAGATACTGAACTACTTCTGCTGCTACATGCCTGAAAAAAAAAATCATCAAAGTTATTATAATTATGATTGTTATTAGATATCACGTCTGGTTTCTGCATATTTAAATTCTGAGAGAGGTGAAACTTAGGCACTTTGAGATCCCAGGGGAATAATTGGAGAAATGATGACATATTCCACTTTTTGAACAAATTTCAATACCAAAGCTGCGTTCTGTGTGCTTACATTTCTTCTTAATTATACTTGGATGCAGGTTAGATAGTAATTTTCTGTCTTACAAATGCATGTAGCCAATTAGTTTTGTAGATCATGAATACGCAGTGGCTTAACTCATTAAATGGAATTTTCCTTTTCTGTTGTTATGGCAAAAGAGGCTGCAAATAGCTGAGTATTGTATCTCTCTGGGAGCTCAGCCTTGGCCAAGGCTACAGATCCATAACTTCAGCAAGTGGAGAATTACTGGGCTTACTTTTTGTTCCTTACAGTGTGCCATGCTAGTCTTTTGAGCGCGTCTGTCTGTCTGTCTGTCTGTCTGCATGTACTGTGAATTGGTATAGGCTGTTTGGCTCCTCTGAGCGTCTGCTCCTCTATTTAAATGCCACCGTTCCGATGCTATGTGACAAATTTAGTTTTCCTGACTTCCTCCCATTCCCAAGAAATTCTGAGCCCAGAAGCTCTCCCTCTGGCCCACTGAGACGTGGAGACCTGACCTCTTTTGGCTCCTGGAAGCAAAGATGAGAAAAACTGGCAGCACGTCTCTGAAGAAACCACAGCTTATATCAAATGATCTAACACAGGTGTTCTTTTCTTCCTCCCTCTGATTTTTTTTTTTTTTT
>VXBT01011614.1:74401-217863 GCA_013400235.1 Oriolus oriolus
GCCATGATGAAGGCAGACTGTTATGACCAGAGAGACCCAGGGAACCGTAAGACAACTGAGAAACGAGTTACAGACCCAGTATTGCTTTGAGCTGGTTTTGCTAAATTTCGGTGTTGGTGAATAATAGATACGATGTGAGGACATGACTTGGTGATCGGCCTTGGTGCTTTTCAGCATGTTTGCCCAAGGGTGAATGTTGCTTATCTAACATTCTGTCCTCGTCTTTTGCATAATATTGCAGGACATCTGAGACTTGAGCACTTCAGTGCTACAGCAGATGTTGAGTTGTGATTTTTAAAAGCTGTGGTCTCAAATATTATAGAAGTAACAAAACCTCTCAGTTTAGGGGAAATGTTCTCTGTAATCTTATTACTGGAGTAGTTATCTCAAGTGCCTTATTGACATGTTTTCCAAAACTCCTCTGGGGATTTGAATTTAATAACTGTTTTCTTGAAAATAATAATTTAAAAAACCCCATACTGGTGGTTACACTGGATTTTTACTAAAATTTGAGTATGTTTTATCTGTTGTTATTTGTAGTTGCAGACTTCCCAGAGAATGGAAATTCTAAATGTGCTATAAACAAGCCTTAAATACCTCTTAAAAGTATGCAAAAATACACATATTTTCTACTGTTGGGATTCTGATACTGGGTGTGTAACACAGGGATTTTGCCCCTTCTGCTGTGTACCCCACAACTTGTGGTGCTGGGGAGTGAAGTCTAACTGCCTTTGGGGAAATGAGCTGGGTGCTCGCTCTCTCCCTTGCTTTCCAGGGTTTACTGTGGGAATGCTCCAGATAAATGTACGAGGAAGGGAAGGCAAGAGTTATTCTGTGAAGTCTTTCTGTTTAGCAAGTGGAGAACTAGGTATTTATCATGTGTGTATACATATGTGTGTACATATATATATATATATATTTACTGTAATATGGATGTGACATTGCTGTTCCTATTTCCTAAAGTTCTATTTTTTGCCATTAACTGTAAGAGAAAATCCTAATCTTATCTTTTACTGCTTGTACCTTAAAGAGTCAAAACGTTATAACCCACTCTGCATCTTGCTAATTCACATGGAACTTATGATGGAGGTCTTAAAACTTGTGTGTAACAGCTGCCACTAGGATGTGGTGGGAATCTTTCTGGGAGAGGGGAGGGGAATGTAACTTTGCTCATAGATATTAAAACTTTGGAGTAAAATGTGAAACCTTTTTGAGTCTCAAAATAGTAATAAAAGCAGTGAGTAAATTTAACTTGCTAGACAGTTGTAATTTGCAGAATGCATTTGTCAAATAGTTTGGAAATAATCCAGAGCAGATTTAGATCGAAAAAGTAGACATGGGCTAAGACTAAAAATGTGAGTTAAATGTCCTTCCAGGTTTGCAGAAACTAAACTATCCACTTCATTATAAACTCAGTAATGGACAAGACCAGAGGTGTTATGTGGGGGATTTTGAACTTTGGGGAAAGTCAGATTTTGTTCCATATCTACTTGGCCCCTAAATGCAACTGATTTGTCTTGGCATCTTCGATTTAACTTCCATTTAATTTTAAAATTGGTACTTCCTTGAAACTGTGTTAGTGCATTTAGAAGTTTAATTGAAACACAGGTCTTTCCAGATCAGTGTTTATTTTGCCTTTAGTGGGTCTGTGAGCTGTCAAAAAGTCTTTTTCTTGAGTCTTTGTAATACGTGTTGGCTCCACTGTCATGGAAATCGGTGTGATCTCATACAGCCAAGTGAGATCACCAAGAGGGGATAAGGAGATGCCGTGGCATTGTAAATAACAAGTGTGGCTTTTAAAGAAAAGATACCCTTTTGGTGATTGATTGCAGGATTTTTTCATTAGGTGGGTGAAGATGTAATGGACTTTGTTCACATCTGACATTTTTATTTGCTGTCATGTTAATAAGTAAAAATCAGTTTATATTTCTGAACTGGATTTTCATGTTAGGCTATTACAGCGCCTCAGTTCTAGCCCTCAATTCTGACTTTAAACCCTATCAGTTTTAGACTCTTGTAAATGGGGTTTTCTCTACTCCACTTTCTTGCTGATGCAGAATTTCGTCAGAGAATTTGATTATTTCTGCTAAAGGCATTTGTTTGTAGCTGTTCTCTTCTCAGTATAATTCATTGGTTTTGCTTTCTGAGTCATCTCTCGTCTTCTATTTTCCAGGTTGGTGAGAGGCAGAGAGTTCTGGTAACAGAAGAATCCTTTGACTCCAATTATTACGTTGCTCACAATCCTTTCTATGAGCAGGTACAGTTAAATAAACCAAATAACATCTTTTTGTGTTATCTTTGCTTTCTGATAATCTCAGCAACACAGTGTCAGGATAAAAGAAAACTAGGAAAGAAATAAGAAGCATTTTCCAGGAAACATGTGACCATCAAGACTTTTTTATGAGATACTTTGTTTCTGTGTTGTAAATATAATTTACCTGAAATTATGTTAAGAAATATACAGTGGATGTCTGACTAAACACCATGGTTTAAGGAGCTGCTAATTATTGCAGCAATTTTAATTTCTGTGTCCCCAAAGCATTGATTTCTGAGTAGATGAGTCATGACAATTTGCATATATCTTTCTGAAAAGTCTTTCAGGCAATGCAATTTAAAAAAAAAAAAATTCTAAAAATAGAAGGGCCAGGAACTTTTTTAGATTAACACTTAAGCGTGATACATTATATTTCGTGGAATCATACAATGGTTTGTGGGCTGGAAGGGGCGCTGCTGGCCACACCTCTCTTTGGATGCATCCCAGGATACAGTTGGCTTCCTGGTCTGCAAGTGCACATTTCTGGCTCATGTCCAGCCTCTCATCCACCAGCACCCCCAAGTCCTTCTCAGCAGGAAGGTTCTCACTCTTAGTGAGTTCTTCTCCCAGTCTGTACTTATGTCTGGGATTGCCCCAACCAAGCTGCAGCACCTTGCACTTGGGCTTGTTGAACCTCATCATGTTCTTGTGGGATCACTTCTCAGGCTTGTGTAGGTCCCCCTAAATGGCATTCCTTCCTTCTAGTTTTTGTCATTTCCTTCTGTGTACTTTCTGCAAATTCTGACCATACAACAACATTATCTTTGAGCTGGGAAGGAAGCACAACATCTATTTCACAAAATTGTTATTTTTGCTCAGAAGCCAGTGACTTGCTTAAAACTAATAAAATTGGCTTGACTTAATCATCATGATTTTATTTTCCACTTTCTTGCACTAAGCTGTGTACAGTTTGCTTTTGCTACCATTAGGTATTCAGTTTTCTGAACCTGGAGAGACTACAGATGATGGCTGTGCTTTATTCCAGTTTTGGGTTATGTTACTGCATTTATTTATTTGTTTTCCTTAGTAGTAAGTAACATTGCTATTCTTGAAATATCTGTTTCTGTTAGCTATCTGGATCACTAATTACTTTTTCCTCACTTTCTCCTGTTTTTTTTGATAAATCTTTTTTGTTGTTGTTGTCACATATCCAATTTCTGTCTAAGTCTTATGTATCGCTGCTCCTTGATTTTGTAGCTTATTAGTCAGAGTTGAGGAACATGGTCTTCCACACAGAGATTAAAAAGAAATTTCTCGGGGCTTTTTTGTTCAATGCTTGTTTTATGGAAGCTAAATTAATTAAATGAAAAGCAATATGTACAGCAAAAAAAGTGTTGATGTTTTGTGGTGTGTTTATACAGCACCTAATACAGCTCATGATTGAGACTGGTAAAGAATTTGCAAAAAACACATAGTAACATGACTCCCTGTCATTTTAAATTCTCTTGGGGAAGAAATGGTTTCCATTATGAAAATGTAAATCCTTTCCCTAAAATCTTATGTGTGGCTTGTTTCACAAGGATGGTATCGTACTGCTCACCCAGGTAAGCACAAGAATCAGTGCTAGTAACTAAGACTACTAGCAGTAAATTGAATGACAGTAAATTGAAAACCACTCTGAAGTCTAAATATCATATTATGTATTATTGGAAGCTGAAGCTCAGAGTCCTGGTGTAGTGTTCTGTTAACTCAAGTAGTTATCACATGTATTCTGTCTTCGCTGATCTCATCTGTACTAAAAGAATTTGCTATTAAACCCACATCGATGGAGCTGCACTGGCAGACTTTGTCGTAGAGCTGCAGCTGACATTTGTGGAGGCTGAGGTGATATAGTTTACATTGAACAGAGAAGCCTAAAGTGGCCAAAGAGTGCTTTGCCAGGTCAGCAGCCAAGGTGAGAGTTTATGCTGGTATAGCTTAGTTTCTTAGAAATATGGTTGAGGGTTTTTTCGTAGCAAATACTTACATCAAAAAAATGTCTGAGTGTATGCCAAGCCTGGATGCTTGGTTGTTTACGGTACCTCCCAGTTATTTTCACTTAACCTCTTTCCTTTTTCTGAAGCTGGGTTTATATTTTGTTACTTCCCTTTTGCATGAGGAGATAGAAGATTTACAGAGGTCGTGAGCCCAGTGATACGCTCAGCTACCTAATTTCACTTTGATTTAAATTTGCCCAAGATGAATTACGTGGGAAGAACTGTGATCCAGTCACATTGTAACACTCACTCAGCATTAGGATCCTGGCTTTGTGCTTGCTTAGTCTCAGCTTGCCTGTCTCTGAAAGGCAAAGATGTCTGCTTTTCTTGGAAGATGCTTAAGAAGCTCTGCAGAATCCTAGGATCTGGAAACACTTACGATCATGAACACCTTGAGCCTTCAGGGAAGACGGGAAACCACTGGTGGTGATTTCCTCCAAGTGGGACAAGTCAGCAGTTGTGATAGGTGAAAATGGAGAGGCAGTGTTTGGCAGCAAAATTCTCTCCAAATGTGGGTGGCACAGATTTTTTTCTCTGAAAATCCCCTGCACATGTAGTCTTAAAAATTAAGCCATTTTTTAAGGCATTTCAATTTCAGCATCAATGAATCAAGATATAAAGATGCAATCATTGCCTTTGAAAAGCTCTGCTCAACCCTGGTGAGACCACACCCGGAGTCCAGTTCTGGGCTCCTCAGTGCAAGAGAGACGTGGAGCAGGTCCAATGCAGGGCAACAAAGATGATTAAGGAACTGGAGCATCTCTCTTTCAAGGACAGGCTGAGGGAGCTGGGTCTGTTCAGCCTGGAGAAGAGACAGCTGAGAGGGGACCTCACCAATGTCCATAAGCATCTGAAGGGAAGGTGTCAAGAGGCTGTTTCCAGGCTCTTCTTGGTGTTGCCAAGCAGTAGGACAAGAGGCAACGGGCAGAAACTGATGCACAGGAAATTCCACCTGCACATGAGGAAGAACTTTACTGTGTGGGCGACCACGCACTGGGACAGATTACCCAGAGAGGCTCTGGAGTCTCCCTCACTGGAGAAATTCAGATTGTCTGGATGCAATCCTGTGCCGTGTACTCTATGATGACCCTGCCTGAACAGGGAGATTGGACCAGATGACCCCTCTGAGGTCTCTTCCAATCTGACTCATCCTGTGATTCTGTGTGTGGATGAGCTTCAAGTAAATGTGACTAAATAAGTCCCCTCGATTCAATTTTTCATTGTAAACAGTGTAAAAAATGTAATTTCACTCTTCTTTTTCAACTGCTTATCTATTTTGGAGACGTTTTAACTCCATTTATTCTTCCAGCAAAAAGTGTTGCTCCTCTATGTTGGGCTCTTTCTTTTTTAAAATGCATGACCTAGGAACATCTGTTATGTGCTGTCTTTTCTGTGAAGTGGGACTGTCTGATACCATGGTTGTGCAAATTCAGGAAAGGGTGGCATTAGTTGCTGACCCAAGAAACACACTCGTCTATTTTTACAGGCATTCGTTGTCAATCATGCATCTCAGCTGCGAAGGATCTGCACAATCAAAATAAAGGCTTGTGCAAAGAGAAACAAGGGTATAATTTCTGTCCTGAAGCCTTTACAGACTCAAAAACATTTTCTAAAAAAAAAGTCATGGGACAGACATGGAAATAGGAAGCTTTACAGCAGTCTGTTAGAACTGTATAGTACAGATGCCCTTGGGAGCTGTTTGGGTCTGGATTCAAAAGCTGCAACTCAAGCCCAACTTTCTCATCAATCAAAAAACATGACTTAAGGAATCAGCTGGAGTTGAAAAGAGCTGAGCTAACACCACAAAGCTCTTGAAGAATGCAAGCTGGAGATCTTACTGGTCAAGTGTGTCAGGGGTTGTAGCGTACGCTGGTGACTAAAATGTTTAAGTTTTAGGATTTTCTCTGATATTTTTCAAAAATCTGTTTTCTGAGCGGATACTAGAGTTCCTTTTCGCATTTAGTAACTATGTCTTTATTTTATTTGAAAGGTTCTTGTGCCAAAGGATCCTCTGTTAATGGGTAAGATGGTAGAAGTGAATATTTATGAAGCTGGGAAACATTTTATGAAGGGGCAGCCAGTATCAGATGCCAGAGTTCACACTGCATCCATCACCCGACCCTTACCAAAAGGAGAAGTTTCTGGTTTAACAGAGGTGAGTAAAAGACATTTTCTGCTTTACTACACTGATAAATCCACAGCTGTTCAAGCAAAATTATTCCATGCTATGTATCTGTTATCATTTTATAGTTCCCATTTATATATGCATGAAGCTTTAATCTTTTCTGGCAGATTGAAATCTGAATTCAAAATATGTTTTTGCTGATGCTCGTAGCTTTACTTTGCTGACTCTAAAGGCAATAATACACTTGTTTCTTGTTTCAAGATGCAAGATGGGGAAAGAACTTACTAGAATTGAAAAGATTATATAATAATTATATAATAATTATATAGTAATTGTATAATTCAGTGTATTTCAGTGGAAGGATGAAACAGTTTAGTTTTCTTTACAAAGCTGTTTTTAAGAAAATGTGTATTGATTACGTATCTGTTAAAACAGGTCTAAACACGATTCAGAGATTCAAAATTAATTGATGGGTAGACATATGGAATATTTACAATATATTTTGGAAAAAGGTCAACATCTGATTTAGTCATGTAAAGAAAATGAAACTCTTAAAAAGAGATCTGATTCTTATTTTACACCTCAGTAGATATGGCTGTTAGCCAAGTATTCTCATACATTTCATGGAGCTCTAGTTGTAAAAACTGATGGAGTGTGAAATGAAAATGTGTATCACATTTCTAAGCATCATTTGATGTCCTTTCTCCAGCACTGTTGTTAGGATCTCCAAAAAATACGTAGCACGTGGAAGAAGTATAATTGGCAGTTTATCAGCCACCTTACTGCTTTTACAGTAAATTGTTGACAAGTATTAAAGTATATACATACCCTTGTTTATGTTCTAAGTAGTCACATTTAAAATACATCATCAAGGCATACCTGAGGTGACCAGTTAAGCTGAGCACCCTGGTCTCTTGGATAAGCCTGGCTGTGGAAACGTAGAGCAGCAATAATGTACTCCCTGTAATGCACCTACTGTAACGTGTTCAGCAGATCATGACACTTGAGCACAAACACATTACTAAGCTCTCCATTAATATTGTCTGTGTGTATGTGTATGTTGGCCTGATAAGGGTCTGCAAGAGATAAAAACCGGCCAAAACCTTCAAATGGTCTGTCTGGTTGGACTGTGTAGCTATTTAAACACAGCTGATTTTCTCATCAGAGCATTTGTTTTTTTAATAATCTGCTGGAACAGAGCCAAGACTGTCATTAAACTGAGTATGTGTTGCCAGAAGCTTGTAGATGGGGACGAGCAAGCAGACTCTTGACTGAATTTTTTTATGTTAAAAATGAGAGATAAAATTATTAAAATCAAGGATACTGATAATTTCCATAGGGACTCATTGAGATATATAGATCTGGTCCTGCCCTTTGGATAGGCATGAACAAGTACCTGGAATCCCCCTGTAAATGGCTGCAGCAAGCAAATGATAAGGCAAATTGCTTTTCCTGACTTGTGTGGTTACCAGTGCTCCTTCAGGGGAGTATCTTATTTATGATTGGTCCACTGGAAATGTTAGGAACTTTTGTTTAATGGAAAAAATAGAATCTCAGTATTTCAGTAAATGGAACATCTATGGTACATAGAAGCTTGCAGCTGAAAGCTTTTAATCACACTGGACCAATGTATAATACATAGAACATGAACTGAAATTCTTAGTGGGAAGTTCATCCTGAAAAATCATACCTATAAATAGCAGCTCAGGAACTTTCTTTAGGTTTCCAGGAAAAAAAAAGTCAGTTTGCCACAAGAGTTACCTTGGATTTCTGGCTGGCTGCAAGATGCAGTTTGGGTTGCTGTGTTTGGTTGGACTGCTGGGAAACACTTCCTGCTGCGTGTGCTCAAGACATATAGTTCCAACTAAAGATGCTTTGAGCAAGATAAAAGGGGCAACATATGAGGGTCATGTGAGCCCTTTATAGCTTGTTATGTGCATGGGTGGCAGGTTGGGGAAAGATGAAGGAGGCAACTCAGAACGGATGAATTCAGATACTCACTCAAAACCAGCAAAATATCTTGGATCTTTAACAAGATCCCAAGTGTTTCTGCTTTCCGCTAGGTTTTCTGCAGCTTGCAGAAAAAGCTAAACTACAATCTTGGATAAATTTTCCACTGTGCACACAAATGAGCAAGAATTAAGGTCTGCTCATTGTTAACAGCGGTTTCATTAACTTTGCATAGGACACAGTGTTTCAAAAACCGTGTTCAAAAAAGGTGTTTCAAAATCCGTCACAGCTGTACTTCTGTCTAGTGAGGAGTGTTCTCAGAAAGAGTGAAAGCTTTTGAAACTGTAGTTTTTAAGGAAATTAATCATTTGAGAGCACCATCATGTGAGGATGTCAAAGCAAGTCATAAACTAATCTTAAGCAAGAAGATACTTCTATAGATGCTGCAAGGAGAAGTACTCCAAAGGATTGGAGCTTATCTGCAGTTGTGTGCTCTCTTTCTCATCTGATACATAATCCTGAATATTTTTTTCTGGCAAATTCCGAGGGAGCCCCACAAGCAACATGTGTGTCTGAAGGAACAGTTGTAGGCCTTTTTTTACCATTTTGGCTGCACAACTCTGACAGCAACTTGGTCCAAAGAAATAAAAGAAGTAGGTCGCCAACTGGAGTCAACAGATTTGACTGAAAAAGAGGGAGTGCAAAATGCAAAAACACAAAGGACAATTTAGAGACTCCATGAAATATTCACACATTGTATATCTGTGACAAGTAAGGAGGGAAATATGTATAGAATTAATTCAGAGTATTACTAGCATTTCATGCTTTTTCAGTGTATGAAGAACACAGCTAATATGTATATCCATTAATGTACGAATGATATAGAATGTCTTACAGTTATTGTATTCTTTAAGGAAAAAACTGCACCCAAGTAGATGGGCTTAGAGCAAGGTCTTGACATTCACTGATGTTAGGCTCTGTGGCAGAATTTGAGACAGGAAGGACAGAAGAGTCTTGGAGTCAGCAGCTCAGGTTAAAAAGCTGTCAAAGCAATCAGACTTAGCAATTGTTGTGGACATACTAAGTAGTAAAATGCACGAGTATTTCCCAGGATTTTTTTTATTTTTCACTTCAGCATGAATTTTTTTATAAAAGCCACTCAAAAGGGAGTGCTCTCTCCAAGTTGCACAATTTTACAGGAGGGCTATTTGGGGGGGCGAACACATTTGGAAATTTCAGTTGACTGAGATCTGCTGTAGACTTACTTGGGTTTAAAATGTGCAGTTGCTGATTCAGTAATAGAACCATGTGTAGAAGACATACATTGCAGAGGATATATAGGTGAAAGTTGAAGTAACTGAAGCATGAACACACATGTAAAGGCTTTATTTGATTTGGTGCTCATAAATCTAACATAGGGTGTATGTGAACTGGACATTAAAAAGTAGCAACAGTAACCTTAAAATGAACATTCAGACAAAACAAACCTGTCATGAGTTATTAACTGCAATTACAAATACCAGTGAATAAGTATTTCAAAGCTTTGATCAAGATTTAGTTCTGTTAAGTTTCACAGGAACGAAAAGAAAATGTAAATGCTGTACATGTTACATCCTTCCATTGAGGCAGGCTTGGAGTTGACAAAGCATTGAGGGTGCACTTCAGTATTCTGAGATTCAGAAAAGCAATTTAGCATGTTTTCTATGTTCTTAACCACTCTGGTAAACTTGTCTTTGAGGATTTGAAGGTGGGTTTGCAATGCACATAGTGTTGAGTATATTATCATTGGATAATATTTTTGAAAAGTCAGCAGTGTGTATCAAGTCCGAATGTAATCTAATTTTTTAAAAAAACATTTTAATATTTGTATTAGTTTTATTTGGCCATATTTAGGGATCTTTACTGTTTCTCAGCAGCATAAAGTAGAATACCTAATAAATGTATCCTGTTTACAGACAAATGTTTGCCCAAAACTAATCATTGAAAAAATGTAAGAATCTGCAAGAATATGATCTCTTGTTAGAACCAGAGACAGAGTGTGTTATGCTTCTGTACTCCAAAAATAATTCTGGTTGTTTACATATGTTGTGTGACTAGAGGAAAAAAATAGTGCAAGATGAGAAATATATGAAGAAAAGACCAAAGGGCTGAGGGATAAAAATAAAAGGCTGGCTACCTGCCAGAGTTGCAATGCATTGCCAGAATCCAAGCCCCATAAGTCTGAGGGCCTTTGGTGGGAAATTCTAATCAGATGGAAAATTAAGGCAGGAGAAAAATAAATAATTTTAACAGGCTGTTTAATCCCCAGTCACGATTATTTTGTGTTCACAGTTCATGTTTCTGTAATGCATCTATGACTGACTTTCTTTTCAAACAAGTACGGGCACCTCTTCCAGTTTTCTGTTTCCCATTGGTTTCTGTGATGATATTCTCCATGTCTAACACTTCCCCTGTGAATGGCATCTGCTGGGAGCTGCCATTTGCAATATCTCCTTTTGTGAGTTGGGGATCTTGGTGCACATCTCTGTGGCAACCAGGCCTTGGAAATGCCCACAGTTAAGCTCATAGCTGTTCCAGTCATTGGGCTCTTTGGAGGAAATGAGGAGTGAGCCACTGATTTTCAGTTAGCAACTGATTATGTGGTCGTTCTGCTTGTTCCTGTTTTCTCCCCCATCCTCCCTGCGTTTTAGCTGCCACAATAACCTGCAGTAGGTTATTGTGACATTGTACTTCTGTATACTAATGAAGAAGCTTTATGTTCCTGGTCTTCCAGTTAGCCACCAGTATTTTCTAGTTACGTGAGCAAAAGATGACCTTTAAACATTACCCAGCTTTTTTTTCTGGTGTTAAGAAACGGGAAAGATGCATATATCAAACACTTCTTTATAGCCTGCCAGAAAGAAAACTCAGCAAAGCATAGCTTAAAGGAAACTCTCTGATCTAAGGTAGAAAGGGTGCTTCACTTGCAGGCAAAATAAAATGGAGAAGGGGGAAGAAAATATCTTTTGCTGGAACAGAAATGAAAGAAATCATGTCAGAATTAAGATCTCTGTATTGGAAACTTCCTTCAAGGACTTGGAAGGAAATGTGGAAGATGTGTGTTAATTAATTAGCACAGCTTATACATGTGCTGGAGTTTCAAAGTGGTGGAAAATTTGGTTCCTGAACAGGAACTAGAGATTTAGGGCAAAAAGAGAACGAGGAAGCAAATTTTAGATCAAAAAATGGCATAGAGATGTGAGTAGAGGAATCTTTCATAAAATTTCAGGAACAGAAACTGTAGAAAGTGTGAGAAATGCTAACGGAAGATTGGAATTTCCAAAGAAGAAAGATAAACTAATATAGAATATACCTTCTACCTCTCTCAGAAAGCTACTTTGCAAAGGGATCTTTGTATCACAAAGTCCAAGAAAGGGCAATTTGAGAAACATGTGGGGAAGTTTCTATCAAAGAGAAACATACTGACAAAAAAAAAAAAGCAACGTCTTCTATATAAAATCATTTTCAAGTAATGCTTTATGAAAATACAGTGCACTACTTGATGCTCTTGCATTCTTAGGAACATACCTTCTGGTAACTCAGTTGCACTCTCTCCCACTTTCTGACACCTCTTTTGTGACACCAAACTGAGTGGTGCAGTTGTCACACTTGAAGGATGGAATGCCATCCAGAGGGACCTGGACAAGCTCAAGGGCTGGGCCCTTGGGAATCTCATGAGGTTTAACAAGACCAAGTGCAAGCTGCTGCACCTGGTCAGGGCAATCCCTGGTATCAACACAGGCTGGGGATGAACAAATGGAGAGCAGCCCTAGGGAGAAGGAGTTGGGGGCGCTGGTGGATGAGAGGCTGGACATGACCCAGCAATGTGGGCTCCTAGCCCAGAAAGCCAAACGTGTCCTGGGCTGCATCCAAAGCAGCGTGGGCAGCAGGGTGAGAGAGGGGATTCTGCCCCTCTGCTCTGGTGTGGTGAGAGCTCACCTGCAGTGCTGCATCCAGCTCTGGGGTCCCCAGCACAGTAAGGACATGGACCTGTTGGAGCAAGTGCAGAGGAAGCCACCAAGATGATTGGAGGGATGAAGCACCTCTCCTGTGAGGAAAGGCTGGGAGAACTGGGCTTATTTAGTCTGGGAAGGAGGAAACTTTGGGGTGACCTAATTGTGGCCTTCCAGTATCTGAAGGGAATCTGCAACAAAGATGGAGAGCAACTTTTTACATGAGCAGGTAGTGATAGGACAAGGGGGAATGCATTCAAACTAAAAGAGAGTTGGTTTAGATTAGATATTCAGAAAAAAATCTGTACTGTGGGGGAATGAGGCACTGGAACAGGCTGCCCAGAGAAGCTGTGGATGTCCCATCTCTAGAGGTGTTCAAGGCTAGGTTGGATGGAGCTTTGAGCAACCTGGTCTAGTGGAAGGTGTCCCTGCCCATGGCAGGGGTGTTGGAACTGGATGATCTTTAAGGTCCCTTCCAACACAAACCATTCTATGATTCAATGATTCTCTGAAAGAACTGATTGTAGGGCAAGGCGTAAAGTACTAAGTGCTTTTGTGTGTATTAATCTGTTTTATTTAATGTGTTACTTGTATTCCCTCCTAGTTGTAAATAGAGGTCATAAAAGATGGTGTAAAATTCTTTTAAATCAATCTTTTTTTCTTAACGTTTTCTTCAGTTTTTTCATGAAGGTCACTATTAGTAGGAGAGACATTTCCTTTTGAAGAGCAGACCTCAATGCCACCAGTGGATGTTTTTAAAAAGGACCTTTGAAAGTCTCATTTTTTCCTGAAAAGGGAACAAAAATTTGCCATGTACTGTTTCTTAGATGCTGATTTTTGTGATCTACACGTTATCTGCGTGCTGTGTTGGCTTGAATTTTTCTTCTGCTTGAAAGCCCATTTCTCAGTATAAAATTTGAAACTTGGGATCGATTCTTTTGGGCAGAGTAAATTCTTCTTGCTGGGCTTAGATAAGCACTGGCTTGAATCATGTGTGGTGGTTGGGGAGCTTTAATCAATACTGATCTTTAGGAACACACTTAGCCTGTATCTGTGACAAACACTTGAGATGTAGGTCAGCCACCTTGGGTCGTGGATGTGGGCTAGGTGACCTCTTTGTTTCCAGCCTTATCTGCTGTAATTCTATGAACATAATGTAGCCATTTGATGACTTGCAAACTGGAACAGAAGGCAGTGCAAGTGTGTTGATCCAACACATTTCTCTGCCCTGCTTAGAGGGCTAGAAAACAGAGGTGATTTAAGACAGCAAACCCAAGGGCCAGCATAAGACCTTCACCAAGTACTTTTATCCTGATGTCTTCAGTTTAATGGGCATGTTGTCTTTCTGCCCATCCCTCTGAATTTTGACTATGGTGATCAAAGCTCAGCTGAAACAACACATATTACATAGACCTCTTTCAAACAAATGCTCACCACAGGCCATTTCAGGTGAAAAGATCTGAACTTTAATTTATTTACTTTTCATTTCCTCAGCAGACAGTGTTATTTTGCTGAATGTCACTGTTTAATCACTTTAAATTACATAATTATGTTAATCCTGTGCAGTTCATGCAATAAATGGAAATAGTAATGGCTGGGAGGATTCAACTCAAAGTCATTTTCTGGAGAATAAGAAAAGGTTAAACAGAAATGTTCTACCCCTTCTGCCTCCAGAAGTAAAACTCTAAGTGCTAAAATAGTTCTGCCATTTTTGTGTATTATTTCTAGTACTTAACCTGCTGATGCTGCACTGAAAGATCAGTGAGTGGGTTCTTCTCTCTGTTGACATAAGGAAGTGTGTAGCCATGGTAATTTTAACTACTTGACACTCCCTGTAATATTTAGGAGTTCCTTTTAAAATATTTCCATCAGATCTCTAACAAACAGACTCTTTGGGAAGAATCAAATAGAATTTTTTTTTTACTAATCCTTTATTGTTTAATGTACCAATGTTTCAGTAAGTTTTAATTGGCTATCAGGAGAAAAATATAGCAGCCACAACTTTTCTCACAAGTTTTTATGTTGTTTTGGAAGTCATCTACATCCAATCCACAAAAATCGTTACAGGTTTGAATTTAATACCTCTCCAGTAGACTTTATAGGTGAAAGATATTCAGCCCATGTGTGCATTTTATCTCTGCTTGTAGTATTTAGTCATCCCTTTTCTTTTTATTAGTACTCCTTAGATCACTAAAAAGCACACTTGGGTAGTATTTCTCTCTCCATTCCTTCCCTGTCTCTCCTTTCCCTGCAAGCAACCACACGGTCAGAGGCATCAGATATTTATGTCTTGAGTGGATGTTATTTCTATCTGTTCTTCATGTACTGAAGCTGTAATCAAAATAGTCTTTCTGCATAAATACTTGAAAGGGACAGCACAAAAAGGGCACATGGAGCTCATGATACAGCTTTCTCCATCACCAAATGAAAGGTCAGTAGGAAGTTTGGATTTACACATACAAAGCTCTGGAATGTTGAACTTCCGCCTCTTAGAAATGTGTTTGTTGCCAAAACCATTGAAGTGAGATGATTCGTTACCTTTGAGATTGTTTTGAAGGGCAATAAAAATTACAGTCAAGAGATTAAGCTATTTTTTAACTAAAAACTATTTTAAAAGTGTATCTTATTTCAAAGAAATTACCAAACCATGTTAAAGACAAACTGCCATGTTCTGTGTCCTTTAATATTATTACATCTTCAAAATTTTTATTAGATTCTGAGTAGATTAATGGATTTCTAATAGTCTAATAATCATCCTTTGTGTTCTTGCCTATTCCCTTTATGATAATGAGAATTGCTAAGATATACATAAATTTTGCAAGTAATTTTTTATGTTTAATACTGACAAATCCATTGAAAAAGTGTTGAACTGATCCGGCAATATAAGGATTAATTGTGAGTTATAGTAGGACACCCAGATCCATTTTTAATCATAATTTCCCGGTCAGACTTTTATAATATTTGGACATAGTGATTTATGTTTGTGCTTTGAATATACTTGTTAGAGATTTATTAGAGATTAGAGATCCTTTTTTTAAAATTTTGTAGTGTCAAGGGTAATTAGATAAGGAAAAAGGGTAAGAAAAAGGGGAAAAGGCTTTTCAGTAAGAGAAAGAAACAAATTTTGTAAGGTTTTGTCACTACTAAATTATAGTTGGGGGACATGTCTGCATATAAAAATTCAAAGGCAAATTTGCAGGGGCTGTCTGACTGAAGTTAAATTGCAGTTGACTAGTAAGTTCTCTTTGAGGCTACATTGGAGAAAAGGTATCTTAAAATATTCAAATACCATACTTCAGTGAAGTGGATGTGAAATTCACAGCCTTAAATGTAGTCCACCAAGGATATATTCCTAGCTACACTAGAATATCCAGAGAAGTTACTGTGACTGTTGAACACATCAGAATGATTGTATGCTCAAAGACAGTCCACAGAATGTTGTAGCATCTAAGCAAGCTTAGAAACTGGTTCTTATTCAAAGGTCACGTAGAGTAACTTTGTGTTTGTGCAGGCTGTATTCCATATCAAGTTCAACGTTCCCTCCAGATCCTTTATCATGCCAGTAGCTATTAAAGCGTGTTGTTGCAGTTTTACTGGACCAAACAACAATAGAAATAAACCCTTGCCCTCCTACTACAGTCTCTCCCACTCAGATATTTTTTAAAGGAGTCTTGCAAACTACTGGGGAATAATCACTGTAGAAGTTTGCATTCTCTCTTTAAGGAACTTGGCTCAGTGCCTATTAGTTTTCACAAGACCTGACTCCTAAACTGAGCTTTAGGATCAGTTCTTACTTTTAGCAAGTTCCAAAGCAAGCTGTTCCTTGCTAAAAACAAGCAAGTTTTACCATTAAGTAAAAGAAACACAAAAATTATTGGTTATTGAAGTACTTCATTAAGGACAGCTTTACTTGTGATTACTGTACGGTACACCAATCTTGATAACCTTCCTCTGACTACTTCCCATTGTGTATTTAAATTACTTGAAGAGTTTCCCCACCTATAATTTCAGACCATAGAACCCTTCTCGAAGATGCAAAAAGATTTTCTACTGATTTATTCTAATGCCAGCCATTCTGGCCAGAAATTACAACTGGATCTGTTGTAATTGTCTGAACCAGCACTGGGATGAAGGAATTCTGGATTGAAAGATCTAGTCAGGTTATCCTGAAAGGTTATGGTGGTGGTGTGGTAGGGTTAGTGTAGATAGCCCAAATCCCATACTTGTTCCCACTCAAGTAAAATTAGTGCTACATCTGTTTGCAGGGTCCTTTAGGCGTTAAGCCTTTCTTTTTCATCACAACATATTCAAAGCTTGTTCATCATTTTCACAGGGAGTTGACTCCAAGCAGATTTGCAGGTTGGCATCAGAAACAGATCATGTTTTGAGGTTCCAAAAGAGTCAGAGGGCTTCAGGGACAGCTTTTTCTGTGCTTGAAACTCAAGCCCATGGGATGTTAAAATTAACATACTTACTTTCATTTCTTTTCCTCGAGTCAGCACCACAACTCAGATTTGGTGTAATAATAAAATCATGATCTAGGACATATTTCGTCAGTCTTAGATATTATGAAAAACTGGAATTATGATGAGGAAAATATATGTACTGCAGTGGTGCTTCAGCTTTCAGTCGCTAAGGGAACAAGCACTGGCATGAAGTCACTTTTAATTAGGATAGAGTGGTGTGAACTCAAAACCAAAGTTGAACTACACATTCATTAATGCCACCATGGTATGAAAGAAATAATACGGATTTTTCTCGTTCTTTATTGTAGAAAAGGGGTGACAAATCATTTGTAAATTAAAAACAACAGTTTAAAAAATGTTAAAAATATTTTTCTGAAAGAAATGTACATTTTTAAGTGTTCTTGGTGATGGCAATCGCATAGAATAATTAAGGGCCCAAAGGCAGACCATTTTTGATTTAGATAGCCCATCAACCTATAAGAAAATAGTTAATCTCAAGCTTCTGGCTCAACTTAAGTCAGGAAATACTGTAAAGAGTGTTGATTTCACTGTGCTATCAATGTCTTCTTTATGACAGTTTTTATTTTGCCTTTGTACCTGGTCTTACCAGTAGAAACAGTGTTTTGTGAGACTTGGCCTGTAGAGAAGCCCTCTCCACACATGTGTGAGCATGTTGTTGTTATTCCACTGCAAAAATGGCCAGCCTGTGGTGTGGGACAACCTGAAGAGTTCACCTGGCTCATTTGGTGTTATCCAATACCCTCTTTTCCAAAGGCTGCCAGGTCAGTGTCATGTATGTGGGAGGTGTGGAGCAGGAGCGCTTATAGCTGTTAATTACATGATGTGTTTCTGTCCAGCCGGGTGATTGGCAAGGCATGGCAGTCTGGGCTCTTGGTAGACCCATGTGACCTCTCAAAATGGTTTGACCACCCAAGTACTACAACCTGAGATAGATGTGTGATTGATAAATAGTGAAAGGAATGAAACCTGACTGGCTAGAGAGCCAGGTGTCAAATGCAAAACAAAAAGAAAAGGCCCCATGGAAATTACTATTATTTTTCTGTAGTCTCAGTATAATCAGGGGGTCCTTGACACAATATTATATGAGAAAATTATTCACTAAATGTCTTGGCTTTCAAATTGATGGATTCTTCTTCATACGTGTACTGTGGCAGAATTTGAGCGAACGCTCCATTTTGGATTGGGGTGGCTTGGAAATGTTTGTGAAAGTACTTCTGATGGAACAAAAATGTGTAGGCAGTATATTCAAGCTCTTTTTGTCAAAAAAATCACATAGCTACAAAAACTACCTATGCATAATATCGACCAGATGGATTTCTGGTCCTGAGGAAAGGGTCCTGTTATCAGGACTAGAGGATTTTTTTTTAACTCTCGTCCTTGTTTTGACATGACTTCACATGTGATTGTTAAGTCATTTCAGTCAGTGTGACTGTGATTTATCTTATCTGTATGGAAACTATTTTGCAATTCTCACATACAAAATCTCTGATAAGCGCAGATAACATAATTATCATACAAAAAGGACAGCTGTGAATATCCATTTCTGACACAGATAGTTTTTTCAAAATACAAGAACTTTAATTTGGCAAAATGATGGAAGTAGTGCTTAGAATGACAGGAATTCTTTTCCTTTTTCTGCTCATGTGTCTCTGTCCAAAGAAATATTAGTTCATTATTTTTTCAGTAAGGAGTGCTTAAGATTCTGTAGCATAATCAGATTTTGTCACAGAACCACAGGGGAAAGCCAGATGTGCAGCTCTTAATAGCTGGAAAGGAATGAATTATACTTGGGAGAGTATCTTGTGTGATGAAAGAAAACTGTTGTAATGCTGTTAAGTTTTAGTATGGAGATATGAAACATTTTAAAATCCAAACCCATCAATTTGTTAAAGACTAGATTAAGCCCCACAGTTATCATCCTGTGGGCTTGCATTTCTCACCCCTGTAGACACCTGGTATGTGTTTGCCACTTTCAGGTCATCTTCTGTTTTATTTGTGTTTTTCTCACTTTTTCATAACTTCTTATTCTGGTTTGTGTAACTACCGCGTGTGAGTTGGAGTTTCAGGAGTACAAGCTGGTCAGCAGGGTGATGGCATAAAACAGCTCATTGAGGCTGTGGTTTGGCCTTTCCCTCAGCAGGAGCACTGATTTAGACTTGGGTGAGGGTTTTTTACCAGCCCTTCCTGTTCTCCCACTGTTGAAGTAAGTGAGTAGGTTCAAAAGTTGCTAGGATAGGCAGAGATTGAAATGGTTTGGAGGACACCAGTTAGCCAGGAGTCAGTTGCTGTCAATACTTGTATTCACCTACAGACAAAAGCAACAGCAAAACATGAAAGAAAGCTGTATTAAAGTATTATGGACTGTATTTGCACAGACCAGTAGCCTTTTCTAAGTAGAGAAAGTTTAACACTCCACATTCCTGTGTAAATGCCAATTGTACTGTTTCAGCCTTTTATTAGGTGCTTATGCAGTATTTTCATGCACATCCATGTGCAAGTTGTTTTCCCCTGTGCACAGAGCTGAGACTATTCCTTTAGTATGAGAATCTTTTAGGCTGGAAAAGACCTTACAGATCATCAGGTCCAATCGCTAATCCAGCACTGCCAAGTCCGCCACTAAACTGTGGCCCCAAGTGCCGCATCCACACATCTTCTAGATACCTGCTGGGACAGTGACTCAGCCACTTCCCTGGGCAGCCTGTTCCAATGCTTGACAACTTTTTGGGTAAAGAAATTTTTCCTAGTATCCAATTGGATAAGCTATTGTTAGATACTTTTCCTCTTTGTTGTTTGTCATGTAATATTAGTGTTGTTACATGCCTTTTAAATCTCGCTTTCAAGGGAGTTACTTACTTCTTTCTAACCTTTACCTGTGACCCCCATAACTAAATTTCTGAGTGCTTCAGAAACAGTTACAAGTTTATGTTTACACTGTCCTCCTGAAATGCAGCTTTTGTCTTCCCATTTCACAGATAAAGATGAGGCAGGTGTTCAAAGTGTCTGCTAGAAGGTTAGTCTGGAGAAAAAATTTGATGGTGGCCAGTTAAAGATGCTTGGACCTAGATACTTAAAAAATTATTAAAATTTTGTAGCATGTATTCAAGCAAGTTGCAGGGGTGACTTTTCAGCATTTAAGACAACTCCAGGGAATGAAATATCAAAGAAAAAGAGGAAATTAGTATTTGTTACTTCATGGTTAATTCCAGAGGAACTGAATTTTTCGTCGTGAGCTAATCCTAGGAATTGTCAGTACAACCTGATAGAGCACACCACGTAACCCTCACGAGGGAGAAGACTGAGGTCCAGGGGGTACAAACGGTCAGTATTTGAGCATGACAGGGTGCAAGTCCGTGCTCAGGCACTTCAATCCTGTACAACTGCAGAAGTTTGGTCAGACCACCCTCTGAATGATACGAAGTCTCTCCTGAGGGTAGATATTCGTTCCAGCCTGCAGACTGGATACTTACTGCTCTTTGATGTCTTAGACAGAGCGCCAAGGTGCTATCATGATTATCTAGCATAAAATACACTGCAAGCCAAGAAAGGTTTTTCTCATGTAATCTTTCTTGTGGGGAAGGGCTGACAAATCATTTGTAGTGACTGGGGATAGAGAGATTGCGCTAGAGCAGTTAGGCTTGCTAATCACAGAAAGTAACCATTGTTTGATGTTTCCATGAGAGCCCTCCATTAACTGCAGCTGAACTTGACTGAGTGTGAAATTAAAAAGGAGACCCAGATTTCCAGACACTCCCTCAGGTGCTCAAAAGTATGCTAACTGGCACTGTGGGAGACCTCCTAAAACAGCTAAGGATACTTAAAGGAAAGAGGCCATGATAATGTGAAAAGGAAACCTTTGTATTATCACTGAACCCACAAAGTTGGTCAAGATCAGTCACACTGTATTCACTGTTAAATTTTAGGCTTACATGAAATGCTTCTTTTTGCCAAGGTCTGGTTCCAGCTGTGCTTGGTGAGCATCTGCAGTCCCAGGAACTGGAGGTGTTTAATCCTAGACAGAAAAGTCTGTGAAAATAAATCTAAGAGAAATTGTCAGATGACTGCATATTAAGGCATTGCCTAGCTTTGAGAAAATGGTTTTAAAACTTAAACTTTACAGATGTAAAAGGTTTTACAGGTTATGTTGGCTTCTGGTGGCAGCTGGAATCTGAGACAGGAACTGTAGAGACCTGATTGCTGTCGTGCATTGTGGCACTGGAGTTTTTTCTCTCCATGTAAAACGAGGGAGGTATATAGATCCCACAGATACCTACCAGTATGGAATTTGAAACTCTGGAACCGTGTATCATTGCAAAGTATTTTAAATGCTCTTTTTTAACCATGTTTATTATCCATGACATTGAAGTGTAAGAAGGGCTGTATCCTTTGTCTCTGAGGTTGTTGTATTATATAGCTCTCTGTGGAACACTCTATTTTAATGCTTGGTTCTGTAGGAATAAATGAAAACACCATAAATTCAGGATTATGACATATTCTAGGATTAAAGGGAAGGCTTTAGCCAAGAATATGTACATGTATCAGTTTATTCTACTTTGCTCCATGTGAAGGATCTTTGAAATCTTTCCTGATTTTGAGAGACAATGTCCCTTGAATAAAAGCAGTATTACTCATTTCACTGTTGATACATGAATATCATTCAATTATATTGGTGGTTCTTGTGACATGAATATAGATTTTCAGATCTAGCTTTTCATTTTACTGGGGTACCCTTTCTGATGGAAACCTTTTGTGTCTTTGCCTGTAGCTACCATTGACCTCCACATAATTGTCATTGTTGTTTCAAGATTTAAAAGGGAAGCAAAAAGTTGATGGTCTCTGGAAGCCTACGCTGTAAAAAAAGTATATCATATTTCATTTAATATTCTCATTTGTAGAGCAGTCTTTGAACATTCACATGCTGTTGTTCCTTTATCATCCAACAAAATAAACTGGGAAAATTGTTGCGTTATAAACACAACCTTAAAATTCTTATTAAAAAAACCACCCAAAAAAGCCCCCAATAAAAAATCTCAGTGATCCTTTAAAGAAGGAGCAAGCTGGAATCCTGTGGAATGATATCTAATAAGACAGGCCATGGTATGCACACTGAAAAATGATATCTGGTGTCGCTACAAGTTAATGTACATCCTGTAATTCACTGTAATGTATTTTCAAAGCCATGAAGCCTGAGCTGGTGATCTCTAGGAAACAGATTTGTCTGTAGCCAGCTAATTACCAGATAAGTGCCCAAAGCAAGTACCTGCCATCTCCTTCATGAAACTGTCCTATGCACAGGGAGATAAATAGTGACAGAACCCCATACTGAATTTGTCCGCATTGTGCTGCTGTGTTCGTTCTTCGTTTCAAGTCATTGCTTGGCTGACCGTGATTTTTGAATCGCAAACTTCTGCTTAGAAGATCTCTCAGTTCAGTTGTGGTTTCAGGTGCTGGCTAGAATGCTGGCTGTCATGTCCTTTGATTCCGTCATAGTGATTGACACCCCCCACACCTTATTACAAAAAAACAAAGCTCAGAATCCAGGCATCACACTATTTTTTAAAGATATTGTGTCTGACCTTGAATGACAGGTTATTTTGACAGTGCATTGTTTTTCTAGTGGAAGTATACTGAGTCACTAAGTTTAACAGCAGCTCAAAATACAAATAAGTAAAAAAAGAGTCAAGTCCTGGCTGGAAACAGTTATAGGTAAATATAAAGAAACATGCTAGAACAAGTGGGTATAATGATAAACAGCACAAGACTGTGTTTTAAACATTTTGGAGGTGGGTTTTGGCTTGTGTTTTCTCAGCTGGTTGTTCCTCTTGTTTTTGTTTCTTTTGTTAGTTGAGCTTTTTGGATGTTTCCTTCCTCCTCAAAGTGTACATCACAAAGGAAGTAATTTAATAAGCCCCAGTTGCTCAGCCTTCTGTCTAGCATCTAAGTGCTTTATGAATTTTGAGCTCTGATTGAGGGAATAATCTGAAAGACTGGGGGTGGAAAAAGAAGTAGGTAGGCAAGGGCCTACCCTTAGGTAAGAACATGGAAGAGAGCAGAGAGATGTCTGCCAAGAAAAACACCAATGCAGCCATACAGTAATGGTGGGAATTTACAGAGAGAAAATTGATTCATTTTATACTCTTAAATAGGAATATTAAAATTTGAATTTAATATTAATGTAGGAGGAGGAAGTTCCAGATCTGTGTCTGTATGATATGACATTACAAATTTGTGTTGCTAGTGGCATCTCTGCCTTTATTTGAGAAGCTGCATGGTCAGATGATACAAGAGAGAAATGAGGAGAAGTAGAAGGAAAAGAGAATGGACAGGGGGGATTATTGTAGTAGTAATCAAGGTAAGAGTATTGAGCAAGGTGGTTTTTTCTATGCTGATCAAAGGAATCAGATCACGCAGATGTTACTGGAAAGAAGACAGGTTTTGCTGACTTGCAGTGCAGGGAAGGCCCTAGTTAAAGAAGGTCTCCATAAAGGACAGCTGAAAAGAACTGTCAGATTTAATGCAGATGAGCTTAAGGTCAATCAATTTCTATAGCCTCCCATTATTACCTGTATAGTTGTATTTGGCCATGGTCCAGCTTCTAGGAGTATTGCTGACCGGCTTTAACTGGGTCATTTGTAGTGATCTTGATGTAAATTAGGAACTGGGAACTGTGATGGGTTCAGATTTGTACCATGGTCAGGGGCTGGAGCACGTGGCCTGTGAGGAGAGGCTGAGGCACCAGGCTTGTTCAAGGCTGGAGAAGGGATGGCTCCAGGAGACCCCAGCAGAGGCCTCCCGGTGCCGGTGCACAGGTTGCTGAGAAGACCAAGCCAAGTGCTTCCCATTGGCACATGTGGGAGGATGAGAGACTGGGCCTAGGTTGAAATGAGAGGTTCAGACTGGCTATGAAGAGAAGCATTTTCCCCATGAATATGTTCCAGCAGGGGAACAAAGGCCCAGAGAGGCTGTGGTCTCCATCACTGAATGTTTTCAAAGCCCAAAAGGAAGAAATAATATGAAATTCTTTTGCAAAAGGACCTGGCTGCCTTTTTTTTTTTTTTCCCACGAGGTTTCTTATTTCTTAAAATGGGTAGGTAAACTCTGTGTGTATTGGGAATCAACAAATTCCTAGGAATGGTATACAGCTGATAATATCTGACACAAGCATGCTTGTAGACAGCATTTTCTCTTAACGGCATCGTACTGGGCATTCATTGGAATTCATGGTGGCAGGGATGCTTCTTATAGGAATTACCATGTTAATTCCATTAGGAAAAAAGTATTTTCTGTGCCATTTATTTTGTAATTTAAGATCAGCATTCCACATTTGCAGAAGGCTGGTAGAATTTTTAAAGTAATAAATCAAAGGAGGTCACTTAATACCTATGGAACTAAATGTGTCTTCCGGAGCTATTCAATAAAATTCAATTTACATATTTTTTGGATGTATAATCTATGTGACCTTCAGTAACTGTTTGTTTTTTTAAATCTGAAAAATGCCTTTAAAGTGTAATAGCCCAGAGTTTCAAATAGTGCAGCAGGATATGTAATGCATATTTTAACATGTTTTCTTTAAATTTGTCACACAGACTTGTTGTGCATGATTATGTAAAAGTCCATATTTTTAAAGCCAGTAGTACAAGTGTGTGATGTACTTAGTTGGGCTAAAAAATTCAGAAGTCTAATTTATCTTGAGATATGCTCAGTCAAGTAGTTTTTCACAGCAGTTAGCTAACACTTCAAGCTTTAACAGTGCCCCTGAGCCATAAAAGAAATTTGCATGTAAGAAATGTTTTGAATCTATTAAAACCTCAGCTCAGAACTAAAGACTTTCTCTTATGTCTTTGTTGACTAACATGAAGTGAGATCTTACAAAAAGCTAGGCTATGATCGACAGATGCCAAATCTTAGGTTTTGATGTGATTATGTATTTCTTTCATGCACAGTGGTTTAATCTGGGACTGAAATTTCAGAAAGACAGCAATCAATGGGTCTGTGCAAGAGTACACAAAATATATTACTCCTGGCAGTTGTCAAGGCAGAATTATTCAAAAAATAATCTGAAATGCATTTGATCATACACTAGAAGTTTTAATAATTTATATTATACCTTATTAGCAAAGTCTTGTGTTTACTTTGTGACTGCAAAAACAAGATGAAAGGCTGCCTCCATGGAAATACAAGATGCTTAGCTCAAAGTGTCTGTCTTTGCATTTCAGTTTGGTAATTTCCCTTCCTCCCCTCATTTTGATTAACAGTATATAGTTTTAAATCTTAGAGTACCTTTTCCTCCACTGTGGTCCTGTTTAGTGAGAGCAATGCTTAACAAGTCTACCAAAGAGTTTGTGGCCTATCAAGACTGAAACTAGTATAAACACATATTTTTGGAACTTCTTTACCTTAGGGCTTCCTCCAAGCATTTTTTTCTTAAAAGAGGCTATGAATTTAGTTCTAAATTCCACTGAAATGAATCATTATGATAATCTTTCTAACTCTTGCAGCTACAAAAGCGTGATTTCTGAGCTCAGCTTAAGGAACTGTTGCACTCTGACTAGTGATTGTATGTGGTAAATATCACAGCTATATCAGTTTGGAATGTTACAGAAATGACTTAAAGATTTCCTTGGAAAACTAATGCACTGTGAATATTTTATCTAGAGACAGAGATACAAATAAGGGCTGTTCAGATTTAATGCTTCTATTAAGTGAGAGCATGGAGAGTGGACCAGTGTAGATGTTAGTTCAAAAAATGAGATTGTTACCTCCACTGAGGTTTTTTGCACCCAAGGTGCATAAAATTATATATACAGTGTTTTTTCACTAATACAGCTGTTTATATGATACTCGTGTGCTTGGAAGAACTGCTTATATTCTTGACAGGCCCTTCACTGTTGTCCAGACTGCGGCAAGGGCCACTCAGCCCTTACTGAGGAGGGAAAGGGTGCAGTGACTTGGTCCCCTTAGCAGAGCTCCTCTTCCCACTGGGGAATTTGTGCCATGTCTCACAGAGCTGCACCACAGACTCTGAGGAAGAGGCATCCACCTGCAGGTGTCTCTGAGTGATTATCCTGGGTTTAAAAGCTCTGTATGAATCTCAGGATGGGGACAAAAAGACTGTCATTTTCTACGGGAGCTTTTCAGTCGCAGGGAGCCAGATGTACCCTTTTTTTTACAAATGCATATTCTGTGATGATAATGAGGGAAATTTTCATGGAAGCCTGTGGTATTACTCATGTGTCAGGCAGAATTTTGGGTCAAACTAGAGAACAGTGCTTAGAAAACATGGATCAGATGAATATACTCTTTACTTTCCTTGAAAGGAAATACTTGGCAGGATCACCTGAAGAGATGTACATTATCAAACAGAAACACAGCAGTGTTTTAAGTGGTAAGCTGTCGTGTGCATCTTTAAGAAAAGGGTCACTTCAGTTTGCAAATTAAGATACTTTTGTTTTGCTACAGTAAGAAAACAAAAAATGGGTTCAGTGTATCAGTATGATCATCTCATTTATTGGAAGTACGATGACGTAAAGAAAAAATGGATTTCACAGCTGTACAGGCTGACTTAGATGAAATGCTACTGGGACAACTCATCAGCAGCATTCACCACCACTGGAACTTTGTAAACCTTGCTAAAATCTCTTGTGCCATTCTGTCCTACTAGCAGTATGCAGCACTACCTAATGCATATGCAGTGCTTGTTGCAATAGAGGTGTAAGAAAACAGTATGGCAACAAAAAAAAAGCAGTATAGGCTATGCATGATCAAAATTATACCAGCAAGATGAGACTCTTTGGTTTTATGTTGGAAAACAGAAAAACTGTATAACATAAATGAGATGCCAGTGAAGTCACTACTGTAAACTATGGCACAGAAACATGATTGAATACACGAAACACTGATGTGCGAGGAGGAGAGGAGAGGGGAGGGGAGTGCTCAACTGTTAGTGAAGGGGAAAATTTTTTAAAAGTCTCTCAAACATTTTGCAACTTGTGCTTGGGGAGTTTTGCTGGCTGTCCCTAGTCTTGCTGAGACGTGTAGATAGGAACTGAAGCTGAGCATGAAGAGAAGCATTGAGGAGAAAGTGACAACGTCATTTTTGAGGTACTGGCCCTTCTTATCTGTTTGCCAAGGGATAGCATCTAGTCTTGGACAACTAAATAACCATGGCTTTTATCATGCAGGGTAGAAATATTTAATTAGGAGTCAGTAGGCTGATTGTATTAAGCCAAATTTTAAGTCATGAACCAGTGAAAAATAAATATCAGAAGAAATAAGAGTTTAGTTGTACTGATATTTTTACAGCCTTATCCATTCCTTTAAATCACTTTAGCCTTAGTATTAATGTACCAACAATACATGTAAAAACTGGTCATTACCATAAATTAGGCACCTTACATTAGTAGAGATTTGTGAGACCTGCAAAGAAAAGAAAATCTTTATAAATGTCTAAAAAGAATAATTTGCAAAAGAATTTTGATTCATTTGTAAAAAATCCTTTTCCAGTTTAATCTGCTGGCAAAGGTTAATAAGCCTTGATTTGGGAGGACAAAATAGCTGCGGCCAAGTACTAAAATTTCAAATGCCTTACGAACTGATTGTAATTAATAACTGAACAATAGTTTTTGATTAAGTTAACATGTTCTGCACAATATAGACTGAAGTTCTGGAGTGGTGCTGCTACTGTGCCTCACACTGTGGAGAACTACATCCCAGTGTGCTTGCCTGTTTCCTTTCCTCATCCCAGAAGATCATCCCAGTGGATGGTCTTCCAAGTGCAGTGTTTGTGAGAAGTCCTCCTCATTTCATAGTTCACTTGGTCAGTAACCCTTTGCCTGTGTGAATTGGGGTGTAAGTCAGCAATAACTTAGATGTTAGAATAGCACTTACTCCAGGCTGTCATTTGCCCCTTTGATGCTTACTTACCTAACCAGCAGTAATCATTATTTTCCTTCTACAATTACTATAATGGAGCTGATTGCTGAAATGGAAAACAGGAGGCAGTTACAGAAGGTTTGAATTGTGCTGTCACACTTTCATGGGCAGGCACCTTTCTTGGAGCTTTGATATTTCTTTGAGTTTCCCCAGAATTATGTTTGGTAAAAGACAGAGCGGGCATCTGGTCTGTATTTTCATGTGGCCCTGTTTCAGCTTCTTGGAAGTACAAGATTATCTGGATAGGTACTTTCTGGGTCCCTGATTTGTTTTATACAAAATGTGAAAGGGAAAAAAATAAAATGGTTTAATCAAAAACCTTTCTTAACTGGAAAATTTCAAACCAATTAAAAATCCAGCTGAACTCAGTTGAATTCCCAAGAGATTATTGAGACAGAGGGAGGAAAACAGAAATGATCAACAGAAATACTGAGTCTTGTGATGCAGCATCATTACACCTTTGTTTAATTACACCTTTACCACTTAAATCTCTTGCATATGTCATCAGATTACAGTTTCACTGGATGTTTTTCCTTTTGAGTATCTGCAATGCTGAACTGAACAAGGGTGCGAGGGAAAAGAGCCTTGCTGAAATAGTGATGCAACATCTGTACCTTGTGCTGCAGTTAAAAGACCTCATATTCTTGGGGATCTTGGTGCTTGCAGTCAGGTTGGGAACGGTAATGGCAGGCACAGCAGGGAACTGGGATTCAATATGCTGAATGAGAAGGTGAGTGTTTTAGCACAGCTGCCTCCTGAGGGTCAGGGGAAAGGAAAAGCCCTGTGGGAGGATTTTCAAGCACCACTGAGCTGGCACACCAGGGGTTGATGATTGACTTTAGAAGATCCCTGCTGTGCAAAGGATTGAGTGTTGTGGTCCCCTTTATCACTGGTTAGACATTTCTTCTGGAGAAGCCAAAAATTGGAAAGTAGTGAGGTAGCAGCAAAACAAATTAAAAAATAACCACCAAACAACCATCTCTGCTGAAAGTGAGGTCTGGAGATTTGCTCCTGTTGCTAACAGCTGCGTTGATTTGGCAGTTAATTTCATTAGAAATACTGATTTTGTATGGCATTTATAAGATTCCTGTATGAAAAACTGATGACCTGATGATGATGCAGTGCAGGTTGAATTGTTGGTCTTGAAAAGGCCATTAATGTGAACCTCAGTATGAAGAGGAGTTGTATTTGGTATGTACAATCAGAAATACATAACAGTTTCAATGTTAACATGTGCATTTCTTCACAGGAGTTCAGACGTGCACCACAGAATGGCACGAACTGGAAAGCACAGCCTTCTGCTGTGAAAACACGGCTCCGCTCGTGGATGGCCTCGCAGCTCCCATGGCAACAAGAGGGAGGTGGACTGAAGATCCTGTCTGTCAGCCTGGCTCTACTGGCAGTTCTTGTTATGTTTTACTACGGAGGAATGAAAACAGAACTGTGAACTGAATGGGGCTTTTATAAAAACAATGAAACTGCTGTTTAAAATCTTCAAAGGAAACACTTTTACCAACTTTTTTTTTTTAAGAAAAAAGAAGCTAATATAAATTGGGAAATAATTTGTACTCACTCTATGCCTTTCCTGTCATTCAAAGGAGAGAATATTAATAAGCTGTAGGGAGGCCTATCTTGCCAAAACCTGAGATCCTTGGTTGGTAGAACAGTTTGTTGCATCTTTCCTTTTCTTTTTTCCTAAAATGATGCAATGTTTGCATTACATACTCTTTTCATAATTGCTATATCAGATAAAATTGCATTAAGTTTATAAGGAATCTTTCCATTTAGTGATATTGGTCATCTTTTATGGGTAGGATATTTAAAGCTTTCCTA
The DNA here is from genome assembly GCA_013400235.1 of Oriolus oriolus. Lineage (NCBI taxonomy): Eukaryota > Metazoa > Chordata > Aves > Passeriformes > Corvidae > Oriolus > Oriolus oriolus. The sequence continues at coordinate 104,008 of VXBT01011614.1, forward strand.
AAGATTTTGCTTGGTGCAGTGTGATGGTTTGGTATCTGTCTTTTTACATTAGAATGAACACTGCAAGGCCATTAAAGTTTGTCATTTGTTGCTATTTATTTTGCTGTCATGTCTGAAAGAATTTTTGCCTGCCGTCTTACCTCTCTCAACTTCACAATTAGTTATTAGGCTTTGTTAATACAACAGGAGTTATTTTTTACATAGAAATAGTTTTAAAGATGTTGGGTTTTTATAATCGAATGGGAAGATGTAGTTCTGGTGATAGAGTTCTGTAAAAAGATGGATTTAATACAGTCTGTAGGTTTAATACAATGCTTAGACAATGTGAATCTCTACTAGCTGTGTGTTGGCTCAATAAGACAATTACTACTCTGTTAGTGGGAAGGTTGCATTTTACGCCATGAAAATTTCTAATTACTTTCTTGAAGCCATTTTTGTCACGAAAGGACCTCCAGACATCCTGAGAGTGTGCTGGTCAGTCAGAGACTGGACTGTGTGCCCGGTTCTTCCAGCACCTGATCGCATAATATTGTTGGCTTGTTCATGCCTTGTCACCTTTCTGAATCTTCATCCAAACTTCCACTTGCAAAGACTGTTTAAAATCATAAGAGCGGGAACTGTAGAGGGTTTTTTTTAATGTTTATGTCATGCCCAAATGGAGCTGAGCTGTCGTACTTGGCTGTTGTGGTTTAACCCCAGTAGGCAGCTAAGACAGAGCCACTTGCTCACTCCCCTGCAGTGGGGTGGGGGCAAGAATCAGAAGAGTAAAAGTGGTAACGCTTTTGGGTTGAGGTAAAGACACTTAGGTAGGTAAAGCAAAAGCTGCACATGCAAGCAAAGCAAACCAAGGAAATAATTCATTCATTACTTTGAGAGACAGGTGTTCAGCCATTCCCAGAAATGCAGAAGAGGCCTTGACTCTGTGCAAGCCCTGCTCAGCAACAGCAGATCCAAAACATAGCCCCATACCAGTTGCAGTGAAGAAAATTAACTATCTCAGCCTAAGTCAGTACATTGTCTCTACAGTGCAGAGGAATAATCCCCTAGTAAGAGTGCTTTGTACTTTATAGACTGGGGATTCACAATAGTTACAGACAATTAATCGGGAAATTCCACCATGATGCTTTCAGCACAGCCTGTAAATTATAACAGCGAATGTAACTGTCTTCAGGAAATCAGGTGTGTGATGACTCGAATATTGTATTTCTTATTGCAACTACTGAAGATCATGAGCCAAGACGCGAAATTCATGAGTTTTAAAAGAAAAAAACAAACCAGAAATTGTGTCCTTGATTTGCTTCTCTGGGGTGCTTTTTTTCTCAGGCTTTTCTGTACAGCAAGGAATATGTAACGATCAGTAATTTACTCTTTTAACAAATCTGCGAAATTCTCAAAAAACCCTCACCAGCTTGACTCTGGGAGTTGAAATTTTCAGGAAAGTACCACAGATTGCAAGATCCTCAGGAAAACTGTGGATTGGCAAAATCATTATATCCGAGCCAAATTTTCACATGTGATGGGAATAATCTATGCAGATATGTTCCGTGCCTGTAGCATTATCTCTGTCAGCCACTGTAGCTTATCTAATCGTGGCAATTACAGACTCATTGCATCAGCTATTACGGAGATTTACGAAGCTTGTGATTTAGATTCTGTGCATCGTTGACTTTAATGGGACCAGCTTATTTTCTTAGAAATACTGCAATATGCTGAAACAGGCCAAAGAAGACTTTGTAAATGACATTGCCTGCAGTATATTCTTAAACTGAGCTTTAATCTGATAAGTAGGAAGTGTTGTTTATCACGTATTTTGTCGCCTTCCTTTAGATTTTGAGAGGGGTTTTTGACACATTGTGTTGTAGAACAGCATTGTGTTTGTCATTGTTTTCTGTTTATGTACAACTAAAGCTTCCAAACCCACTGAGCTGAGCAAATCAGTTCTGGTCAAACAGCTCACCTGGACCAAGTCTGAACTGCCTGGGGCTGCTGGTGCAGCTTGGGAAGCCTCAGTGAGTGTGGAGCGAACTGTACAAATACATCCTCCTCATGGAACAAGTTGACCTGAACACATCTGATCTGTGATTTTTAATTCCATTTGGCTCCTTGAATGTTTCTAACTGCCCTTCCAGGTGACATTTTTAATTTTTACATCAACACTATGTTTGAGACCTACTTTCACCAAGTATTCCCTCTTTACAAGCCATCAGGGTGGGTGAGAAATCTGCTGCACTCCATCTTAACGAGGTCATTGCAGGAGCAGTTACCCCACAGTCAGCTGATCCCACTTTTACACGTGCAGAACACACTCATCACTAAGAATGTGTCTGCTAATAACCAGTCTACATTCAATTCCTTTTTTTCAGAGCAAAAAAAGAATATCATTTCCATTTGATATCAGCCTCAACTATTTTTCTTAAGTGTTTGCGGTAGCTCTGAGTTCTCTTTGGCTGTTTTCAGTGAGGAATCTTGCAAACCACAGAACCCTGAGTAGCAAAGACATCTTAAATCTCTTGTGAACAACGTTAAGTACACACATTTTATTTTCTACTTGTGCACTGTATGCCAGAGGACTTTGTCATTTAATCTTTTCATTGTAGCTTTCTAGTAATGATATACTTGTTTAGAAAAAGAGTATGACAGAAGAACTGTTTTACGTAAAGCTTGTTCTATAAAGCAAGAGAAATAAGAAAAACATGGTGATTTTTGAGGAGATTCACCTCTGTTGCATCATTCCTTGCACATCTCTCAACATCTGATAGCTGCTGTTAATCTAGTTTCGCTCCCCAGTTCAACTTCCCATATGGAAAGCTGGAGTGATTTTTGAATAACAGCAAGTAATATCTGAAGTGGCAGCAACTGGCAACTCTGACACTGAGCTTGGCTGTGGCCATTACCCAGAATCCTCCCGCTCTTCTTGAGAAGCAATTACAATTTCACAGGTTGGAATTAAAATTCCCTGCAGTATGCAGGAGAGTAACTGAAACTGTCAAAGTGATTTCAAGCTGCTAATCTCTCACTGCTCCAAGAGTGAAAATAGAGCCCCTCTTACCCAGGCACAGATCTGACAGCTTAAAAACTCCAGCCTTCCACTACGTTTAAATACATATGGAGAGTGGCTTGATCTGCTCACAGAGGATATCTGTAAAGATGTTATGTCTATGAACATTTGTGTGTTATTAACAAGTCTATCTTTTTTAACTTTAAGCCGTGTGTAACTTCAGGGACTAAGACGATTATAAAAGAAGTCTTATGCAAGAGCTCTGACAATTTGGAGGAATGAGTGGGCATGTGCCTGTTTGTGTGAGGCTTATTAAAGTCTTTATTTATGTCTTCTCGAACATGTATTTTTTGCTAGAAAAATTGCTTTCAACTTTCACAGATTTTATTTTCACAGTTTTATATCCCACATTATATTTTGTGCGCACTGTGGTTGATTATATAGATAGAAACGGAGGAAAAAGTTGAGGGGCTGTAAAACTAGGGTGCAAAATGAAAAATACTAGTGCAAAAGCTTCAAAGCAAGCTTGATCTGGGAGACACAGACCACAGAGTTAGGAACTGGCTGCAAAATACCATTTGACTTGCTCACAGGCAGGGTTCATCCACTAGATAATTAAAATCAGAGTCATTGCTGGAAAGTGTTTGTGCAAATATCATTACATGTCTTGTAGTTCCATATTTGATTCACGCATGCTCTTAACATTCAAGTGAATGTTTTTTTTCTTTAAATGAAGGCTCTTCAGTAGGGGGAAGGGAGATGAATTATGAATAGTCTATTTTCATTTTAAAGAAGCCCAATACAAAAAAAAAAAATCATGTCACTGCACCTGCTGGTATCCCAGAGTCTGTTAACTCCCACTTGGGAAGTTGTAGTTATGGAATTGGATCATTAATGCTGTCCAGTCATGTCCCATGAATGAAGAAAGAGTAGTATTTGAGTATTCTTTCAACAACCTCTATTTTGTTGGAAAATACTTAGCAATTACAGCCATTCTTCTTAAAAATTGGTCTTAAGATGATGTTTTATAGAAGACAGTCTGCCCTGTATGGTGTGCTTAATGCTGGTTGTAGGTAATGGGGTGAATTTCCACGTTGGTGACCAGAGTGTGATGCAGATTTGTGCCTACAGCTTGCATGCTTTAAATGTCCCATCTGTCTTTGAGTGTGAAAACAGGGTAGTTGTGCTCAAGTGAGCATAAAATATTGTGTCTACTCCCTTCCTGGGTGGTGTTTGTGGGGAGTGGTGTACAAATGTTAGTTGGCAATGGGTTACAGATTACAGGAGAAGCTTGGAGATGATAAAACACACCAAAAAAGGGCCATGATTGTTTGGCACATAGTAAGAGTTGGGGATCTGAGAGAAATTAATGTGGTGAAATCATGACATGATGGGAAGTGTGACTTTTCATGGTTAGGATATCATTACAGTATAATCTGAAGAATAAAACTTTAATGGTGCTTGGAAGGCTTTGCTGCACGGATACCCTTCCCAACTGCTCATAACTCTTGGGTTCCTGTGCTGTGTCAGAGCAGTCCCACCACACTGGTACCACAGCCTGGCCTCTGGCTGTGAGCTGGGCACATAGAGTTTTATGGAGGAGGGCATTCCAACTCTGTCCCCTCTCACCCTGCTTGTCAGTGCACTACATTTCTTGCTGCTTGGTAGAGGAAATGGGTAAACTGTGGCCAGCAAAGAAACTTGCTCAGTCCAATGGCATGCAGTAAATAATGCACGCTCTTGAGTGGTTGCAAGCTTCAATTATTTGTTTGGGTTTTAAGTATTCCACTGTGAGCCTGCATTCTCTCTTACTCTTTCTTCCAGCTGCTTTATCCAAGCTATCAGCACCTCATTTTGTTTTATGGAAGATGTCTTCAGAAGGGTAGGTATTAATCTGAGCAAGGTGGCTTGTTCCCTGAAAACAAATATGCTGCTTGTCCAGTGGAGCTGATTTGCCAGAGGTATCAGTGCTTGGAAGCCACTGTCATGCAGTGTTTGTCCTTCAGCTGTGTGGTGTCTGTCTGCCAGAGCCTTTGGGTTGTGCCAGAAACTCCCATTTGCTAATAAGCAGCATTAAAAGGCCTCTTGTGCTGAGCTGTATTAGTTTTGAACTTGCAAACCCCAGAAATGCCGTAATTCAGAGCAAGAGATAAAACACATCATTGATGTCAGCTGAACATATTAAATTTGATATCCACTAGTGGCTTTATGAGCTATAAAAGTCAGTATCTAGAAATCACCAACTACAAGATGTCTATACAAGGGATTACAAAGGGCTGCATGGGACGTGGTGTGCAGAGTGTTAGTATGACACGGCAGGAGGAAACGAGAGCAAGTTACCAAGTCAGCTGTACAGATAATCAGTGGCAGAGAGAAGGATGTTCACACTCAAGGGACAGCTTAATCTCCAAGTATTATGGTAATATTAAGGAAATTTAGAAAAGACAGATAGCAGCTTGGACATGCTGCAGCAGCATTAATTTGCTTCTGTCCTGCTTGGATTGTTTAGTAGGCGAAAAGGGCAATCTGAATGACATTCTCCAGCAGAGGGATAAAACAGAGCCTAACAGCAGAGAGCAGCTTTGGATCTGTGAGAAGGGAATTGTTTAGAACAAATCTGAACCTCCTGCACTTCCATATCTCCTCCCTGTGCTGCTCTGAAGAGACACCTTGTTTTCATTTGGTTTTATTTGGCATTTTTTTCTGCAAACACGTATTCAGGTTCCAGAACCTTTTTTATTTTATCTGGCTGAAATAATAGTGAAAAAAATCATTCATTTATGCTTCTGATTTTAAGATCAAACTAGTTTGCATTTTGTTGCATGCCCTGTGAGCCTGCATCAACCAGCATCTTACTTGTAGGAGGGGTGGGATTAATTTTTATATGGATTTGAACCTAAACTGGAAGTTTTCAGTTGGCTTGTCGAGTGCTACTAGGGTGTCGTGGTTTGAACGTGGTATCAAGAAAATTAAGCCTAGCTGGCAATCAGTTTAATATATTTACTGTCTCTGTCTGCAGATTTGCCAGTATTGCATACTAAAAATTGTTGAAGCTAACTAATATAAATCCACTGATAAATTCTCAGTTTCTACAGTTAAAGTCAGACACACAGCTTATTTGATAGCCTTGTTGCAGCATATATCTGCTGTAAGAATTACTGCTGCAGGACAGTGCTATACATTGCTCTCACCACGTTCTCCACAACATCTGCAGTGCAAGAAAAACAAGCAATAAGCAGCAGATAAGAGGCAGTTCCTACACTTTGTAAAGAAGCATCTGTCTCGAGCCTCAACACAAATACTCATGAAAGGATGTGGTGAATTGTAGGTTCTGAGTTCAGAAAGTTTGTTCTAGAGCAGCTGTCAGCTGTGTTCCAACATGAGAAGTTTCCATGCGATGATAGAAGGATGGAGGACCTCTTCTCTTCCCCAACCATGTAGCAGCAGTCATCTACCACTGTAGAGGTAGATGATCCTTATATATATACACATTGTTGTAAAACAACAGCAGAGCTTCCAGGGCCAGCCCTTTGTCACCTGTGTTTCTTGCCATAGTCCTTGAAAGCCATTTTACTTACTCTTGTATTTCGGATGTCCTTTAATGAGCTCAGAAGCTCTTGTGAGTACATTCTGCAGAGATCCAGGATTACAGCTCCAGCTTTCTGAATCACAGCAGGGAGAATGAGCTATTCCGGCCTTTCACATCAAAGTTGTTGTCATAAGAGGGTTCAATAGTATATTTCCTGTTCTTGCTGCATACACTGCTGCAAAAGTTGAGTCATCAGCATATAAATACTTTCTTGGCCTCAGAATATCTGAATTTTTTTTGTGTGTTGATTGGCTGCCCATTTCATTTCTCTTTCCACACTTATTGACTCATCTAAGAATAATGAAATTGGGTTGCTGCCAATCATACTGCATATTGCTTCCAATGTAGGAATGCTAAGGCAACTCATAAATACTATCTTATCTGCCAGGAAATCCATGAAACTGAATTTCGAGTCATTCCCGTTCACAGCAGTAGCTTGAGCAAAAGACCTGGAATAGTTTTGGTAATAAAGCCTGGTCCTGTGGACAGTCTTGTGCTGTGCTGTCTTATCATGTGCTTTTGAGCAAAGAAATTAAAAGAAAGTCTGCTTCGTGGAGAGAACAGGTTTTATTCTGGTTTTTTGAAATGTTTATCAATCTGTCCAAACTTATTTGACAGGTAGAATTGACAAGGTCTCCTTGCTTTAAAAAAATGACAGTTCACTAACTAGTCTGATTTTCTAATTGTCAGAGTTCAGTTATCTAGACATGCTATTCATCTTTCAGGCAGTAAGAACAAGCTGGTGTGATGGCCAAAGAAAGCATAAAACTTCTCGTTTCTTAGACACTTCATAGCTGGTTGGAAAGCAAAAGTTTTGGCCTTATGGAAGAGGAATGCTATAGACAGTTCTTTCCATACCTTGTAATTGTCAATATGGGACAAGTTTTAAATAATACAAAGATCTAAGCAAAGGAAGAATTTTAAATAAATGAATCTATTCTGTTGTGCAGTATGGTTTTAAACTACACTTTAGGAGTTATATCCATGGAAAGTCCAGTTATGGTATTTTGCTCATTTTTTGCTCTCTTTTTTCTTTTTTTCAATGTTATGTTTCCTCATAATTCTTGGCAGATTAAACATTTTCATTTCAAAATAGAATGGCTGCAACTCACATGTTACTCTTATGAAAACAAATTTTGAGTCACAATAATCTCTATAGGCTGAAACTAATTCCCCAGAAAGGAGGAGCCATGTGGCAGCCTCAGGAAATTAGTACAGTGGCCCAAATAGATTTAAAACTAAGGATGCTGCCTTTCTGTCCTATGTCCTTCTATTGACAGCTCTTGCTTGCACCAGCAACACTGCCATGGGACTGCCTGAAGGGAAATTTGGGTGGCTCATCTGACTGAAACAGTGTTTTGGTGGGGTTCATTTTGGGATGGCTCATGTTGCTGCGAGCATCTTTGCAAGGCAAAGGCTGATTTACGTCGCCTTGAACTCCCAGAGAAGATTTTGAGTCTTACAAGCTGAACTGCCTCTTGCTGGTAGAGCTTTGGAAAGGTCCTTTACTCCACTACTTTATTTCCATTCCCAAGCTGCAGAGGCATGCCACTGACACGCAAATACGTGACTGAAAACAGATCACTGTTGTGCAAGCACGATGGAGCAGAACCATAAACTTGTTGTTTGAAGACCTCCACACAACTTCAGAGGTAAGGTGTGCTTGGGAATTGCAGAGCCAAGGTCACGGCCCATAGGGCAGGCAGGATGTTGCAAAACTACAGGGTTTACTGCAGTGATCTTTTCTGGTCAGCTCAGGATTAGTGGATCATAAAGGACATAGAAATTTCCTGTCAACCTGTCCTCTTCCTTAGGCTAGTAACTCCCTTTTGATATCTAGAGGTACATACCTAATAGGACTTTTTTTCTTTTCTTTCCTTTCTTCTTTTGTTTTCTGATGGGAGTTCAATTTGCTGGTGGGTTCCAGGAAGTGCTGTTCGTGTGGGTAGAACATGCTTCATCTTTCATGACTCCCAATCTGTCTCTTTTGTTAACCATAGAAATCAGTTTAAGAACCAGCTGGCATGAGAGTGGGTGGTTTTGGTTGTTTATGGTTTTGGGCGTTCTTTTCTCTTGTTGCTTACTTTCCTGATGCACATGCTGCTAAATTTCTATTTGTTAAGGAAGTTCAAAGGAGGAAGAAGTAAGTTCTGCGTCATTTCAGTTTGCCTTTGTGCTTAGATCTGGTCAGAGCCAGCCAAACTCTGGGCAGTCAGCAATGTGAGCAAACATAAAGCAGATATCTAGAAAAGGACTGGGAGCTTTAAAGTCACATTAAGACTTTGTTATAAACTTCTGCTTTGAAGACTTGCAGTATGACACATGAAAAAAATGTTAACTTCCATTAAAGGCTCTCATGAGATTTGTTACCAAATGTTAGCAAAAATTCAGCAGAACATTTCAAGGGGTACAATCCAAAAGTTCCTATCATGCATTTGATGAAAACATCTTTAAATGGCCTAATTAGTGTAAAGGAGGAAACACTGTAATTGCACCAGATTGATATTAAATGCAAATTTGGTTTTTTGCGAGCATTTAGGAAAACAATGACTTTTAGTGAGAGCTTCGTGGAACTATGTGAGAACAGAAATGGTCTAGGGCTTGACAGTCTGTCCAGTGCTCCCAAAGGATGTGGAAAGCCAGTGACTAGATGTTTACATTGTGAAACACCAGGAAAAACTAGCAGTTTATGATCAGTATTCTTAATGGGGTACTGTGGGCATCCTGCTATTTCTAACAATACTTTTTTCTGCAAGTCTGTCCCCTGGATTGGCTTGCATTTGCTAAATATATACACTGTTTATATATGTATTCTGATATATTTTGGTCTTTCCCCTGTTCATTCTGTAGCCAGTGGCTTGAGAAGGCTTGTGTGAGTTTAGAAAGAGGAAAATAAGGTTTGAGAAGCAGTACTGTGTCTTGTTCTAACAGCTCTGAAATTCAGTCATTTCGATGTCTTGAAACAAATGCCCTGTTTGGGGCCAGCTGAGGGAGAGAGCTGTCTCCCCTGCCCAGGCCTGCTTGCAAGACAAATGGCTCCATTGTTTCTGTGGTGTGCAAATATCACCGGTCCTGGGAGGTCAGGATTGCACACACTGAGTGGGTGCTTAAAGGACTTGGATGAAATACACACAGAAGATTTTAAAGATAAGGAGTCAGTAATGGTAGGACTTGTGTACTCTCTGTGTTTTGGTGGTACAGTAAAAACACAAAGCACTGAGCTTGTGTAAACTTACTCATTCTGCTGGATCAAAATATGTCAAGCTGCTTTCTACCAGGAGGCTTTGTGCCAGATAAGGTATCATTTTTCCCTCCACAGCCAGCCTAAAAACCTGAGGCTGCCATAAGCCTTCTATCTTTCGCAGAAATGCAGTTATGTACTTGTGTCTGACGCGATCTGCGAGTGTCGTGGGTGACCTGGTGTTTGTGCGGCTGTGGAGGCGCAGGCTGGGAGGCAGCACTAGTCTGAGGCTGGGCTGGGATGGGGTGAAGCTGGGCTGTGGAGGCTTTCCAGAGGGCTGTACAACTCTGCAGGAGTCTGGGCCTAGGGTGAGGCTGAAGGTAAGCTGTGGAGGGGCGTATAGATTTTTAATTTTAGTGCTATAAAGGTGATTTTTATTTCCATTTTAAAAACAGGAGTTGTCATAGGCATAAGAGCTTATCTAGCAGCCAGCAGGCTGATCAGATATTACAAAAAGGCACAGCAGTGTTGGTGAGCTGGTGATCTTTGCTTTGGCTGTTGCTGGTGGTGTTCTTCACAGAAGACCAGTGATTATGGAATTTTGGCAGACTTCTAAGTTACTTGTGTTCCAAACAGAAAATAAGAAATCTTCCTGATGTATTTTATATCGCTGTCTGTTGCTCTGACCACGTACTTTGTGGTACAGCTTTGTGCTGTCCTTGAATTACACAGATGGCTTCTGCTGTGTGGTGTCCTTCACAATTAGCTGTCCTAGAACTGGAGTAAAAACACGCTAAGAACTTTGGCATCTTAAAATGCCATATAATCGCCTAAGATTTTGGAAGCACAGTCTCCACCCCTCACCCCCCATCCTTAGCCTCAGGAGGAGAAACACTTTTCTCTGTTGTCCTTCATCTTCTGCAGTGGGAATCCCCCCTTCAGTTGTGTCTACTAGAAATGGCACTTCACCAGTATCTGGGACCATTATTGACTTTTATATTGCAGACAGTGACAAATCGCTCACAAACAGACTTCTTTGTTATAGTGGTTGTTTGGTATCTATGTAAAATACAGTTGGATGAATTCTAGTGACATGTCAGTGTCTTCACTTAGCCTGAGACTCCATAGAAAGCAGTTGTGGTGCGGGGTCGTTGTCAGAATGAGACAATCCTGCTGATTGGACTCAGGACTGAGTGGGCTCTTTTAATTCCACTGCAGCAAAGTGGTTTGAGGACCTGCTTCCCTCTTACTGGGAAATAGAATTTATCTGACTCAAGGATTCCTACATTGACTGCAATCCTGGGGCAGAGAGGCAGCACCAGAACTGTATGCTGAGTAAGATTTTTTAAAATACTAATTTATCCATGTTTTCAGATACATCTGCTGATCTCATATTTCTTTAGCCCGCCAGAAAGGGCATATTTTCATAATTCTTCACAGATATGCACTGGAGTATAGAATTCTTTCTAATGCATTTGAGTGAAAGATTAAATCCTTCTCTCCCTATAATTTTATCACTCCTGTTGTTTTAATTTATAAGGTCTCTGCAACAGATTTTTTTTCTAAGGTGGGTTTTCTGGCCTTTTTTTAAGGGCTTGGAGGAAGGGGAAAAACAATTAATGTAAGAGAATGATTTTCATTCCAGTAATGTTGATTCATTTGGCTCATAAGAAGAGCTTATTTCTTTGTTTATTTGGAAAGAATGAATATCAACACATAAATAATCAGCTGAGAACTAGATTTCCAGGAGGAAGAATTTTCCTAGTCACTTTTCTGTTAATTCAAAGCAGTATCTTTTAAAATTGATGTAACTCACAGCCTTATGATGATCACATTACTTTCCCTTAGGAGTAAACACAGACAAAAGTGTCTGCTTAGTTTCCAGACTAGAGGAGTTGTTGCCTCAGGTACTCAAATTCCTATAGAAAAAAGCTTTCCATAGCTCTTTTAGCTGTACATACTGAATGTATCAGTGTACCTGGGGACTTCCATGCCAACTTTAACCAAGTACCACGAACTCTTCTCCAGAAAGACACGGAAAAACAATTTACTGAACAAGCCTCCCAGAAGTGCATTTTTCAGACAGTCTTTCACCTAGCTGAAGTACACAGGCCTGATGTGCTATAGCTGGAAGAAGCTAACAACATCATGTGATTTCTAGACTGTTTTTCCCCTTCTTTTCACTCTTGGAAAGATGTGTAAGCTAACAGGACAACAGGGCTGGCCCTTTCTTCAGAGCCCATTGCAGTGCAACACTGAAACCTCCTTCTGGAAAATCCTCTTGGGCTAATACATTGCAATCCCACTTTTCATGATTTGCAAAACCTAACGTATTTAATTTCTTAACAGCATCCCACAGAATGTGAGGTCCCAGGGACAATCCTCGTCCTTCACAGATCAGGGATTTTGTAATACTCAACAGCAGTAAGAGATTTGTCCAGGAGGAAGGCCGGGGCCGCTGGTCATGGACATCATCTGCACCATTATCTCTTTCAGCAATATAACTTGGTTTTTAATATTACATTGGGAAGTGTATTGCTTACATTATGCATAAGTCCTCAAATGCTTTTATCAAGTACCTCAGATGATCCAGATTGCAAGCATGTTTTTGGGCTACATACATCTATTGGCTTGTTTCTTTATTATGGTTTCATTACACTGAAAATAGATAGAGAAGCAGATTCATCTTCCTCAAACTGCTTGATGTGAGAAAATTCCGCTTCTAGATTATGCTACTATAAAAGGTTGCTGTGACCTGGAGATGTACTACTTAGCTTATCATTTTCCAAGTTTAAAAGAATTAGCTGCCAGCAACAGAAACTTACTTTCTGCTTGTTTTTATAGCATTTTGCAGAATGCAGTGCTGCTGGGTGTCAACAGACTTTGGATGCTACACAGGAACACTTAAATAAATATAAGTAACCAATCATCACACTGGCTTCCAGATATTTACAGTAATAGTGCCAAAATCCCTCCTTCAGGCATTGGACTTCTGTAACTAATGAAGCAGGAGGTGCCAAGAATTTAGAAACTTAGAGGATAAGAACTTCGAGACAGAAGCTGCAAAGGAACCAAGCTTTACAAGCATACCTTGAATGCACTTGGTGCATTTGGGCCTGAGATGGAGTTATTGTCTGTGCAGAACACCTGAATAGAATTGCTAGGTTTTGAGTCAGGAGAGCATTACCAGCTTTACAGCTAAGGAATGTATTTTTCTACCCAGACTGAGTCAAATGGAAAACCAACTTTAGTTTTGTAATAAGAATTGCATGTGATTATTAAAAAAAAAAGAAAAAGAAAAAGAAAAATAGAGATCCTCTTGAGTTGTGTTTTCATAATGGGAAAATATTGGTCCTTTCTGGTGGTACTTGGAATTGGCCAGAGTCTCTTGTTCAGCTGTTTCTTGACATAGTTCAGGACAGACATCCTTGGGGATGATTGAGCTAAAGAGAGTCTTTGTAGGTGTACAGTTGTCTGAGTTACCAGTAAACCTACTGTTCAATGCTAAAATGAAATCTCATGGCCAGAACTGTGCTGGAAGGTTTAATTTTTAATTACTATTCTATTATAATTTTTTTAAAAATTTGGCCTTAGACTTCAGCTTGCTCAGTGGGACAGCAGAGGTTGAGGCCTATGCAGGGAGAATCTGTGTGATACTTTTTCCCCCCATTGTTTTGAACTTTGTGTGCATGTGACATTACAAAGAATTAACATAAAATACTGCCAAGTCATGACTGTAACAAATCTGCACCTACTTGCACTTAAGGTGGTCAGAAGTCAAGCCCGGGAATATTTACTCCCTGCAGCCTGTCAGCAGTCTGGCAAAAATATGAGGCAACACCCTTATCCAGAATAATGTTAGGGCCTCATTCATGTTTAGCTGAACCTACTTTGGAAAGGGAAATACCTTGTGACATTCTTCAGTGGCCTCTATGGACAAATAAATAAAAGATTTAATGGAGCCTTCACAGTAGGGTATTGGCAATTGAGAAGGACCCTGAGGACTGGGTTGTATAAATTAGGCAGAACTGGGATATTTTCAGAGCTCCATGAAGGATGAGGAAGAGGTCTTTCATCCACCCAAGTTCCTGGGGTTCTGAGGGAAAAAACCCCGCTCCACGTTTAGCACAGGGAACAACCCTTTCTCATGAGTGTTTCGAGTCTGTGTCTGCATCTTGTAGTCTGGCCTTGTTCCATCAAATACATTCCTCTGAACTGGACACTGGATGGTAACGGCTTTTATTATGCCAGCAGGTAATTAATTATGGTAAACGTGCAAATTGTCTATTGTCTCAATAGGCTCTGTAGAGCCAAAAGGGTGCATGTGACTAAAAATATTCTGATTAAAGGTCTGCAGTAGTAATGAGCACTGCAGCAGTATTCCACACTGAGTCACTGAGAGCTGTGCTGTCAATTACCTGTGGATTAAGGACCAATGCGATTTGAACCAGATCCCTTATGACCTGAGTGGAAAGCCCCAAAGGGTTTTGTGGCACTGCCTCTTACAAATGTTCCATGATAGGTCTGTTTTCAATTCTTATTCTTTCTCTCTTTTTCCTTTTTTTTTTTATTTTAAATTTTTTGAAAGAAAGTCAGACTTCAAAGTAATGGCCTAACTTGTTATTAATATGCCTTACAGTATATATCCTATGACTTCCTTTCCTTGTCCCATCCATTAGCCTTCACTGTAGTTTCTGCACCTGGATGCTGGAGGGAAGGAGGTGGGGCAGGATGAGGGGGAAACTGATGATGCATACCAGAAGAAAAAGTAATTGTGGTGGTAAGAAGTTTTAGCAACTTGGAGAAAAAAATCCTTTCCCTCACAGTTTTCCAACCTCTTTTGGCTTTCTTGTTAGCCTTTCAATGTTATTTGTGTGGGGGCATTGTTATTTGTTATTTTTTGTGTGTGTGTGTGCGCGCACATATTATGCACATCGTTATATGTAAAGAGGATGGTTCTTCACTTCAATGCATCAAGGAGAACTCAGAACCACTTTGTCAACATAAATAAACTATTAGACTATCCACAACTGACATCTTTGAGGTCATCTTCCCTAGCCAGAATAAATTTCTCTTTAACAGTACAGATGGATACTAGGAAAGCCAGCAGATGCATTGTAGCTAATCAGAAAGAGACTCAGCAGGGTAACTAAAATCTCTGCTAGAATTCATATCCCTTCATGGAGTTTAATTAAAGAGCTTTGTGTGCATCCTTTTGTTTTATCTGTTGCCAGTGTTTTGTCTCCTATTGTGGCAGTTCCTTCAAATAACCATCAATTTGCTGTGATAATCTACTGAGGAGAATGAGCAGCACTGTTTAATTATATAAAAATGATAATGAGCTTTGGCTGTCAAAGAGTTAAGGAGCTGCTGCTGGCCACTGGAATACAAAAGAGCTGGTGCCAAAGGGGCCCCTGGAAGTCTGTGGCACTTCAGACTTCATTGCTGAGCAGCAGTAACTGGCTTGAGCAAGCAGCAGGCCAGCGGAGCTTCCTTTGGGGAGAGATAACTGAATTATTGAGCAGCCTCCTAACAGCAGGAAGCAGAACAGGCATGGACAGATTTCTGTTTCACACCCCAGCAAAAATACAAGACAATCAAAAGAAAGATCTCTTGTCCTACATAAGCACAATGCCTTTGGCATTGTACTCCATTCCTCATCCTCATGGCAGAAATTAGAATTTGGGCATAACCAGGTGTCATTTGGTGCCATTTTGCTGCAGGAGGTAGCAGGAGAACTTAGGGGAATGGCGTTCTGGCTGCTGGGGAAACATGAGCCAAGGTGCAGATAAATAAGGTATGCTTGTGCTCTACCCAAGAGTAGTGTGGATCCAAGTTTATCAAGAAGTAACTCTTCTAAGAAGTGCAAACTTTCTGTTCTTAGACCTTTTTTCCAACCCTCTTCTTTTTTTCTTTTTTTTTTTTTCACCAAGAAGTGAATAAAATCTTGTGCAACATCCATATTTTGTATCCAAGCTATTTACTCACTGAAGCTGTTTTTTTCCCCTTTCTGTATTCTCCAGCTGGGATCATGCTGAAGTAAGCATGGGGCAGGGAACTCTGTAAAACAGGAACAGCACTGGACCTGAGGAGGAGAAAATGCTGGAAGCCCTATTTCTTAAAGCAGAGAACCAGGAATTCAGCTTAATATTCTGTACCTGACTTCCCGTGTGCTTGCCGTCCAGACTAATCCCAGCAGTAATGAACTCCCGAGGCGTACAGTGCCCGCAGGGGCCTCCGAGCCGGGTCTCCAGGCATGGAGCTACTTGGCTGGAACGCGTACGGTGGAGCTGGTGAAAACACATCCAGAAGCAGGGATGTCTCTGAAGGCAGAGAGATGTGACAGGGCCTGCCTTCCTTCTCCCAGTGCGTGGCCTGGCCACACTGCTGTGGGCAGCCAGGCACTCCAGCACAATGGAGGTGAGCAGGGGCACGGCCCGTGACAAAGCAATGTTGTTACAAGTGTGACGTGAACAGGGCTGCGATGGCACCATTTCGGACTGACACTCCTGTGCCACTAACACACAGAAAGTGGAAAACACTCCGGGGAGCACTCTGGTTTTGTAGGTTGTATGTAAGGAACACTGGCAAGGGAAGTGTTAGTGCTGAGTTGGTAAGAGATGCAGCTTTGCCTTGAATGCAGCATTCATCCCACAGGACACTCTGCTGTGTGTTGGCATTTCTGTAGCAGAAAAGGAGTGCTGGGATAGATACAGTTTTAAACAGCAGGGTTAAGGTAAGTTTACATTAGGAGCATTTTACAGGTGTGGGACTACAATTGCATTACAAAGGTAAAGAAATTTTATTGCTGCTGACAGTCACTGGCCCTTTGGAACAGGTCCTTCACGTGTGATTCTGCAAATCTCACAAGAGCAAGTGAGCAGAGGTGCCATCTTCCTTCCTTCCTTCCTTTGCAACTGTGTATTCACACTGTCCATAGCAGAGTCACTGACCTGCTGCCCTTTGTGGCCCCTCCAGGTGCCACTGTCTCTGCTCTTATATTTCATTATACTCTCCACCCTTATCCTTCTTTGTTCCCTGTGGGCACTGAAGCCAGACGATGCTGTTCAGCCCCAGAGCCACAGAAGTCCTTTGGCACTGACTCTTTAGCGTTCCTGTGGCAAGCCACAGCAGCACCTGTATGACCAAGGCACACTATCTTCTTTTGCACGAAGAGTGCCATGCACCTTCCTCATTAGGAAAGATGTGAATCTGAATCACCTCCTCCTCTTTTAAGCTCACTCTTTTTGACATCCCTTTCATTTATAACTCAGTCTCCTAAGTTCATTCTGCATGCCATCTTTGCAGCACATCCTTTTCTCTCTACCCAGACAACTACAACTTTGCTGTTATAACTTCAGCTCTTGTTATCTTATGGATCAATCACTGTACTCATCCTGTCACAAATCTGACAGATGTACCATACCAATCCCCAGTGCTCCTGCAAAGATAACTTTCCCAACGCTTAAGTTTAACCATGTTGTCTGTTCTCTATGCTTTCCCACTGCCTTGCTCTTGAAAATTAAGCTACTTGTTTTTACTTCAAGGCTTATCATGACTTGTCTTCTCCCTACCTATAATCACCTCCTCAGCATTGAAGAGTTAGCTTCCACCTCTGTTAACACACACAGTCCTGGTCTTCTTTGAGCATTCATTCCATTTATAAACATTTTTCATACTCAGAAGGAGCATCCTGGGGAGCTCTGCAAATCAGCTTCTTTTGGCTCTTAGCATCCATTCATAAGGCTCTTCCTTTCCACGTTGCCTCTTAATTTTCTTATTTTACTCCCTTCCCTGGCCATTCTGTCCCACCATTTTATGCACAGGCCATGAATGCTTTGGGATTGGGACTATCACACTGTTTGGCCCAGGTACAGCACATAGCACACGGGGAATGTGGTCTGTGGAAAGGGCTCCTACAACACTTTGGCAGTAAATCCTTACGCAGCAGGAGTGCAGCTGTAAAAGCAAAGTTCTATAAGTGTACTAACACAGTAAAGTCATCACCCTCCTCCTGGTGAAACAAACAATCCAGAAGAAAAGCAGAGCAACTGGTATCTTTATACCCACACTCACCTCGTCCACAGTCAGAAGAGGTTCCATCTCCTTCTGCTCCTACCTGGCTGATGGCAAGGATGGTGCAAGCATGCCTTCATCTCTTGCAGCACAGATTCATCAGCTTATCTCTGCTTTATTGGTGGCTCAGACTGGCAGGGCTGGGTGTGCACTGCTGCAGGCCAGGGGGGAGCACTTGTGGGCCTGCTGGGGTGCCTTTGGGGCAGTAAATCCTAGCAGTGGGTTGGTGGCAAACAGCCGGGGTGTGGGAGAGGAGGAGCAGCTGGAATGTCTTCAGCCCTCACAGCTGCATGCAGTGTAAATGTGTATCTACAGCACTGTACTTGCTGGCACTTCACAGAAACTTGAGCTTTCCTTTTGCAGAGACTCAGGAGAACATTGCTTTCTTTCTACAGGACCTGAAATCCTTCATTATCCGTGGAGTTTGACTAGTGTCGCATTGAAATGAACTTCAAAGCAAATTCACATCGAAACTGCTAGAGACTTCATGTTTGCTTGGTTTTGATACAAAACATGAAAATCACCTCAGGCTAGCTGGCAATGCTTGTGACGAGCAAATCTTTTGGTGAAACAAGAGAGGGCTTCCAGTTACTAATGAAATCCTCCCCTCCCCACCCCCAATCCAGTGGGCATTTACATGGTTTTCTTGTGAACATTTCATGCAGCTTTGAAAATCAAATGCTTCCTTACAGGAAATGTTTTTTCTCTGTTGTGCATCTCTCATGGCTGGCTGCCAAGAGATCCTGATCCGACACCCAGCTGTGCTTCTATGACTGGCTTTTGTGACCATGGAAAATCTTTTTCTTTCTTTTATTTTTTTTTCACTTCTGCCTTCTCCGTTTTCTTCTCTGTTAAATATGTATAAACAAGTTGAACAAGTTGGAAATCAGAGCCTGTATGTTCTTTGCAGCCATACTGGACAGAAGTGTGATAGCAAAAGGCTAGGGTCTTGCAATCTTAAAAAGCCTCTGAGAAATGAAATGGATAAACTTTTTGTTAGTCTGACAAAAATAGTTTTTTATTCCCAAGGTAAGAACCATGCCATAGTTCAATGTAAGTTAAAAGTAAGTGACAAAAGGCTCATCCCACATTAAGTTTTGTTACATGGGGGAGGAGATAAAGCTCATGCAAGGAATACACAAGGAAATCAGTTTTCTTTTCTGGAAAACACGTTTTACTGGTATGTACCCTTCTATACTGTCTTACAGCGTTCTGAAGTAACAAGGCTGCAAAAGCAATCCACGTTAGCTTAATTTTGACTTTAACAATGAGGTAATTACTAATGAGGTCATTTCACGTGGGCAGATGTGTGAAAATCCAGAAGGACACCCTGCTTTACACTTACGCAACTGTGAAGTGTTGCAGGTATAAATACCAAAAACAGAGAGGAAGGGGGCATGGCGAACAGGAGCAGGCCTGGCAAAAAAAGCCAGCTGAGCAGCCCTTCATTTGCATTCTGAAAGCAAGGCCAAATCAAGTTAACAAATGGAAGGACATTATGAACTTATGTTCAGAAGGAACCCTTCGTGGACTGCCGTGCTGAAGTGGTTGTAGAGCCTGCCCTTGGCCAGCACTGTGCACACGTGGTGTCCCACGCGGGACATCGCTGCGCTGACGGACACAAGGGCTCAGCATGGAGGCAGGCTTTGGGTGGTGCTCAGGTACATACCAGGAGAAATCCATCTGGCTCTTGTGGAGGTTTCTTTTGCGCTTTAAAACCCAGGAATTTGGCTAATATGTAGAACAAATGCCCGTTTTGGCCTGGGAAACAGATGCAGTCCTGAATATACAGGAAACACAATGCTCTGTGTTCAAAAATAACTTTGATATGATGGTATCTTTCTTAAGATAATCACAAGAAAATAGCATTAAAAATAAATATTTTTCCTTTTGATTTGTCATTATCATGATTTGGAATATTTAAGATTTGTGCTTCCAATTTCTCCTTATCTCTGGCAGTAGATTTGATGTATGTTTCTTTTCTTTTTAGTGAAAGTTGAGGTTTTCTCTGACTGTGAAACTGGGTCAAGTATTTCCTGCTTTCCCAATCTATCTCTCCAGTCTGTTAGCTGTCCTGGAAGAGTAGTTAGTGGTTCAATTTCAGATTTCTGAAAATAATTTTTTTAAAAATTTGCCCCTTTTTTTAATGAAGATCTACTTTCTTTATTTTTTCATAACCATTTTTCACTGTAGTCAGCAAAATGTTCCAAATGGACTGTGAGTACTTCCCCATGCTCTATTAATGCCCTTTATGATCATAAGAGAACTAAAAGATCATTCAAAATGAATTTTCACAGCCTGCCTCTTTGTGCCCAGGGGGCCTACTGAATAGTCCTTCTCGAAGGCACAACATCTGCCAGAGGTGTGGAACAATTCTGTGCCAACATCCAATTATTGTGTGGACTGTGGAACAAATTTGTGAGGGGGGAAGTCCTGCTTGCCACTGCGCAATTTTCTAAATCAAGAAAAAAACCTGTATCAGCCTCAGAAGAGTGTGTTCATTGACCTCCAATTCAATCAGTCTCACAGCTAAAGAAACCTACCACCCCAACAACATTTTAAAAAAACCAAACAACCAAACAAAAAACCCCCTACATAACTGTGGACTATAACTGCTCCTATCTGTTAGGAGTTAATTTTCCCTTTTATCCTGTCTTCTCAACTACTGAAACTTGATTAAAATAAACAGAAGTAGAAAAAATATTAGTATTTCAGGCAGGGCTCAATAGAAAATTCACAAAGTCTTTAAAAAAAAAAAAAAAGAGGTGCTCTGTGCACTGAGAAGTTGCACTTTCCATTTGGGAAGGCTGCTATGGCAACCTCAATAAGCAGTTTAGAGATGTCATTGATTAGTCTGGTGGTGAATGGTCATTTTTAATGCACAGTATTGTCCTTACCTGTGGCCTTCGGGGCACACCAGCTGCAAGACTGGCAGGCTCTTCACTTGCTCTGTTCAGTCTGCATGGCTGGGGTAGCAAACCCATGTTTGCAACTCCCATCATTTCGCTCCATAAAAGTGTTGTGGTAGTTCATGGTGGTCAGGGAAGCTTGGGCTGGCATTGCCACTGCAGTTCTGGTGGGCTTTATGCTGGGGCCCTTGCGGTTTTATCCCTAATTCCCAGAAAACTTTACAAAATTTGTTTTAACAAGGTGAGTGAGCTTTCTAAACAGCAAATCAGAGATATCCCCATTTCCTTGAATCTCAGCACCATGGGTGTTTGTATGGGGCAGAAGTGCCATAGCCTGTGGAAAGAGCTCGGGAATTTGCTTAGCTGGGGTAAGAGAAGAAGAAAGTGAATTCTTTGACAGCCAAGGAGGACTTAAAGGAGTGTTGGAAGAGCTGAGTAGTTGTTCCCTTCTGTAATTGCATCATATTTCCTTGTGAGCTTGGATGACTTCAGAATCTTCTTCACCAAATCCCACTACCTATCACCTGAATTTATGAGGCTCTTAGCCTGCATTTTCTTGAAGCACATTTCTGTGCCTTGTGGTTGCCAAGAAATACTTGGAAACACTGCTGAAGTGTCTACACAAGAGTTCTTTCATTTCTTTTAAAGTGAATTAGCAAAAAAAAAAAAAAAGCTAAACCCCAACATAATTAGTTTTTACATTTAATAAAATCTTGTGATTTTAGAGAGACTGACTCATGATGTTTGAATGCAAGGGGTTGGTAATCCTGCTAGAAGAAGTGTTAAATCCCTTCAAGATCCACCCTGCTCATCAGCTTTATTTCACAAAGAACAATGGGGCAGGCAATATACTTATAACTAAAAAATTAAGCTCATGCAAAGATGTCATTAGATGCTCAAAGTGGTGTATCCTCTCCCTGAAAGAATTTTGACCTGAGAGCGATTATGGTAATAGCCACTTATATGTTACCTTCCAAGATCCAGGAAAAAATTATCTTTGAGCATCTCTCTCAAGATGAAACTATACTATTGGAATGTCTTCCATTACCTTGTGCTGCAACACATTAATTGGAAGAGCGATAGCACTTAAACTGTATAAATTTACAGTTTAAATTTATCCAAATTTATTCAAATGACACAGCCCATGCCCACCTGGTGTGGATATTGTTTCCCCCTTCCAAAAATCTGAAGGAAATGCATAAATATTTTAATCTAAATATTGGCCCCTGTGTACGTCTTATCACTTGCACTTCTCCCCCTTTCCACCAAGCACAAAA
Organism: Oriolus oriolus; assembly: GCA_013400235.1. NCBI lineage: Eukaryota > Metazoa > Chordata > Aves > Passeriformes > Corvidae > Oriolus > Oriolus oriolus. Next base: position 126,038 of record VXBT01011614.1, read on the forward strand.
AAAAATCTTTTATCTTTGTTGTTTATGTATGGCCTTGTGGTATTTTCTCTTGCTATTTGTCTAGTTCTACCTTTATGAGGTATGCTTATGCCTCTGGGGCAGAATAGTGGAGGAGGATGTTTAAAATTAGGTGCAAAATTATAAAATGCTGATAAATATTTATGTAATGTCTATTCAAAATCACTCAAAATCAAGGAATTGTTACCAAATCACAAGCCAGCAGTGCTGTTTCATGCTACCAGAGCCCCACTGGAAGAGAATACTCTGGATTTGGATTTTCTGTCAAAGCCTTACTTGTTCCTAGATCCCACCACCCTTTGGACAGAACATAAAATAACCATTTTAATGAGAAGGTAAAATAAACACAGTTGGATGACATTGGGACATTTCCAGCTAAGTCTGTTTTGCCAGTGGGAGAGGTTTATCATGAGACAGAGAAGTTGGGATGTGTAGGATATTACCTGTGTTGTCCAAAGAAGGAGCTTCCTGCTGTGGAAGCTGTATTGTACCTTAGAGACTTGTACAGTGCCTTTGGCTAATAAACTGAAGGTTACTTCTTCTAAATGAGCTCTAGTCAGAATAAATGGGTAAAAAGTGTATAAATCACAAATATATTTCAACTTATATTAATAAAAATTTAAACGGTTTAGAAGCTGGTTCACTGGTTAATCAGAAATGCCATGGAAACAGCATTAGCTTTAGTAGAAACTATGAGATCATAGACCAGGTCTTTAAAAACAACACTGACTGGTTCTGTGAATTTCTTGACTGCTGCACTTAATATTTTCAATCTGAAACTACCAATAAAAATACCTGTTGCCCTGGCAGATATCAGGCACAGGCTCCTGACATGGTGGGTAAAGCAAATGTTCTGCTATCTGCTGCAAAGTCAAAGCTGTGCCGTATTTTTTCATAGGTATTTAAGGCCAAGAGGGACCATTACAGCCATGTAGTTTGACCTTCTACATAACACAGACCAGAGAATTTAACTCAGTGATTGCTACCCTCCAGCTATATTTCAAAAGTGGAGATATATTTATTCCTTTTTTTTCCCCTTTTGATCCCTCAGTGTGCTCAACTGCCTGAATCTGACTCTTTTTTAAAATTAAGAGGCTGCAATTTTAATTTATGGGGTTTTTTTCAGAATATGTGCATAAATGCATTCACATATATATATATCTAAAATACATAGGTGCATGTGCAGACAAACATTCAAATGCTTTGCATTTGTAATAATTGTTGGCACCACCATAGAGGTGACCTCAGATTTAAAAGGGTACATAGACTCATAGGAAAATTGGGAAAGGATGGCAGAAGGTAGCATGACCTTCACATGCAACTCATCATTTGCCTCTCTGGTGAAGTGTTTATCCTTGATGTCAAGTCGGCACAGGGAGGGATTAGAGGCCTGCAGAGAGAAACAACTTGCCTCACCCTGAAGAAATTGCCAAAAATGTAATGCAGGACAGAGACTTCTCAGTTGGGGCTCATTTTAAAAAGGCAGAAACAGGCCAGGCGCTCCGCTGTTCGCAGGGATGTTGAAAACCCCTTCCCTGTGCCCACTGTGGGAAAAGGCTGGGCAGGAACACGCATGCTGAGGAGCGAGTGTGGAGCCTGCTTTGCTACCCACTGCATCTGTGCTGGATTGGAGCTGTGAGGCTTTTATCTTTCACTTCAAAAAGTTTTTAGTGAAAGCTCCAGTGAGATTACGTTACTTTACCTTATGTGGGCTAAAAATAACTTCTGAAAGAGCCTGAAATCGCTTCACGCACTCTAAGGAGTGTGGTAAACGTGATGGGATACTGCCAGGCCTTCAGCCATCCTGTGTTTACTGCCAGTGAAGACCCTCGGCCACCCTCAGAGAAACAATTTCTGTTAAGTGGTCCATTAAGTGCTGTAGTCTGATTAATGAGGCAGACTTATTTATTGTCACTGGAACTTGACCTGGAAGCTTATTTTAAAGGAAAACTGCAAGGGAAAGTTATCACACTTTGGATAGGTACACACTAAAGAAATAAGGCCACATAAAAATGAATTTTTATTACTATAGCTACCCTCTCTTTCACAATTTCCATAATAACCATGACCAATCTGAATGACCTCCCAGTGGGTCTTTTTATTGATACTTCCCAGCAGGAGTTTCAGTCTGATAAGTAGGTCAGGATTCAGTTGGTCTGGTTCCCATTTGAATGCATGACAAAACAGGAGGATTTCAGCTTCACTGTCAAAAAGGTTTTTCTCTTTCATGTTCAGGTTATCTAATATCTAGGGGGCAGGTGCAGGGGTAAAAAAAAAAAATAAAAATCACAGTGGGGAGAAGGATATTAAGGAAAAGAAAGTAGCAAAATTTAATCCTCTTAGTGATAGCATGACTAATGACTCCATAATCTGTACTCGGCCATTTCCTATCTACCACAAAGTTGTCCTGCTGCAGACAGTTCTTAATGTCCCAAAATATTTTGTAACCACCTTTAATTTCTGAAGTGATCTCCCACTTATCATCATTGCACTATCTTTTTGGAGTGGAAGAGAGGGTGTGTTGATGCATTCTGCCCTCCTCCACAAAAATGCAGAAGGTCCAGGGGGCAAAACCGAACTTGCTCCGACAGTTCCTGCTTCTCCCTTTTCTCCACGCGCCTTGTCCTGGGAAGGGAGCTCATGCAAATTTCCCAGTGCCCCTCTGGCACTGGGAAAGGAAATTTAATCTAATTTACTAATTCACCCATAGGCTTATGATGAATAGAAAATGAAGAGGTGTGTCATCTTGTCCAGTGAAGTTGGGGGTGATGAGCTGAAACCAACAAATATATTACAGAGACGATACCAAGCTGGACTAAAACCAAATTCTCATTGGTGAATTATTAGTCCACTGTTCATTATGATGTCTAGTTTCAATCCTAATGAGGTGGAACTTGATGAGATAATTACTTTGAACTATAGGATTCTGTTTGCCCACAACAAAAGCTTATAGTATTGTATCATCTCATCAAGCTTTTTCTCAAAAGTCATTAGTTTTCTTTTAAATGGGATGTTTGTCTTTTCTCTTTTAATGAAAATGGCATCTTGACTGCAGATATCTGGTACCTATCAGGATTTATCTAAGGGTAACCACCATCTGCAGACAGTTCCTACTCACTGTGGTTGAGAAGAATCTCAAAAAAGTAATGTTGAAAGGATATTTACAGGCAAATCTGATGCAAAGTTGGTGCCGTGTGTATTGCCTGGTACAAAAAAAGATGAAGCGAACTGGTGTTATTGGAACACTTTTTGAGTCAGGTGTTTCACAGCAAGGACCTATATTATATAATTTGCACAAAGTGGGTTGCAGCATATGGAGGTTGCAGGTTCAGCTAACTGGCAGCATCACTGGTGCGTGGACACCTCAGGTCCCTCTCGCATCCCACCCTTGCTGACCATTTTTTTTCAGCCTAGGACATAGGAGCATTTGTGAACGTATGGCTGAAAGAGTTCCTGCATTTTATTGCTTTGTCCCATGGTGTTAGGATATGTTTATTTCACTGAGAAGTTACTCATAGTTAAAGGGGGTTTAAAATTCTTTTTCCCAAAAAGATGTGATGTAGTGGTTGAGCCTCATCACTTTGTTCAGGCACCTAGGATTGTTGGATTTGCCATCATTTGGTAAGGGGATGAAGGAAGCTGCCTTCAGACTAATAATAACAGAAGGATTTTTCTATGGGTTCCAGTCTCAAGCATGCAGCAATATGTTATAGATAAAAGCACAGGACAAGTAGTTTGGCACCTGCTTATCTTCTTTTCCACAAATGTCACAGACTTTGGATGAGGCACTAATTTTTCTCTGACCAAAACTTCTTAGTTAAAAATCATATTGATACAATACGAATCTTGTAGGGAGCTCAAAGAGCCAAACACATTCCTATTTTCAGAGCGACTAAGATTGAAGGAGCTCCAGAAGAGCTGTGTTTATAGCAATCAAGTGAGATTCACCGAGGGAATGGGAGGGTGTGTTGAAATGTTGTGGAACTACGGAAAAATGAGGAAAAGAAGCAAATTGTAGTAGTTAGGATGGATACAAAAGGAATTACCAAGTACTAGAATGCAATTTTGTGCACTTTAAAACGTGGGGGAAAAGATGAAGGCACATATTTCTCCCACTCATTTGTATCTCACACCAGTAATGGCACTAGTACAGAACAGTGGCTTTGTGCTTTGAAGTCCTTGATTTTCTACACAGAGACAGAGACAGCGAATGGACCAACTCCATAATGAGACCACAGGAACTGCCATTCTGGATCAGACCTTCTATCTTGACTCCCCATCACTTCTTGGCCTTTTAGCCAAAATCTAATGTAATATCCATTCTCGTCAACTTAATGTCAGACATATCTTCAGTTTGAGGTCTCAGTGTTGTATGGGTGTGAGGAGCAGAAGGTCAAAGAAAGCTTGGAGCTTTCTCTGCACCTGGACATAGCAATGCAGTGGCCCAAGGAACAAGGTAATGGGAGGAGTGAATGCAGAGACAAAATGGTGCAAGCAAGGTGAGCATGCAGCAATATTTCTCAACAGCATTTTCCCAGGCTCCAGTGACTCATAGTTCAAGGACTGTTCTGGGCCAAAGCAAGTCTTTGTGTAAAGTCTTTTCCAGGAATTTTCCAGATTTTTCTGAGCCAGGTAAATTTTAACATTCTGCTTCGAGGAGAGTGCAGTAACAGTCCCCACACAGTGCGTAAAGAAGCATCCCTTTCTCACGGCTTTGAACCCCCTACCTGCCTTTTCCATTTATGCTCCCCCAGTTCTTTCTTTTTTCGAAGACATGGAATAACCCTTGTCTCATTCACCTTCTTTGTGGGCCACTTAGGATTTAAAAGGACTGTGTCATGTCTCTTTAAAAACTTGTAAATTATGGTTACAATACGAATACAGTTAATTTAGTTTAATGGCAGGCTGTGTAAGAAAAAAGCTAGCAGGAAGTTAAAACAATGATATATCCTTCAACAGACATTTCAGTGTGATTAAGAGACAATACAGGAGCTATTAACTGTCAGGCTGCAATGAAGTTAAACAGCTTGTTTTGTTTTACTGGAAAGCAGAAGGACTATAAAGAATTTAAAATGTCTTTCAGATCAGGGCAAAGGAGTTGCTAAGAAGCTATTTCCTCATGTGAAAACCTTACTGAAAGGTCTGAGGAGCTTAGAGCTCCTAAACTCTTTTCATAGGGAATAGGTAGGGGAGTTGTGTAGAGAGACCATTTATAGCTCTAAAACTCCTTTTCTTTGAAGTTTGTCCTGTTCTTACAATTCAGACAGACAATATTGTGGTACTTACTCTTTGTTAGAAGAGCAGAGGGAAGAAACAGAAGTAGTGAACTCTGTCAGACCCACATGGATAAGCCCTGTTGACATCTTGGGCAGTGAAACCCATGCCAGAGCCTAAGCAGAGAAGAACTTGAAAGTTCCCAGGAGAACTGGTGAAGAATCAGGTTTTGTCAGTTAAGGAGATGCAATGAGGACACTGTGGAGGGCATGGGTGTTTGGGAAGCCCTCCAGGCATTGTTTTCTTTTTTATGTATTTTTAATGGTTTCAGGTTTTTGCCTCCAGGATAGATATGGTTTAGGGAACTCGTAGCAGCACGCAGTATCTTTCAGAAACCCCAGCCTACATTTCTTTAGACTTTAATACCTTTGTTGGCATTGATTTTTTTTTTTATTAAATGCTTTTTTGGGGGTTATTTGTCTAAATACTTTGGCACTGGCTGTTTTGAATAAACTTATGCTTCCGTAATCCTGACGTTTTATGCATAAATGCTCATTTCTGTTTTAGCCACAGGTGTTAAAGCAAGATGTGCTGACTAGCTGCAGGTACTTTTCAACACTAGTTGTCTCCTAAAGTTGTCTCCTAAATAGTTTTTGGGCTGGCTCAGTGCTGAATATGCAGATGTTTAACCATGGGTCCCAAAGGTTGTGTTCCTGCCTGTAGAAATGTCCTGTATCTATTAAAGCAGGAAATTCAAGCTCCACTTCCAGGGTTTCCTACTGACTTGCTTAGAGTTCTTTTGCTGAGAACACTGAAACTACTGAGGTACTTTTAGCCTCCACGGAACAAGTACAATAATTTTTTACAACCGTGTGGTCCATTGTGCTGTTTGGAAACTCAGTAAGATCCATCAATTAAAGAAATTTGTGAATGACACCTTCAGTTGTAAGGTTGGTGCTTGAAAATTTCTCAGTAGAAAAATATCAGTTGTTGTTATTGTTGTCATTTTATCTAGGTTGTTTCCCAGCGAAGGAATTGAGTCCATGAACTGTTTCTTCACATGCAGCAAAATACTACCACTGTGGAGAAGTCATCATCATCTGTCGAGCAGTAGATGCCCAGCTTTTGCTGTACTCTAAAGTGCTGTACCAGTGGTTTTTGTTTCCCTTCACCTGCTTTGAGCCTTTTGGAGAAATAACAGAGAGTTCTGGAACCATCTACCTTTGGAAATTCAGGCCTAGAGTTCCCAATCTTAATGCCTTCAGGGCCAAATGTACCCGCAGCATCCATAGATGGCAGAAGCCACAGATACCTCGTGGGGTGACTGGCCCAGGGACTCCCCGCTTTGTTGCATGTTCATGACAAGGTGCCCCTTACCCTTTTCTGTTACACAGTCCCATCCCCTCAAAAGTGGATCCCAGCCAATGTATTTGCCCCAGGCAAATAAGGGGACCGTAACCACGTACTCCCATCTACCTCTTACACCCCAGAAATCTCTCATGGTAACATCCCTTTGCTAACATTTTTATTTGTAGAAAAACACAGATTAAGCCCATGTTCGCTTTGTGTCAAAATGTACTTGCAGATGCTTGATAAAAGTCTGTAGCCATGATACTGCTCTCTCTGCACTGCAACTACTGACATGTAAGATGTCTGTGTGTGAGCACTGCACAACATTTGAATTAGAGATTATGGGGATTATTAGCCAATGCTCCTGGCAGCAGTTGAGGAAGGCAGGCTCGGGAGCCTTGGCTGAGGACTTGTCACTAAACCTGCACTTCCTTCCTCATCCAGCTTCCTGTTCAGCTCCCAAGAGCATTTCTGATCTGGGCAATGGGCTATTGACTCAAATGTTTGCCTTTTACTCTTGGTTGAATCTCTGAGTGTTTCCAAGCCGTGGTATGCTGGCTGCTCACGGAGCCCAAGTGTGGTTCAAAATGCTGCCCAGCTGGGGAAGAGATCAGTGCTCCCTTCCCACTGGTGGTCCCTGCTGCTGCAGGAACTGTCACTGGGAAAAAATGCATGGGTCTGTGGCTTTTAGTCTCTTATGGGCAGAGCCATCCCTTGTAAAGCCTTGCTTTGGCCATTTTCCATCTGGGAGAGGATAGAAAACAGTCTGGCAGCAGCTTCCACGGGTCTTTCATGTCCGACAGACTGGACCAGGTGGACTGTTTCACTCAGGAGTTGGTGTGTTTTGCCAGCCAACTTCTTTTCTGTGCTTAATGACTTTTACAGCACATTCTGGGCAGCTCCAGTTAATCTCATGCTTTCATCCTCCTGTGATCTCACTCAGTTTCCTGGAGAATGAAGTGTGAAGGTGCAGTTGGCTTTTTCTGTACTCTAAACCCTCAGGCTGCCAGTGCTGGAAAGGAGTGCATATAGTAGCGCTCCAGCTTATGCCTAATTTTTGAGGTGACTGGAATGGTACCTGTCCTTGCAAAGATCAGTCCTCCACTGGAGAAATCCTGACAGCACGGATATTTCAATGCAAATTATTTGCAAATTATAAGCTCTTGTCTGTATATATGAAAACACTCAGTTACATGCTGAATTTATGTGGGATTTTTTTTTTTAAGAAAAGAATGTGGAAAATGATTCAAATATTCCTAGAGAATAAACTGGCAATTACTATATTTATGTAAAGAGGATATAGAATACACAGATGGCTGGTTTAGTGCCTGCCACTGTACTGACATATGCAGAGAGCTGTTTCATCTACATATGTGTAGTAGTAACTGAATATTAAATTTGAACAGTCATGTAGCACTCTCTATGTTTTCCCTCATTTTAAAAAATCTGGTCTGCTTTATTTAGGCTATGTATTTCTATTCTTTTTGGAACGTCTGCACAATATTTACTGAATTCATAAGTCAAAATATTAACTCAGTTTTCATAAATCGAAGAACACGAACCATTTTTGTGGTCTCATCTTGTTTGCATTTAATGAAAAATTCACGAGTTGAATAATAAATTTTGAGAGTGAAAAGCATTTTGCAAAAGAAATTCCTAAAGATGTCAAGTTCAGAGAGGATGCATCAGATGCAAAGGTCTTCAATATGCTGGAATAATTGCAAACTCTTTTAAATAAAATTTATTAATGGGATTTTCACGTGTTTCTTAGGATGATCACGCAGAGCATTTAATAAACTAAAGACTACAAAATCTCCATCTAGGGACTGGAATCATTATTTGGACCATCTTTAAAAGTTCTGCCATTTATTCAATGGTCTAAAATGGGCTTCATGAGCTGTACAATTTCATTATGCAAATAGCTATTTAAGATTGGTATGGACCACAATTAAAAACATAGCTGGAGAAAATACGTTATTTTTACATGCCCGGTAGACATGCTCCAAAGGGAAGTATCTCCACTGATTCAAATTATTTTAGTTCCAAACTAATTTAAGAAAATTACATTTACACTATGTTTCCTTACTTTCTCTCTCCTGCTTTATTTCCAAGTCTAAGAGTTAAGACCTACCACTGAATCAGGACAGAGAATGAGACCTGCTTCTCTATGCATGTCATTGCTAGGGCATGTTAGGGCATGTTCTGATGAGACCTTTACTTGCCAGCATCATCAGTGGGGTTATATCTCCAAATGCACCTCTTTCTATAAACTTAAAATGGCTAAATTTCATAAGGGATTTTTAAAAGAGTAAGCTGCCAAGCCTGAAGTGTCAGTAAATTATCTCCTTGAATCCTTAGCTTGCAGCAAGGGTTAACTCTGCACATGTTAACAAATACTTGCCTTCATTCTGCCTTTTGTCCCCAGCTGCACATGTTTCATTTACCTGGAGTGTGATCTAATCAAAGGAGTGCTGTCCCCTTCCACTGTTTTTTATGGAAGCCGAGTGTACAGAGTCTCCTCTGGCACTGACCATAAAAGACTTAAAGCAGAAGCATTTTCTGTCACATATGAGGTGCAAATAAAGTCTACAAGAGTCTCTTCAGGACACTAATATATAATATCTTCACCCCACAGGGTTATCATTCTGGTGTTAAGTTGCAAATGAAGTGGAAAATCTTCTGTGATAACAAGACATAATAGTGAAGCTTTGTGCCCCATTTTTTGTGACTTACAAGAAATCATTACCAGTACAAAATGAAAAATATTTTCTTCTCTTTCATGGCAGTGGTATGAATTTTGTTTTATAGAGATCATGGTTGTTGCATTAAGCTTGCTCATGTTCTTACCTAAGAGCACTAGCAGGAGTATTGCAGCTATGATGTGTTGTTTTGTGTTCTTTATCTGAAGACACAGACATATCCCACAACAATATATGATGAAATTACCCTGTGCTGGAAGCTAATCACATATTTTCTGTCTCCTCCCCTAATGTTGCCAGATTGTATTAATCATAAATGTCAATGAAGTCTCCAGATGACTTCCTGATTTTCGACAAAAGGCCTTCATCTCAGCCTCTTAAATTCCAAGGTCAAGGGGAATGTAACATTCAGAATAATTATTAGCATTATTTTACCTTGACATTTCAGCCCTGCTTTCAGTTTAGCATTCCAAACAGGCAGTTAAGACGAATGTTGTCTCTCAATTCACCGGAGGGAATTGCCCCAATTAAACCTGACTTTAAGGATATCTAAAGCCCTGTATTAATGTGCTGTCCTGTTTTTTTTAGCAAGAAATACTTCACGAAGGAGAGAAACTTTCATTAAAAACAGTCAAGATTTACTGTCAGAAGAACAAGCAATTTTTGAATTGCACTTTTTCCCCCTAGGCTAGGATAATAATCAGAGCTTCTCATTTTCAGAGGAGTAAGTGGTTGTGCTGCCCTAAAGATTGTTTCATCTTTTGTTTCTGCTGAAAGGTCAAACTTATAATTTTGTCTCATTGTAAGCTATTAGTGGTACCTTGTCAAAACCTTGTTACTTGTCCAGGATCTTGCTCCCATCCTTTGTACATACCTGCATTTACTTTATTTTTTAACATCCTGTCAGATAATAGGGACAGAATATATTTTTTGCGGGTTTTTTTCCCAGCAAGGAAAAATGTTTTCACCAAAGCATGGACAAAAAGAAGACACAAACCACTGCACCACACACAACCCTGCAGCTATTTGACCTTGACTGGGTGGAGAGCTGGCAGTCTGGTTCGGTCAAACAATTTTACTTACTCACTTCCTGCAAACTTTTGATGACCCTTGAGATTCTGGAAGTCTGTGTCGATAATGAGGTAAATAACTGTACAAACATTGTTCACTGTAATTTGGTCAGAAAGCAGGTGCATACAGACAAACCACAGACACTGGTTAGTCTTCAGACCATAGGTTTTTTTGGTACAGTACAGAGAATAAATTGAGTTCCCATGATGAGCACAATTTATTTTAATACCGATGTGCCCATTCAGTTCATGGCAAAGTTTTGCTGTAGAGAAAAAATGGAGCCACACTGCAAAAGGATATATAAGACTGCATAAGTTTAGCTCAATGTTCTTTTTAGCTGCTTTTCCTACTTTTCTATGCCTTTCTGTGAAACCTTGAAGATAAAATTGTTTTGCATGTTTTGGGCTGTAATTCATGGCTACTCTCCAGCTGATAGCAAATTGCTATTTGCATCTGTCATGCTTGTGTGCCCAGTGTGTGATTTTACACAACTGCTGTGGCCCGTACTGTTTCAGTGGAAGTGAATTTTATTGACTTTTACTAAAATTTGACTTTGGGACTTCACCTAACTGGAAGGTAAATTGATTGATGCTGACACTCCTTTATTCTAACCTCTAGCTCCATGTAGATTCATATTAGAAATGCTTTTGTCTCCAGCACAAACATGCTCTTTCTCTTACTCTTTCTTTGTTTTGAATTAGAATTCTTGCATAAATATCACATGACCATATAGTTCACTGCATAAATGTATAACAGTCTGCAATGGTTATTCCCCCGGAATTTTCAGGCAAATTTGACATTGCCTTCTTACTTAAACGCTGTCAATTTTGACAAGGCTTCTTAGTCAAACGTCAAATTGTACACAAACATCACAACACTTTCTGTGAAAAGTTGGCTAAGGAATGCACCTCTGTAACGTACCAAGGAAGTCCACAGGAGTCTTGAGCCCACTTCCACTTTCCATTTCCTTCCCCGTTTCCTCCTATTAGATATTTACTAAGAATAGATGACTAATCTTCAGTGAGTTTATGGCCAGCAGTTCCTGACCTGTTCCTAGTTAGCTTTCAGTGGCTTAAGCAGCGCTGTGATTAATTGTGCTGATAAGAGAAGTGGAAGCTTCTTTCCTTCTGCCTGCCAAGCTTAACAAAATCAGTGAATCCAAAGAACATGGCAGGAGTAAAGAATTTATGTTAAACTCTGCGGAAATGATCCTGTGCTGTCTCAGCTATGGATCTGGCCCATTTTGCGAAACAGAATTAAGTTTGTTCTCTGACTTCACTACATGGGTGCTGCAGTAAAGCACATACATTGCATGAATATATACAATGTAAGGATATAGAAGGAGCTGTTGCTGGTCTTTTACATCATGATTTTTACTTAGTACTATGCGGTGTTGAATGAGGGTGTGAAAAGCATTCCACTGAACATACATATTTTCCTTTATTTTCCCCCCATTTCCCTACGTTTATAATGTACTTTTTAATTTTATAAGGTTTTCCCAGATATCTAAATGTCTCATTAGTGCTAATTTACCACATGGGGCCTTGGAGAGTGGGAAAGAGAGATTCAGAAGATCTAGCTGTAACCCAGCAAAGCAAGGTTTTCTAGATCCCCTGTTGTCCAGCTGCTTTGTGTACCCTTTTGGGGGGCTGCCATCTGGGGTTTCCTCTGTATTCCTCTGGGATTACCTGACCCCATAAAACCACTCTTCCTTGTACTAGCGTTTACTCCTATGTCTCCTGCAAATGTGAGATTGGTGGTTTTCAGGTCTGAGAATACAAATCTATCACTTTCTAGAGAGCACTTTTTTTTTGGTACAAGCAGTACAAAAATTCTTTCCTCGCAATGCACTGCAGCCCACAAATTCACCTTTTCAAGAGACCACACTCTGGTGCCATTTCTAACTTAATTAGTCCTTTGTACAGTCTCACTTCTAAGCCCTTGGAACTTAAAGCTTGGGAGATAATTATTTTCATCCCTGAAGAGAGGTCTTTCAAAATCCCTTTGCATCTTGTGGGTTAAGTGTTTAATGTTTCAGCTGGAGATGGGTAAATGCAGGAACAGAAACTGAATGGAATGCATTGTGTTCAGTGCCCATCCATTTTAAATAATTTTCCTTTTGGCCCTAAACTTCCTTTTTTTTAATATATAAAAAATGTATTTGGAGTTTGCAGTGAAGAGGAACTAGAGATTATTCTTCCCTTTCAATTGGAATAAGCACAGAAGGAGTGTCTGGCTGATAATGGATCTGCAGCAGCACAACTCCAAGGCTGTGTTTTTCATTAAATGATGTATGTCTTCCCAGTAATACAGAAATGCTAACAAAGGAGTGTTGTCGAGTGTGGAGGAGCAAATTTATTCAAATCTATTTTTGGAGTCAAATAAATTTTCTTGAAACATTAAAAATAAAAAATTACTCCATGCTGACAAGAAGTCCTAAAAAATTGGTCTGTTGAGGTAATTTATATGTGTGTACACACACAGACAGGTATTCTGGTCTGGCTTTTTAGTTTGAGACAGTTATAAAAGTGATTGAAAACAAAGGGAGTTGTTTGGGAGCACTGCTTCAGTGAATCAAAACTATTAGGGATTTTACTGTTGTGAAAACAGGATTTATTTAATAGGCCTCTCCAAAGTGTTTTTCCCCTCTGCCTCCAAGCCAGAGTGGACACTGGCATGTGAGATGATTGCAGGCTGTGAATTTTCAAAGAGGTTTAAAGTAACAAGACCACCCCAGTTGCTCTGCTAATGCTGCTGCTGCTGCCCTTCGAAAGAATTCTGTAAGTGTTTGAATTGCAGAGGCAGCACAGTAATTGAGGAGACTTGTTCAGGAAACAACTTATGAATGTTTCCTTACCCAAGAGCTCTTTGGTCAAGAACATGAAAGCAAATGTAGCTTAAAGAAACCTAGTAAAATCCTTAACGTAACACCACTGATTTTCTGATTTGTGCTTTTTTTCTCTGTTGTTTATTTTTCCCCCCTTTTCTTCTATTTTAATGTATTTTCTAACAAATTACGGTATTCCACCCATTCCCTAAGAAGTTTAAAAAAACCCAGTTGAGCAATTAAACAGGTTCCCAACAGCTTCAGTTACAAAGCCATTGGGCTGCATGGAGAATATGCTGGCAACAAACAACTGATATAATTTAATGAGGTGTAACTGAGTAATTTGGGGCATCCAGCAGGTTTTTTGCTATAAAGGGCTACATCAGAAGGTCTCTTTAATAAGTATCCTGTGATTGGCTTTCGGAGTTGTCCTCACAGAGTAGTTTTGAAATGCATTGTGGTGATGCTGAGCTATGGGCCCTAAGCTCCTGCTTTTCACTCATTTAATTAATTAGAGAAAAACAGAGCCAGAGGATAAGTGACTCTAAGGTCTCATACTTTCTTTTCACATTGTAGTACTTGCGAACAACTTGAACAGGGAGAAGGTGACCTTGCTTGCAATTGTAATGTTCCTTATTTTTTAATATGAGGAAAAATCTTCTGTCCTTTACATTCACATGCTCTTAAGTTACGGGTAGTGAGTTGCTTTAGGTTTGGATTCTTCTGTTAGGGTGTTAAGATGGTTGTGTCCATCTTCTGTTGCAGAAGTGGTCATAAGTTTCCTGAACTCATGTGCCATTACAGTAATAGCACTATTTTGAGAGTACTCAGTGTTGCACTCTTCATGACACTGCTTATGTACTCTGTCGGTCTGAAAACATCTGTGATGTGGTTATTAAAAGGGACAGGAATGGCCACTAAACCGAAAACCACGACAAAAAGAGATCATTTTTGCCCTTTTATTTTTCAAATACTAAATTGAAATGCATTGATCCATGTAATAGCCATTTCTCTGATGTGAACTGCCACCAGGTCCATTTTTTCTTGTCAGTGCGATGTGAGTCCATAATGCCCTGGCTTTGATCAAGCCTTCCCTGCTTTTGGAGGGCCAGATGTCTGGGAGAGTCCTTCCTAGAAAGCAAGTCCACCTGCTCAAATGTACTCAGGTCTTCCCCAGAAAGAGAGAGACCTCTCTCAGAAAAGTGCCCACATCCACTGCCCTCCCAGACCAGCTGCTGAACTCACCAGCTTTCCTCATCCACTGAGCAAGAGCGAGGCAGCAAGTAGGGATTTTCTGCCTTAGGGAAGTGTGAAACAGAGATTTAAATGGATGGTGCCTAGTACTGGCTGTTCATATATATTATAGTGAGTGTGAGTGAGGATGGGTAAGGGCACCCCCTGCCAGAGGGTGTCTGTGAAATCACTGCAGTGAGCAAAGATGGCACTCCCAAAACATCAGAAGCTTTTAAAACACACATCATGCCAAACAGCAGGTAGCTAATGGGAGGGCTCTCCACAAAATGGTAGGTTTTAGTCCTGGTCTGTTTGATCAGTTTGCTACCAAAACATATTCTGCTTCCAAAATGTGCCCAATAGTCTGAATCAGTACAGTACTTTGGTACCATCTTTGGTACGACTTCATCACGAATATTTGAGATGTTTGTTTCTAAAATTTACACTGCTGGCTTTTGACAATTTAAATTATTTTTTTTTTAGTGCTGTGTTTCAACCTCATTGCCTTCCAAGCCATAGCTATTTTGTAAGTTATTCTTACTAGTACTTTATAGAGAAGGTCCATAGGTAACATTTCTCATCATATTCATGAATATTGCAAAACGAAATCTGTTTCTTTACCTTAACCTTGATGACTGAACCTTGAAAGAATATGTTAATCAACATCCAATTTCTTCAATATTTATGCTGAAACAATACCTCGTGACTGGAACTCCTTTTAGAGAAGTGTGGTTTATAATCCAATAACTTCAAGTGTTGCAGGATGAAAGGAGATCTGGTACTTTTGACGGTGAACTCAAAACACCACCTAGTATAAACCAAGCCTGAATGAGGGTTTAGGTGGCTACGTCTCTTTACCTGCGAGCAGTTGCTTTTAAAAAGCATTGTATTTCAATCAGATAGTAAAACAATAAAGATCTACATCTGCTTGAGTACATAGGCCATTATGGAAACTGTGCTGGAAAAGTTGCTTGGAGGTTAGCTTGATGATGTCTGCTTCCTTGTTTGATTTTGAGAGTTTTTTCCAGGTGTAGATGCTCAAGTTGTGTACAGATACAAATGCAGTTAGAAGTACTGCAGTCAGGCTGCTGAAATTATATACACACAGGATAGGTAGGAAACACATTTTGCACGGGTAGCTACTTGAAATGTTTTGCAAGTTCTTCTTAGGCACCCATGGAAAAAAAAAAACGACAGGAAAACAAGTCTGGCATTGCTCGCTCTAATAGCTGAAAGCCTGGGGCTGGAGCCAAAGGTCTGAAATAGAAACAGGCAATGTAACAGTCTTTTTTGGTGAGTAATATAGAGCCTCTGTTAGAGTTCCTAACTCAGATCAGCCCTAAATGTAATAGCAGGTGAACTAGCAAACAGTGGAGAGAAACGTGTGAAAGAAGGAGAAACTGAGCTGCATTTTTCTTGGTAAGCTCTATCAGAGAACTGACTCATTGACTAAAACTGGTTAAACCAGGATGCTTGAGCCTTCAGGAATTAGACGCCTTTACAGGCGTACAGATGCTGGGAAACCCACACCTTTCATTTAAAAAAAATGCCATTCTACTTTAATGGGCCAAGTTGTCTTATCCAGAAAACTTTGATCAAAAACTTTGGTGGTTCTTCAAAGCCGATCATAACCACTGTGGGTAGAAAGCCAAAGTGAAATGTATGTGAAGGCTTTTCATACCTCCTGCTTTCCTTTTAGCTGGAAGTGCCAGAGGAGGGACTTTTTAATTTCCCATGTGGTTGTTTCCCCCATTTCTCATCATATTTGGAGTCCTTGGTGAAAAGGGGGTTGTGGTTCATGATTGTGAAACCTTTTTCTTGTTCAGAGAGCAATGTGACCTGAGCAAAAGGCTGATCTATGCTAAGAAATAGGTGATACTATTATTCCTTCTGTGTTTTTCCACCACTAGCACAAACTTGGGCTTGGCACTGAGAAGTACTGAGGCTGTAGTCTACTACAAATGCCCTCACCTCGTCTGTGCTTGATGGAAGTAAATGATGCTTAGCATCTTACAGGACTTGCCTTCATACCCTGGTTTAAAAGAGGGGTCAAGTAGGATACAGGAGGTCTTTCTGCTGCCTTTTTCATAAAGGTCATATTTTTCCATCCTCTGCTTCAGAAACAAATTAATTTGGGAAAAGTCATGAGTGGTAACAGAAAGGGGCAAAACTCTACCTTGTCAAGCCTCCCCCCTGTAAAGTCAAGGAGAGCACTGTTGGTATGTGAAATCAGTCAGTTCAAGGGGGAGTTTAAGTGCTCTCCACTCATCCGAAACTGTCTCGGGAAGGTTTATGAAACTCCAGAAAGGCAGTTGTAAGATTGTAGTGGGTGGGAAGACCCAAGAAACTGGGTGGAGTGGTGAGAAAATTTTAAGAATAGCTGGCAATTAATCTTAGCTCCTGGGACTTAGGGACTTTCCAATGCTGGCAGGTCTCAGTATGTGTGTTGTTATTCAGGCTGCATGCCAAGAATATTTAATGCTGACTGCCGAGCACGTTGGAGAAAAGTCATTGTGCAGACACTGTCACTCAAAGGAAGTACGCCACACCATAATCATTGGTTCAGCAGTCATTTTGCAGACAATGAACGCTGACATTTGGATACCAAATGGAACAAATAGCAAAAAGGTGGATGGGTGGGGAAACCTTTGAATTTTTGCTAGTTAAGACCATTAAATCTGTTACTATATATTGTCTGTATGTGGGTCCTGAAATGCTGTTGCAGTTTTGATAATGACAGTGCTGTGAGAGGGTGTTAGGGCACACAGGGAAAAGCTGATAGTTGAAATAACAATGGCCCTTTGTGGTGAACCTCCCCCCCTCCTCCCCCACCACCACCATGTGTCACTTTCCTGAAAAAATGTACAACATAAAGCAGTAAAACCAGAGAAGAATTAATAAAGGGTGACAGAAAAGAGGAAAACTGAGTTTGGATATAATGTAAATATGCAAGTTGCCCTGCAGCTTTCAACTGAGCCTGGACTTCAGACCTTATTTTGTGTAATATGCTACCTGTCAGTTTTGACAGGCTGGGATGTGCCCTTCTCACTGCAATATGTCAGTGAGTGCTTATGGAATGAGCCTATTTAGAGAGCTGGGCAGAGTGGGGAGACTGACTGAGCAAATGAAGACATGGGGGTCTCTTGCTAAACTGAGCCAAGCAAAGATGCAGGGCTATGGGGAATGTGTGAACATGGCCATGCTGTTGCCCCACATATGTCCATGTGAGGAGCTCCAAGGCACCTCATCAGCACCAGGGCCACCCACGCTGTGCACTGCATGGGGTGCCCCTGACACTAAGCAGCGATGCTGGCACTCCCTGGAACCTTGCCTGCACCCACCACATCCCTCCTGTCACCCTCCAGCCCTGCCAGCGTGTTGAGGCAGCTCCAGGAGAAGGGGAGAAGCAGGAGACAGGCAGAAAGGCAAACACACTGCAGCGAGCAGCAGCCTCTCAGTGGTTGCTGCAGGGCCAGTTGGCTGCCTTATCTCTGAGACTTGACTTGATAACCCCGGCGCCAGCGCCGGTCTCTCGCAGATTATCAGCCAGTCACTGCCTCAGATGTGCAGGACAGGATCACTGCCACACTTTGTCACAGTCCTTGAGGGAATACATGTAGTGCTCCAGGGCACTTTGAGAATGGCCTCAATTATTAATAACCATTATGATTTTTTTCTGTCAGACTCTGAAGTCTTGCTGATCATCATGGATTATTTATTCCCCGTAGTGCCAATTGCACCAGTTCTGTATCACCAGCCCTCTAGCGCCCACCTTTGTGGCTGGCATCTTCTTTCCTATGCAATACCCGCTGTTAGACCTGTTAGTGATCTGTCTGGTCAACAAATGTATTCTCTGTTCTCTGCACTGCAGATGCAGCCATAGTCTTGTGACTTCAGAAAGTTCAGCCATGTCCCTAGGTTATTCAGGATGTGTTTGTGGTAAAGGACAGGTAAAGGATGCACAGGGCTCAACTTTGTTCATGCCTCAAGGTTATGTCCCATGGAGGTTGTATTGATATTAATGGTATTTTTCACATGATCCTTTCAGATGTTCAAGACATCCTTCTCCTCATCCAGCTGGTGGTGATGTGTTTCCCCTCCTGCTGCTTTTCAGTGGTAGCTTGATGCATGTCCATCATCATCATGGCTTCCTTCCCAAAGACCATGTGAGACAGCTTGTTCTGAAGGCAGGATCACCTCCAGCTTGGAGAATTACTATTCCTGGTCTTGTGAAAGCTATCTTTTTTTATCCATCACTGGAATACAGCCTGTATGTATTCTTTTGACAGCCTTTACCTCACAAAGAGATCTTATTTCTGCCTGAAAAATACTGCCTAACTAGAACTGGTTACATATTTTTCAGACAGATAGGTACACAGGTGTGGCCATTGCAGGCTGTCCCTCTGACATGGCAGTCCCGTGCACACTGCATGGCTGTGACAGTGCAGGCCTTACCCAGTCTCCAGCATTCACCACACAGAGCTGACTCACAGCAGGCTCTGTGGGAGGCAGTCTCAAATGTGACTTGTCTGGGATACCAGTTATGTGGAATTTTCATGGAGGTCCCACAGGGCACGGGACACTCCTGAGGTTTATTGATGGAGCAATAAAGGCCCCTTCACATCTTTATTGCTGCAGGTGGATGGCGTTGTGTCTCCTGGATGCCACCAGAGCACTCTGCAGAGGCGGCTGAGGAAACCAGTTCTAGCAAGAAGAATGACATGGGAGAAGCTTAGGCTAAATAAAGGAGCAAGCAACAGATTAAGTAGAGATTGGAACAAATAGTCAATGTACAAAACCTCCAAAGTGAGATTTTGTGAGCAGATAAAGGGAATGAGCAGCAAAGACATGTTCACAGGCAGGGAGAGCAGTAAGCGTCCAAGTAAGTTTGTTGTCCACCCTTCCGGTTATTAATTGTCTTTTCTTCTGCCTAAATATGAAGAATAAATTTGTTCCCTATTTTACACCATAGAATTACACTGCAGAGAAAACGAAACATAACAATGCTGGGCTGGGGAGAAAACTCCTGGGCCAGAGACCTTGACTGAGGGAAGTGAATCCACAAGGGGTTGAGAGTGCTCTTAATGGGTAATGTTAAACCAGTCTAAAGGCTTAGTGCCTTCAAAAAAGGCTATTCCCTTGCTGTATTCCTTTGCTTCTGCAGTGAGCAGGGAGTTACACTAGCGGGAAGGGTCTCAATGTTTGAAGGTCTTTGTGTCTTCAGAAGGTTTTTTAGCCCCAGGAGCAGGAAGTTGGAGTATGAGGCTGGGGAAGCGGGACCCCTGCTTTAGGCGGTTGTCTGCTACTGGAAGAGCCAAACCTACTGTGCAGAACCGAACTCTCTCTTCAGCATCACTAAAACTCTCAGAGCAGGAACAGGGGAGGTGTAGTCACCCCCAGGTGCCCAGCGCTCTGAGGTTTAGGTTTACTCCTGGAGGGGTGGAGGCTTGTCTTCAAAGCCAAGACCTGAAGCAGGTCATGTAAGTCAGAGAAGAGAAGAGCTCCAGAAGAAAGCTGAACACCAGGAGTTGAATGTTCCCAGTAATAGGAGCATTTTTAATGTTGAAGTCTTGCTGTGGGTTCCTCTGTGTTTACACATGGCTTATTTGTAACACTGTTTTCTTTGCTTGTGAGATACAGATAGCCCCAACACAGTCATAAAAGCAGATAAAATAATTTATAGAGAATGTGTGTGCAAATTACATTCAAAAAATAACCTATGGGCTTTGTGGTATACAAAATGTTAACTGAATGTTTGTATAAAATTGGCATCTGGTGTCATCAGTGAGACAAGATTATAGACAGTGATGAGACAGGGATGTTACTAATGCTATTGACATGTGAGAAGAAGCAGCAGGGATTCTTCCCTCTCATGTCATCAAAGTCTAAGCACATGGTTAAAGCCAGAGAAGAGTGTGTCAGGGAAGAGCACAAGAGAATGCTGATTTTCTGTAATATTTTTATGTTGAGTTTTTCCCATTCATTTTCCTACAAAGAGGTTGTTTTGTTTAGCCTTGAGGCTGAAATTGGCTGTAATTTCCAAGGACAGTAAATTTTGTGTGTGCGGTACAAGCAATAGTATTTTCCAGAAAATATCCTTGCAAGGCTTGTGAATACGAGAATTCAGAGATGCTAATTTCTGGGATGACTAGGGATAGTGTAAGTGGAATCAGTATTCAAAATTATTTTAGAGTAAATTTGGCATCACCTTGCAACCCTTACAAGAAAACCCCAGCATTTTGTATTGTAAGTACAGGCAGCCCTACTATTCCTCAAAAGATTCCTCAAACGCAGGCAGGGAAGGAGCACTCAGCCTGAGCTTTGGGTATCTTTTAAAAGAACCCTTGTTTCTGAGTGTGTTACACTCCTCCCCCCCAGGATGTCCTCTGCTTTAAGTGCTTTGCTGCCGAGCAGTGAAGGAGGAGGGAGCAGCATTGCTGAGGACAGGAGGTTAAGGAGTAACCTGATTGGGGAAGAAGCCAAACTAAACAAAGGTTTAGAAATATGGCTGAAAATAGTATAACTTACCATTATCCTCTGCCAGTGGCTGACACACCACATTTTTTGTTCTTTAAATCCACAGTGAACCATTCCCAAAAAAGGAAGTGTAACCTCTGTTTTCTACACTTCCGTCCTTCCCCTCATCTGGGGAAAACCTTTCCTTGCTGTATTTCTCATGACACATTTGACTGGAGG
Organism: Oriolus oriolus; assembly: GCA_013400235.1. NCBI lineage: Eukaryota > Metazoa > Chordata > Aves > Passeriformes > Corvidae > Oriolus > Oriolus oriolus. Next base: position 147,146 of record VXBT01011614.1, read on the forward strand.
GTTTCTTCACAGAGTTTCTGCTGGGGGCTGTTCGTTTTATCTTGCATTTTGCAGCAGATAACAGACCTGTATGCTGCATAGATTAGAGCTGGCAAATTTTGCCACTGACTTCTTTAGGCACAGATAAAATGCCTCAGTCTCCCCCTCATGTCTATACTTACAGCAAAATTTTAAAATGTCTGTTAATGGGCGACCTGAGTGATCTCTGCATTTCCTTTGCTTCTCGGCTGGTCACATGTCCTCGTTAATGAGACTCACGAATATTAAAAGTGGATTTTGGAGCAGAGCAGGGGCCAGCCTAATAAATCTGCTGTTAGTTCAGGCTCTGTGGTGATGTGGCTGCACCCGCGGGGAGGAAGGGCAGAAGCTGGGCGTTGGGCCCGAGGGACAGAAAAGGAAGTCAGCTGTGGGCAGGCAAAGAGGCAGAATCTCTGCTGCTGAGGGCTGGAGGCAAAAAGCAGCTTCTGAAGGAGTGCTGGGGGCAGGAGTGTGCAAAAAACAGGCTGTAGCACTTTTGTGTCAGGTGGCTGTACTGCAATGAGAGGATGAGTGATTTTGGCGTAAAAGGTTCTCTATACCTAAGAGTAGAAACTGAGAATATATATATACTTTTAATTATTTATATATATATATATATATAAAAAATTATAAAAGGTTAACGCCTGATTTGGAAGCCTCTTCCAGGAAGATAAAGCGATCCATTTTTTTCCTTCTAGTACAGCCAAATTTTATCCTGACCAAGCTCTGACTTCAAAGCTGACCCTTGTCTGAGCAGGGGACTGGGCCTGCTGACCGTGGGAGGTCCCCCCACACCTGAATGTTTCTGAGAACTGAAGGTGAAATCTCTGCTCCATTCAGTCCAGATGTCAGCAAAGCTGGAATCTTACCCTAAGAGTGTTGATTGTAGTAAGTCATGGCCAACAGAGGAAAAGCAACTTAGATGTGAAAGGCTCTATATGTTCCAGGCTTGAATTTGATGGATGCCAGCTACAGTAGCTTGCTTGCCATGTGAGAGCCACTGACTCCTGTGAAACACAGGTGACAGCCACTTCCCACCGAACAAAGGTCCTTACCAAGCAGCACTCACTTAGAAATTGGTTGGTAATTCAGCAGCAGAGGCAAGGATTTGAGTTGTCATAGTGGCCCCACCACTTGCTCGTGTTTCTCTCTCCCACGTGCAAGCAGAAAGAATCCTTTAAAGAGCCCGATTATGGCTGTCGGGAGTTCCATGTGCCTCCAGGCCAGGCAGGGAGCAAGATGGAGCTGTGCCTGTTCGGCACATGAACAGGGAGGTTTGGTTTCAAGAATTGTACGTCTGGTGCTGTTGTGAGCATCAAGTCCATACAAGTGTGAGAGAAGGAAGCTGCTGGAAGAGAGTGGTTGTTCTCCGGAAGCGCCACTGGCTTGGACTGGAAAACCCTATCAAAGACAGAACAGACAAAGCTGCAGATGATTAAAGCTATGGAGCAGCTCTAAATCTATGATGAATTAGACACTTGGTGGATGCCAGAATCTCTGCAAAGTTACTTGCAAATGCTAAATTTAACTGTTACTGTCTCACTAAGTGACTGTGCTCTTTTATTGTGCTTTCTTTAAAGATCATGACTCGTAGCTATGCAGAAAAACATGTTTCCCCAAAGTTATTTAATTCCAATTATTTCTCCTCAATCACATTCAGAAGAGACTTTGTAGAGGGAGGACTACAGATCTCTGGAAAACAGATCTGAACAGCTGAACCTCATCACTTTGTGAAATATTAAGAAGGGATGAAACCTGAGACTTTTGATTGAAGTTGGCCAAAGTAAATACAGAGCGGAATCTTTAGGGGTTGTGATGAAACTGAGAGTAGCAAACAAGTAAGGCCATCAAATATATTCAAATCACAGGTTGCCCAGGATATTTGCCTTTCCTGTGACTGGTTCAATTAAGGCAGACCATCATCTTTTTTGGGCAAATAAGGTCCTTCATTTCATCAGTAGTCTGACATCAGTGGGATTATTCGTGTAAATATAAAGAAATTATTCTTTAATGTGAGTGAAAGTATTACAATCTAGTCCTATGTTTGGATGTTATATCCCCATTTATATTTCTTGTCCATTTAGATTTGGAGCTCCCTGGGAAAGAATGACCCAGGAAAGAACTACAATTGGTTGTGATTCCCCTTCAGTCATAATGTCACTTATACTAAAGAGCTGAAGTAGCAAAAGGAAATATCTTTACCTCTATAAGAATATCCATTTTTATGTAATTTCCTTTGAATTTAGAAAAAAATGGCTACTTTCCCGTGGAATATTTTATTTGTGCCTAAAGTGTTACTTCCCATTTGGCCAGTCCTACTCTAAAGAGGCTTTCTAAACACAGAGTCACTGGCAATAAGCAGAACTGTGGGTGTGATTTTTCTTACTGACCTTTTTATCTTAAAGGTTACTCCATGTTATGTTTGTTGGACTTTCTTCATACTATTCACTTTATGGATGATTGGATTTGAATCATGTGCATGGATCCTTGTTAAAGGACAAGAAAGTAAGTGGCATAGGCCTCTGACAAGTTCATTTTGAAAAGAAGTGTGAGAGATTGGTGGGGGAAGGTTATGCTGTGGAAAATATCTTTTCTTGTGACATCACAGTGAGCTTGCCCAGGGTTTGAGGGAAACTCTATACTCCAAATTGTGGTCAGTGCTGAAGCACAAATAGAATGAATAGCCTCCCATGAGTGTCTTGTCTAGACAGATATACTTGGAGCTTCAAGGGGCCACAGCTCCAGCTAGCCTTGGTACTACTGTTCTCAGTGCGAAACAGCTAGAGGACATGCAGGCCACCTCAGATAGGTCCCTTCCACCTCAGGCAGGTCCCCTCTGTGTTCGTGTAATTATCCTTTGAGAAGGCAGCAAGGGCAGCCCCAGGGCAGCCACCTGAGGGATTGAGCACTGCAGGGGTCCAAGCACCATTAGCTTTCTCCAGTGAGTCTCAACTTGGAACAGCCTGGGGACCTTTTCTTTCTGCAACATCAACACAAAACAGGGCTAGCAGACAGCCTAGGTGTTTCTCATTTTGGGAAATGTATGTAAATTTTTAAGTTGTCACTCTCTCAGACTGCTAGGAACATGAAAAGTCAGACCAGATATTTCATCAAAAGCTTTACTGGGGAAAAAAACAAATGTTTTCCTGCTCCCTGTCAACAGAAAAGTTGTATTCAGTAATAAATATCTGGGGTTTGAGTATGTCTTTGTGTTGTTGTATACCTGCCACTTTACAGTGCAGTTCTGTAACTCAACAAAATTTCCTGATTTACTTCCCACCACTTTACATTGCTGCTACAGGCCTCCTGTAGGAGAGATGAATGCTTTTGCTGAGGACTATGAATTTCTTCACAGAATTCATTTGGGTTGTTTCATCTAGTCCAACCCCCTGCAATGAGCAGGGACATCTTCAGCTAGGTCGGGTTGCTCAGGGTCCTGTCCAACCTGTCCTTGAACATTTCCAGGCTTGGGGCATCCAAGCCATCCACCTTCCCTGGGAAACCTCTTCCAGTGTTTTACCACCTATTTGTAATTTTTCTTTTACTTATATCTACTCTAAATCTACCCTCTTATAATTTAAAACCATTTATCTTTGACCTAGTGAAACAGACTCCACTAAAAAAATTTGGCCCCATCTTCCTTTTAAGTCTGCTTTAAGTGTTGAAAGGCCACAAAAAAGTCCCCCCAGAACCTTCTCTTTTCCAGGATGAATAACCCCAGCCCTTTCAGTGTTTACTCATAGCACAGGTGTTCCATCTATCTGGTTATTTTTGTGGTCCTCCTGTACCTGCTCCAACAGGTCCATGTTCTTCCTGTGTGGGGACCCCAGAGCTGGATGCAGCACTGCAGGTGGGCTCCCACCAGAGTAGAGGGGCAGAATCCCCTCCCTCACCCTGCTGGCCAAGCTGCTTTGGATGCAGCCCAGGACACAACTGGCTCTCTGGGATGCAAGAGCACATTGCCAGTTCATGTCCAACCTCTCACTCACCAGCAACCCCAAGTCCTTCTCCTCAAGAATACTCTCAACACTTTCTCCATCAAACCTGGTTTATGCTTGGGATTGCCCCAGCCCAGATGCAGGACCTTGCACTTGGCCTGGTCTAACCCCATGAGCTTCTTCTCTCATTGAATTGCAGCACCTACAGCTATTCCCATTCCTCCTCAGACGTGTGTGTTCCCTTTGTTAGGCGTGTGTGCTTGAGCTACCATCACCTCACTGCACGCTGGCTGTTATGAGGCTGCTGTTGACTGAATTTCTAAGAAATGCCATCAGATGTATCTCTCTCTATCTTATTTTTCATTTTTACAAGTAGTGCACATGGAACAGGAAAATAAAGTGTCTTCTTTATACTACTCAAATTGCTGCTTGGAAACAATACATGTCAGCTCCAGGCTTAAAGTGCTAAATAACCTTGTTTCATAAACATGCAGCTATTTTCCTGAAACAAACTGCTTCATCAAAATGTCGAAAAATGTACTGTACTACTGGGACAGTGCTGCCATCGACAGCTTTATTCCTTTCTCTTCTGTTATTTGTGCTTTAGGAAAATAAAAATGAACAATATAATCACTATTGTTTTTATTACTCAAATATTTGCTCTGGAGCCTGGAGAAGAGAAATAGTTATTATACATTAAGTAAATGATATCTTTAAAGGAAGCAGTCTTAAAACAGTGCTATATTAACCCTTCTGCAGCACCTAGCACCTCATTCTTCTTTGGCTGTTGACAAACAAGGCCAATTAACATCAGCAAGATAATTAACTACAGCTCCAGGTAGTATTTGCGTCCGGTCTATCGCTGTTTGGAAGCTGTCTCTTCTCCTTACCTCCTTGCAGCTTGAAGGTGCTAATTTTAACACCTACAAAGTATGGAATTTAGATTTGGTTGAAAGGAGAGCAAGACTGCTTTTTTTTTTCTTATTATTAAAACATTGGGTGAATATAATAGTGAAATGATTTCAACATTCTGCTAGACTTTTTTATGTTTTCCCCAAATCATTTGCACATTCTAGGATGCTTTTAAAAAATTTCTTATATTCCATATGGCAAATAATTCTTTTTCAATGTCATGTACTGAGAGTGAGAACACTTTGTGGACGGACTTAACTGGTGGTCCAAAACCAGGGTAATCATGTTTGTTGCCAAGGAAAGAGGAATATTTTTCCTGGAGGCACAACAGTCATTTTATTAAATGATTGTACCAGCTGGAAACAAATTATTGCCTTTATTTTAAACTGCCATTCAGAAGTCCAGTGCTTTTATTTCAATGGGAAACAATTTTTTAGGAAGATTACAGCTCACCTGTTCTTGTAGTTTTTACTGGAGTGTGCTAAATTCATATAATTATCCATGATAGTGTTATTTGCCTTGGTTTTGATGAGGCTGTTCCTAACTTGCAAGTGAATAGTTGATCCTACTGTTATTTCCCTTCTGTCTGATACCTCAACTCATTTTGGAGTGAACATATGCAGCAGGTGGGCTGTGTTTCTAATAATTAGTTTTCTTAAACATGTTACAAAGAGCCTTGGCAAGAAAATATCACTGTAGTGTTATGAGCCCAGCTGGCAATGTATTGGAGCCTGGGGAGGGGAGGATAGAACAGCAAACTGAGCCATGTTCATCTTTGGAGCCTCTCAGCCAAACTCACCTGTGGGTGCATTTGGCTCTCCCTGTGCTCTCAAAAATGTTTCTTACCTTTGATTGTGTGGAAGGAAACTGAGGCACTTCTTGTGGGCACCTTGCATGGTGAATGTGCACATTTATTTTTCCCTCTGAATGAAATTCTTATCAAACATAGTTTCAGTTCAGCAAGGAGCTCTTGAGGTTGAGAGGAACTGCACAGCTCAATTCTCTGACTCAACTGCTTGAGTGCATGGGCACCCAGAACAAGAACAGGCTGATAGACAGCAAAGTTTGAACAAAAGCTCTCTAGGCCTTCCTTTCCCAAGGAAGCTTTCCAAGCCAGAAATAGGTAAGATATGTGTAAGACCAATAGCAGTAGGGGTGCACTATGGGTCTGTGTTTTGGCAGCAAGTCGGATTTCACGGTCTCTAGATCAAAAATGCCTCAGCCACATAATGCAGAGTGCTGACACAGTATGAACTCACACTAGCATTTCAAATCTTTTCCAAAATGTTGAGGGATTAGGATTTTGACCACTTATCTTACTATCAGATCAAGTCGTTTTCTGTCTTCCTGTAGCAAGCATAAAATCCATATGCCTTGGCTAATCAAATGGAAATATGATCTTGGGCCCATTCCTGAGCTGAGTTAAATTTGTGTTGCTGAATTATATTTGTCAGGCACTGCACTGGCTGTGCAGCCCCAGCGTGAGTGCTCCCCTCCCTTTCCCCAGAAGGGAACGCAGCAGGGCTAGAGTGGTATTCCTTAGCACTTTTCCAAAGATTGCTGAACTGCTTTGGCTGGACCACTCAAATAAATTCAGTTTTATGAAACATGGAAAAGTGCAGTACAGTTACATGCATTTGAAAAGTGCCAGGTAACCCTGTTAGCCCTGAGTCTTCTACAGCAGGTCAGACCCAGAATATAAACTGCTCTTCAGGTAACCATGATTAGCAGATGGGTGGTATAGCACTCATCTTACTTTAAAAACTTCATGCCAAGTAAACTCTGTCATACAAGTGAGCTTCTTTTCTCCAAATAAAATATGACTTTTTGGTAGGAAAAAAATAATCTGGTTTTTTTAAGGCATTTAGACTTGAACTTTTTTGGAAGAAATCAAATCAAGGGCCTCTTCTACCTCTTTGTGACATTGCCTTGATAGAAGCTTGGTTTGGAGAACGCTATTGTCCCCAGTAAAAGCTTAGCTTTTATATCTGATGTGCTGTATGTGTAACATAATTTCTGTAGCATTGTGCTATAGTCTCCTGACAACCTCTGAAAAATGAGTGGATGTTGCCCTTTTCCTGCCCAGTAGGGTAATTCTGAAAATGTTGCCAGGATGCAGCCACCTACCTCAAACTATTGCTGGAGGCACTTTAGCAGCAAGGCCCATTTGTGCAGTAAAAGCTCTGTGATTAATTTAATACACATGAAGCACTGACTTCCCTAGGGAAAGCAAGAATAGGATCAGAGAAGATAACCAGAGAGTTTGAAGGCTTCAGGAGGACAAGCAGGTGTTGCCTGTGCCATGTTGCCTCCCACTTTGCATCTTAGTCTGGAGGATACATTATTTTCTTCTTTGACATACAGGTCTTTTACTTCAGGAAGGTTTTTTTTGTTTTAGTAAAGTCTGAGTCCTGATGCCTGAGCTAAAAGCCAGCTGTGTGCTTTTTTTCTTTTTTCTTCTTTTTGGGTGTTACTGTTGCAACTGACCCTGCAGTCCATGGATATGAAAAGGTTGACCAAGAAAGTGAAAAACCACAAAATACCCTTTGGGGAAAGGAACCTCAAGTCAATCACCTCAAGGTCATACAAAGTACTGTGGGCTTGTGCACTGGTGCAGGTTGAACAGATTTGATTCATTAATCAGAACTCATACTGTGTTTGCAAAAAATAATTGACATTAGCAGAGCTATGTTACTTAGGAATTTGATATTAACCTCTCTGTTTAGCTATATTGAGTTTTAGAGTCAGAAAATAAGCCTTTGCTTGTTCAGTAACAATGTTCAGTCTCTTTTATTAGCAGAGCAAACCTTTTGTCATATTATGCAGGAAAAATTTTGTATTTTTAGCAATTAAATAAATACCAAATTATTGTTCTGTGGTTTGGTAGAGGTTAATGTCAAATTCTGAACGGTGCTGCACTCTGAGGGAGTTCTCGTGCACATTAGCAAGGGGAACCAGAAAGAAAATGCCAAACATTAGCAAAATATATATTTTTTAAAAGGTATATTTTTCCCGGGGGCAGGTGAGGGGGAGTGGGAAAAGAGAGGGGTCAGGATAGGGAGGATGTCTTGGGGAGAGGAGTTCATTAAGTGCTGGCTGAAAATGGAAAATTAAGGCAAGAAAGAGTTATACTGATATATATTTAAAGGAAAAGAAGATTGATTAAATTTTTCTCTAGTAAGATAGATTCAAAAATATTTGATCATGATCTAATAATTGCATGTTGTGGGTACTGCTTATCCTGCAAATCATGGAATGGACTACACTGGAAAAGATCTTTAAGGTGATCAAGTCCAACTGTTAACCCAGCCCTTCCAAGTTCACCACTAAACCTTGTCCCTGAGTACCACATCTACACATCTTTTAAATACCTACAGGGATGGTGACTCACCCACTTCCCTGGGCAGCCTGGTCCACTGCTTGACAACCCTTGCCATTAAGAAATTTTTACTAAACCCTGCCATCACTTTTTGTTTCATTGGACCGTGCCATCTTGCTGCCCCATCTGGCTGGGGTCAGTGGTGACTGACAGACTGGGTGTATTGCTCTACAAAAATCAGCAGCAGTCCTCCTAACAGGGTGGAGGACCTGGATGAGGGCACTCTGTGCTGCCAGGGTTGCAAATCTGCTACTCTCAACACTCCCCCCAGGCAGCTGTATTTGCCAGTGCTCCTGCACATGTTCGAGTAGCAGCTCACTGGGTGAGCTTTGTGGTTTGTTAGCTCAGTGCCTGCTGTAATGCGGCTTTGATCTGTGAAGCACCCATAAATATCGCTACAACCCGCACGGCTGGTCCACCCTTTCTGATGCTAAGGATCTGTCCTCCGGGGAAATCCTGGTGAAATCAGTGGCTCAACAAAGGTATTGCTCAGTTTAACAAAGATGGCAAAAGCATCTCCTCCTATACTTCATTCTTAACTGAAGACGCGTTCCACAGCAGGAGTGTCTGGTTTGTGTCCAGTGTGATCACTTGTCCCCTTTTTGCATAGCTGGATTAAAAATATAGATTGTTTAGAACAGAGAAATTCTAAATGGATTGTTTCAGTGAAAGTGAGCACCTCTCTATAACCACTGCCCTCCTCCTGGGGACTCCTTTCCTCACTGTTTGAGGGATAGTCATCCAGCCATGCTGGAGTGAGGTGACCTTGGGGAAGGTCCCCACTGAAAGGAGACAATTCATGTTCCCCAGGTAGGTCTCAAGGTGGTGGCTAAGAGAAAGAGCATGAATTGCTCTTTGCTTACAGCAGCTAAGTCCTTCCCCTTGTTCTTGGGCAACTTTGGGGTGAGGAACTGTCTGCTGCACAGTTTCCATGTGCATGTGCTAGGCTGGGCTTTCTGACCAGGGCTGGGGTCCTGGTGGTTGTTCAGGAAAGCCACGGCACACAGGTGCACGTTTTGTCGTGACATGGGAAAAGGGCCGTGGCACTGTCCTTCTCCGTGTTCTCAGCGGAAGTAAGGGACCTGTCCAGAATTAAACACAGGGATAGTTGTTTTGGCACTGTAATTGGCCTCACGAATAAGGCTGCTGAAAGAACCTTCTAGCAAGAGAGTTGGCCCAAAAGGGGTAGGATAGCAATGTCTCCTCTGCAGAGCACTGCGAAACAGCTGCCCACAGCCACTGACACACCTTGCTGGCTGCTTAGTCAAGAGGTCCCACAACAAAACAAGGACTTGCTCCCACTCTAATTCTGCTGATTTCTATTGCTTCTATTCCCCATTTTCATCTGTTCATCTTGTTACGGTCCTCCAGTTTTTCATTTTCCAGAATAAACACACTCGTTCAAGTGGGGCTGGACTGCTCTTTGACCCAGCTGGTTTTCAGTAAGTTTTGTAGCTAAAAATTCTTACCTGCTTACCTGGTGCTTCTGGGTTCTCCTCCTCACAGATGGTATCAGCCAGGGAAAGCAATACTTCCTTTTTCTAACTGTAGCAGTTTTGTTGCCCTCACAGAACCCATTTTGACTGCAAAGGCTAATAATATCTTGCTTTTCCTGCTCCTGCTCTGTGTTTTTCCAGTACTGCAGACAATTTCACTGAAAGCTTAACCAACATGCCCTCCTCTGTTTGCTGTGTCAGGTCAGGGTGCCACCAGTAATTTCAATGTAGCTTTGGCATTTTTCCAGCATTAGCTGCCTTTTCACTTCAGGATTCGGCCTATGCACCTCTGCATTGTTGACCTCTGAAGCTATTGATTTCTGTAGCTGGAACACATTCAAGTTGCTGATGGAAGAATCTGCTTTACCTTATCACCAAAAAATGTTTGGTCCTTCTGTAAACTGCATTTTTAATTTTGGGCTTTACTTCAGGAAAATGTTGTAAACAGTGCTTGTTTATTAATAGCATCATGTTTATTATTTGGTATCCAGATACTTAATAAAAAGTAAATACAAAAATATTTTCTTTAGAGATGATAGACTAAAGCACAAATCTGTACATCCAGTGGCAGAGTTCCGAGAGATTTTTACGGAACCTCCTGATTTTCATCCTTATCCACACAAGAGAGATGCATTCCTCACATCTGGGGGGATAAGCAGGGGCATCTGGAAAAGCCTGTGCAAAAGGGCATTCACCCTTCCACCCACCCTGCTCTAAATGGAAGAGGAGATACTTCTCCAGGCAGTACTGACTATGAAGAAATGTGCCTCTTTCTTTGGGAACACTGGAGTTCTTTGTTGCCAAACTTCAGTTGTTCTTGTGTTCTAATCTTTTCTTTTCTTGCTTATTTTATCTGCCAGTGACTGCTGTTTCTCATGCTTGGAAAATATAATTAAAGACACCTGTACATCACAGACGGTATAGAATCACTTCCATCATTCTTAACATATTATGGATTGTTGATGAATTCTCAGCAGTGATTTGGCTCGGGAAAAGCAAAGTGTGTCTGATTTCACTGGCCTTCTCATTTGCACCAAGTCTGCTTCACAGTGCTCTGCTAAAAGGGGCCTTGAATCAAGAACAACATTTGTTTACTGCCACCGCTGCCTCCTGTCATGTCCTAAGGAGATCTAACATTGACATATTTGTTAACTGTGTTCGCACCGACTGCATTTGTGACATTTTGTACACCTAGGCCACCATCTAAGGGGGAAAAAATTACACTCTATGGTTGTTATCTTTCTCTGGGGCAGTTTTGTTTTTCTTGGTTGTCTGGGGTTTGTGGGTTTTTAAAGAGCTTTTGATTATGTGGTTCTGTGGGGCAGCTTCAATGACTGTGGTCACAGAAGTCTGAGAAAAATGGGCAGCTGCTGATCTTGCAGTTGTATGTTTGTCTGTGTACCTGTAGGTTGAAGGGCACTATTATTTCATGAAATATTCCCATCAGCTGAAACACAGAGTTTTCCTTTATGAGAACTGCAAAAATGGAATCTAAATGTTTATTTTAGTATTTAAAAAAAATACTTATGGCTGCCAAACAAAGCTATAAATTTTATTTTGTCTAAACCAAAAGAAAGGTTCAATCTTCCCAACATAAGACATTATGCTTTTTAATTCTCTTCTGAGACTTGAAGGCTCATTCAACTAGTTTAATTCCTCCCTCTGGAGCTTGTTATCCATCAGTTTAATAGGTTGATACAAACTGCTGTTTCCTGATCCTGGTCTTTACTAGTTTTCTTTTTTAATTAACTAAATATTTTTTTTCTCACATTTTTTTTTTTCATACTGTACCATTCTTTCCCATAGAAATCAACCTTTTTTTGACCAAGAAATTGTCTTAAATAAATTTGACTTAAATAAAGTCTGATTATTGTCACAAATATTACCCAAAGCATGTGTGTGGAGTGACGAGTGAGAGAGTCTTTTATTTCCTATCAAGTACCTCACGTCTTGCACACAGGTTTTTTCATATACTTTATCATCAGGTACGTCTTGCAGGTTCAGATGGAGAGACTGTGCCTATTGTAGCTGTGCCAGCTTCCCTGCTAAATGTTTGGCAGAGAAAGGTGTAAAACCCTATTCATGAACAGTCAAAAGCAAGATCTATAAGCAAATTCCCCTAGAGACCAGATCTTACATTTCCTCCCCATCCCACTGCTTCTATCTCATCATGAAACCTCAGTTCCTAAGCAAAATTAATTTTAACTGTAGATTTTCACTGTAGAGAAAATGGTACTTTTAAAAGTTACCCTGCCTTGTAATGTGCTTGGTTTACAAGAGTGCTTATTCTAATTTGATATTGTCAAGCTCTGAATTTGGATAACTTGGAAATAACTTGGAAATCCGAAAAAAAAGTCAGGCTTTAGTCTCCACACAGCCACCTCAGATCTGTGTACCTGCCCTGTCTGGTGCAGCTCTGTCCTTTTAGGTCTTTGCTTTGTTGCTTTAGAGACAGAGCCCTGTCTTCTAAAAGCTGATAATATTTTTAATTTTTTTTTTAATTGAGATGACAGAGTGTTTACAAACATCCACACAGACATGCTGAATATACGCTTTTCTTCCCATGAATCTCTGCTCACTCTCTCGAGCAACGGCTGCACTTTTCCTCGCTCTTAAATCACATCAAAATGTCTGACTTCCAGGTGTCATCCGTTTTTCTTGTTCTTGACAAGACAGGTTTTACTTTCGGAATCTCTACTTGCAAAAAAATAGAGATTAAGGTTTTTGTTCCAGTGGCATAAAACCTCCTTCCATCCACACTGAAAATCACATCGCTTTTCAAGAGCTCCACATGCATCCGGGTAAAACGGTGAGGACTGCATATAATGCATACCTTTCAAAATTCAACAAAACAGGGCATTAAAATCAGTCCCAACACCCTGAGCTTTAAGAAATTATTTCCTACTGAACTGATTGGGAATCTGGAGAGAATAACTTTGCTTAGTGTCCCACACAGTTTTGCAGACAGAGCCCTTTAAGGAACATGCTGCACTTCTTGGTGAGTTCAGCAGAGCAGTGGACACCCTTGGCACCACAGACACAGGAGAATTCTTTGTGCTGTACATGCCCAGGTATTGGCAGAATGGCATTCAGCTCAGTAAATCTTCTGTTTTCATTTTCACTGTGAGCTTTGCTTTCACTTTATTGTCACAAGGAGGGTCACGTTTCAGCAAGGAGACCAGCAGTGATGAGCCACTGACATCAGTGTTGTCTGGCACTGGTGGAGGCTGAGAGTGACTTCTGCGATGTGCAGCCCTTTGTATAAATATCTCAGTAGCTCTGCTTCAGACTTCAGATCCTGGGTCTCTGATGTGTATTTTTGTACTGGAGGTGCTGATTTCTTTCTGGTTGATTTGGTTTTAAAATAAACCATTTTCTGGTATGTGGAAATGGAATACAATATGTATTCAATATTTTTGGCCCAAATTAGCTGGAACTGTTTTGTGATACGTCTGGCTACACAAAAACCAAAAACGCAAAACCACAAACAAACAAACAAACAAACAAAAACAAAAACAAAAACAAAAAGGTAGTGCTTTTACAAAATCCAACCTCCTTTTTTTTTTCTTTTAAATAAAATCTAGCCAGCTAATAAAATCCAAGCTGTGTGGCTATGCAAATCTACTCCAAATGAGTATGTCTCCCCCTGTTTCTAAAATCAGGTGTATATGGGAGTTTCCTCCATAAATCTTTCTAGGATTTATTTTTAAAATAAATGGTATTGTCTTTAAAAAATATTTTGCATTTGTTGCACTGGTGGCATTACCTAATTTTTGTCAACTCTCTATTCTATAGGCAAATTATATGATATGTGCCACTTAAATTAATTGGGAATATCTCTATAATCTCTACATGTTTACATGAAGCCTGGTGAGAAACAGTATTGCCAAAATCTAATAAAAATATATTTTATATATTTAGTTACCTCACACTGGCTATCCTAGGATACAAGACTCTTGGATTCCTGATATCTAAAAAGGTTTGTTTACTCTTGGCTTCTCCACATACTGTACAGGAAAACTGGAACTATAAATCATACCTTGCAAAACTTGGTCAGGCTTCGATGCCTCAGACTTGGCAAGTTTGTCTTACTATGAAGCAGCTGTTTCATACACTAAAGTAAATAGTAAAAATTAAGTTTTCGAAAATAAAAGGAGGGAAAGAGGCTAAAAAGAGAGATTGACAGTGGAGGTTGTTCCAGCACACGTAGCTCTGAAAGGGCAGCTGATTCCCTGCTGTGTGATAATAAGAATTGCCTGTTTTTTTCAACAGACTGCAAATGATCCTTATTTGAATCAAACCAGTCTGATGAGGAGAAGCACAGGCTCCCCTCATTTTGGGGGACTGTGATGTACATGTCATGCTCCTTGTCTTTGGCTTGTATAATTTCAGGGCAGCAGGGCACAGTAGCTTACATTTGTTTGATTTGGAGCTAAGAATGCTTTAGCAACTCACAAGGAAATAACCAGTGGGTCCAGATGTAACAAAGGTCTTGTACCTGCCAGCTCCGCTCTCCCTAGAGTGTAGCCCTAGATCTCACATGGCCAATCCCTTCAATGGAAATAAGCTAAACCTTCTTTGAATCTGGTGTTTTCTTCCTGCAGTTGTTTACTTCCAAAAATACTGCTTACAAGACATGTAAACTCGAGGGAATTACATTAGCAAGATGGGAAATCCATATAGTTAGTGGGGCTGTGGTTGACTGGTCTGTCTTCTTGACTTACAGCATAGTGATATTCAAACTGTCACCCACATTTAAGTTGTACTTAAATGGAAGTGACTCCAAACTGGCATGTAAAATTCAATTAAACATCATGTCAGCTCCTCTATTTGCATTCTGAAGATTGTGAGTAAAATAGCCATTAAAGCTATATATGAATACAGAATAATGAAATTTCTGGGGTCTGTTTCCCGGTGAATGATAAACAACAAAAATAGAGAAGTAACGAAGCCTCATTTTAAAATGCAGATGCTGTATTCAGCAGAAAATTAAGTTAATTAATAAACTAATTTGACAATTTAAATTCTGAGTAGAGGCTATGCATTGGGCAGATTTAATGCAGTTGGAAAGAGAGATTAAATTATTAATAACATAACCAGGCTGAATATCTCTATCTATTCATTCATACTGAAGGGGGGGGGGGGGGTCTAACTCCTAAATATGTAACAATAGTTATAATAAGTGGCTTATGCAAGAGGAATAACTTGGTTCATTTGTGTCAGTTTTGTGTACAGAAACTTGTGCAAGGGAATCTAAGCAGGAGAAACACCTGTGAGCTGGTGCTATGGCTGCAGCTTGGTGTTGGTCATAGTGCCCTTAGACAACACAAGGCAAGCACAGAGTCTGTGTAGGCTCTGTCTGCTGCATGTCCTGCATTTGGCGGTGGGCTTGTTTTTATAGAGACATGCAAATGTGGGAGACCACGGCCAGAGAGTGACGGTCCTTCATAGAGACATTGCACAAAGTGTCGGTGTAGAAAACCTGATTCCACTGTAGTGGTGCAGAGCAGAGAGAAGGGAGATCCTAAGGTAAGTAGATGTGGTTCCTTGAGGCATTTGGCTTCATATAATGAGCCAGATCCTAAGCAGAGAACAGCATATTTAAAGCTGCCTTGAAGAAATCATGTGGTCCCGTTTTCTTCCTTGTGCTTTTTCCTTTGCTCTGTTCTTCTGACCAATCAGTATTATCTACCCTAGTAGTCTTTTACTTGGACAATAATTCTGTATATTTATTATACTGCAGATAATTAATCTCTCTGGCTGATCCCCTTACTCACTTCTTTTTTCTGCAGCATTGGGATTGTCATCCAGCTGCTGTCCTTCACTTGAGTTTCGTTCCTCAACCTCTCCTTTCCCCATCTTGCATGCCTGTATCTTGTTCTTTATAAACTATCCTGGCTGCTGTGATATTTTGGAGTCTAAAACCTTGGCAATATACCCAGATAGATGGTTGAAAAAAAATTATGTGAGTAGGCCAAAGAATCTGGTGAGAGACAAGAGACAAAGTTCAATTGAAAAGACATCCTGATGGCTCAGTATACAGCACTGAATCTTTGCTGTTATATCTAAATACAACTGTATTTTCTTCTACCATCACTGATTTTCATATAATCCTGTTTTTCTGACCTTCAGACTATATGAAGAGGATCTTTCAAGTTTACAGACTTTAAGAAAATACAAGTCCAGTTTTTCCACGCTTCTCAGTTTCTTACATCAGCATATGGGAGGCTGCATTGGTCATAATGTTTGAGGACCCTGTAAAGCTGAAGTCATTGTATGTCATCACAGTGCTATGAAGACAGGTCCAGCTTCTTGGCTTTTGTTAGGTAAAAACTGTACAAAGCTTGGCTTTGGCTCTTTCAGTGCTCTTAGCCTGACAGTGACCATATTACTTTCTTTCCATGCACAAAATAGTTTGTGCCTCTTTAGGTGCAGAGGTCATTTTGCACACTGGGTGTAGCTCCTAAAATGAGCCAGAGAGGAGGGGATATGAGCATGGGGGAACAGCTTCAGGAACTGTAAGGGAACCACTCCCAGCCAGTTAAAAAATTATTTCCATGTGAGCTAATACAATTCCTAAATCTCGTAGTGGAAACAGAGTTCAGTATTATCTAGCTACATCTGGAAAGGCTCTTACAGTAAACTTTTTATAACATGGCTATTCTAGAAGCAAAGTGGAAGCTCTGATTCAGTCTAGTTCCCTGAATGCTCTCATGGTTCTCAGGGTATTTTCCCATCTCTATGAGCACCTGAATAGTAAGAACAAAGATTTAGATCCAGCTGAATACACCTTGTAGTTTTTGATGAGTTTTTTTGAATAGCCATAGTGAACATGTTTCCTGCGTGGACAGTTTGTGTTTGTGTGTGTTATGTGCATGTGTTGTGCTAAATGTGTTTCAGGGAAAGCATCAAAGTACTGAATGCACATATTCTTCATATAGAAGCCTTTCTCAGGTTGCTTATGACTTCACAGCAATACAGTTTGAGCTAGCACTGAAGAGTCTATGAACACCTGATGAACAGGGCAAAGAAGCTCCTGTATCTTTGTCGAAGTGGGGTTGTGTGCAGGTGTGTACACATTTTGTTCTGCACAGCCACTGTTTAGTGCAGAGAGCTGAGCACAATCAGCTTTCACTATCACTGATCACCATGAATGATTGTTTAAGACTATGCAACTTCTCCATTCTAAAACTTGATTTTCTTATCTAACAACGTCTGGAAGGAGGTAAATGTCAGGTGGAGAAGCATGGTAGGGCTTTTTTGCCTGTTGGAAATCATATTAATTTTAGAAATATCAGGCAAACTACAATCTAGCTTTTTTGTTTGTTTTTTTGTTTTTTTACTTTCCAGGAGGAACTTCAGAAGGTCTGAGTGAGGTTTATTCTGAGCATAGTTACTCTCATTCAATCTAGTTCAGACATGTACCTTTTTCTCCAAGTCACTTTGTTCAGTCCCTCTGTAGGTCTCCACATACTGTGGAATTTTCCAGTGCAGACAGGGCTGTTGTTTTGAATGTAAAATAGTCTGGGAAAAACACACCCCATTTTCAGTGGCTTCTCTCCATGATGAATAAATCTATAGAGGGGAACAGGCTTGTGCTTTTCCTTTCCTTGCTTTTCTGAAGCATTAAATATAACTTTCAGGGCCAACAGGCAGCCTCTGTACTCTGGGTGAGTGGGGTGCTTAGAAAACAGGTTTTAGAAGTGATCCTTTAGTAAAGATCTGCCATTTTTATTGTCTAAGTAACAGATAATTTTTATTGCTCCTCTTTTACAACTCTAGCCAGTGAATCTTCCTGAGAACTGTTTATGTATGAAACAGCTCATTTACATACCTAGAGACTGTTAGACCAGACAACTACCAAACTTGGTGCTTCCAGAAACTTTGCAGGTCGCTCTGTAGAAACAACAAAGCAAGCACAACCTGCAGCAGAAGTGAGATGGATCATTTTGAACAGGTATTAGGCTGAAGTACTGGATGATTGACCTACAAAATGAGGCAAAGCCACTACTGCATCTGAAGTTGTGCCTGTGTGCACTTCTGCCTAAAGCCATTTCAAACCTTCAAAGGAAATAACTGACCCACTGTATGTAAAACAAAGAGGGGAATTTTTCTGTGACAAGTGTATACTTTCCAAACATATCAGTAAGCCCTCCACCATTAGTAAACTGGTTTTAGTGGAATGATTGGTTAGAAAATGTGGACAAACTGCATTTGGAAAGCACAGGGAAGAGAGAAACATGTTGCAAGTATTTATGTTATTTTCCTTTCAATGTATAACTTGAAGCAATTAGTAAAAAAAATTTTCAGCATATTTTCCTGCCTCACTTCTCCTCAAAATTAGAGCAGAAGATTGGGTTTTGCTAACCAGTAGCCAGCCGTGATTCTGTAATTTCCTCTTATGTTCTGCCATGGCTGGTGCAGGGCTGGTTAGCAGCAGGAGGCAGTCATCTCCCAGGTGCTCCTAACAGAGAATTACATGTATCATGAAGCTAACAAATGTGGGGGCAAGATCACTCTGCTAGCATTTTCTGGCATTTTTACCAGATTTCTGAATAGGTCAGGCTAATGGGAGTCTTCAAAAGCAAACAGACAAATAAAGAAACCCAAACCCAACCAAAATTAACAAAAGGCACAAACAAACTCCTCACAAGTGTTATGAGAGGAAGGAGTGAGTCCATGTGCTGTGATAAAGGTTGGACTTTAGATACTGTCACAGGGAAATCCCCGATCAGATTTTGTAAGCAGGGACTTCAAAGGCGAGAGAGGTCAGGCTAAGATAGCCTCAAAAAGGAGTGCCTAATGTTAAAATTTAATTTATTCCTATTTAAGTATTTGAGAACATCAGATTTAATATCTCTTACTGGCTCTGTGTGTGTGCATATGTTGTAATCTCAGGCCAGCACTTGCTTGTAGTAGAGAGCTCACTGCAGGAAGAGGTACTGCTTTAGTACGTGCAAATACGACACTTGAAGATACAGCTTTTATAGATGAGTCTTTGATAAACGTCTTTTGAAGATGGGGCCTTTTTTTCTAAGATAATCTTAGGAAAAATAAAGAAAGAAAACTTAGTTTAGCTGTCAGTTATGGACCTCAAAAATACTGTTTCTACATAGGAGGTTTAAGGCCTTTGGTACCACCCCATCACTGAGGATCGGTATTAGAATTGCAAACAGAAAATCAAATTGCACATTCCAACCCATTTTTCTGCTTTCTCTTATTCACCTTTAGTTTCTGAGAATCCTGATATGCAAAGTATTAACCATCACTGATCATTGCCACATATGGGATTGCCTTTTACCATGTTCTCCACAATATCAGGACGACAGCCTGTTTTCTTTCAGTGTGTTGAAATAATACGTCCAATAAAATATGAAGTCTTGTAAAGTTTTGATTTTGGAAAGAGGGTTTATTTTCTAAACCAAAAAATAAGTGGTTGTGCTTTCCTTTCTGTGACTGCTTTCTGCAATGCCTCTGGATTTGTGCCATTTAAATGTTTTTAAAATTTGAAATCAGAATGAGAGAAATTCTGAGTTAGATACTTTTTCAGCACTCTGTTTTTTGAACAGATGTTTTGCAGCTCTTTAAGTTGCCATGAAGAAGCCATGATTTCAAGGGTGGAAGAGCTTGGAAGTAGACAAGACTGTGAGAGTTAATTTTTGCTGTTTCCCCATAGGAAAGACTTCTGGAACTGAGGTTGAAATGGAGGACTTTGGTGCAGACAGAAGTCTTAGCAATAGCAAACAACAGAGTCTGTGTAAACATTTTGCTCCAGTTTAAGTCTTCCAGTAGAAGAAGCCGTACCTATACCCAGGTTGGTCACTCAAATACAGACTGTAGGCCACCATCAGCATGCTAGGGCTACACTGTCTAACATTCAATTTAGACACAACTCCTTCAGAAAGCTACTACTGAGCTGTGATTTACTGCTCAGTGTTGTTTCTCACTCTGGCATTTGTAAATAAAAGAGAAATACCTTCACTCTTTAACTATTTGGTTTAAAGGACAGCTCTTTATAACCAGGAGCGTAACCTTGGAAAAGGAAACCCAAGGACCCATTTAGTTTTCCATTAAGAAACTGCAGTGATATTCAGAGGGGAAGACAGCACAGTTCCTTCAAGCAATGAAAGTACAAAAAAACCAACAAAAGCTTAGTATGTACCAAGAAAAGTTTTTTCACAGCTCTCTCAATACCATCTTTGTTGTGATCTGCAAATGAAGGTAATGAAGTCAAGTAAATATACCTTTACATTATTTCCATTCCCTGTGGATCATTTACCTAAATTGCCTGTGGAGTGGATGTCCTGGAGGCTTCTGGGCTGGTTTTGGTGTAATGGTTTTGGGGTTTGGTTTGGTTTGGTTTGCATGGATTTTAAAGAGATAAAGAAAAGAGATTACATTAAGAAAACAGCACAAATATGTGTGTGTGTATATACATATTTGGGCAAAATGGAAAAATGTGAATCCGTGTGACAGCAGACCCTTTAGTGGAACTGAAATAGCCCCATCTGCACAAGCAGGTCGTTCACTAGAAGGTGTGAGCAATAGTGAGGACAGAGGTTTTTCAGGCTGCTGATGGCAGGTTCAACACATCCAGTGTTCCTGTCAATGTCAGTATTTTTCAGCCTGAGGGAAAATGCAGCCTGATACAAACTGCATTAGGGTTGTGGCACTCAAATGGGAAGCATTTTTATAATCAGTCTATTTCGTGAAATGAAAGGAGAAGACCCACTGTGACATGCTGGGATATATGTTGTTAATTGCTCGTCATAACAATTCTGTTTCTTCAGTAAGATCTCTCTTTTCCCTTACCTCCTCTCACTATGAAATGATCTTGTCAATATGGAAAAAGCAACCCTGAGGAATCTATAATTTAATGAAAAATTGCTGTTGCCATGGCATAGAGTTCATACGTTTATACTGAAATAATTTCGCAGTCTTCATTTGCATCCCCTGACTCTCTAAACAGCTATGTCAGCTGTTAAGATTCAAACAATTAAAAATGCTCAATTATTAAGGAGAAATTAAAAGAAGTAATCAGCTTAACACAATTTCAGCTCAAAAAACCCTTCCCAGGCAGCTCACAGGAAAAGCATATTTGTATGCTGTTAACATCCCAAACTGGCTTAAGTTAAAATACACCGGGGCAAGATTAAACCAACGCAAAGACAGTGGAAAAAGAACTAGTGTTTTCTTTTCACTGTGAACAATATGAAATTTCATCAGCTTTTGTTGTTAGCATGTCATATGAAAATACTATGCTGAAGCCTACTGTGCAGGCTGTTACAGTTTCCTAAATGAGACTCTTTACTATAGATTTCTTGGCATCTACTGAATTCCTCTGTTTATCTGACTGAAATACTTGTACCAGGGTTGTTCTTGTTCCACCTTCAGTGACTGAACATGAGAAAATTTTTGCTTTTTTAAAATTTTATTCATTTCCTTGGTTTTGTTGGGTGTAATAAAGTTTTTCAATCCTGATGAACTGATAATAACTGGGTTGAACTTAACACAAAAAGAGGCAGATGGTACCTACACCTCCTTTGCTATTCCTAAGACACCTATTGCCATACTTAGCAGCCTCTGCTGTTATCATCTTGGATGTCTGCAGAATAGATGCTGCAAACTGCACTGCAGCTCACCAGATGATTTTGTGGCACATGGGGTAGTGCAATCTGTTGTACAATCACTAAGAGCATTGGCCAGCTTGTATGCCCCAGGTTAAAAAGCCTAAAACCATAAAAGTTTGGCTCCTGCCCCTTTAGATATCCTGAGCCAAACTTTGGGAAAGTACAGCTGAGAAGTAAGAGTTTGTGTTTCCATTTTATTTCTGTCACTAAAGATTTTAGCTCAGAGTACCAGACACAGGCAAGAGAGCCAGGCCTTCCTGGGATACTCAGCTCAAAGCTCAAAGTCATGGAGGCTCTCTGCCCTGTCTTGTGTGCTTCCTTTGGTGCCCTGCTCTCCAGTATGCCAGTATTATTTTTTCTTTTCCTCCCTCATCCCTTCCCTTTCCAGAATATCCATTTCACTGTATATTTGACCCTCAATCATTTTCACATCTGTGGTTGAAATTCACCTCTAGAAGAAAGTTCAAACAGCACCTTGGGCACTTCCAGACACTACTAGACTCTGAGAAATGAGTCACGCTTGTGCTTTGTGGTCTGGGACTGTCCTGAATGACATCGCTGACCTTGGTTTGATGATTTCACTCCTGCGTGGGTGAACCTCAAACCACTGCTTTGAAAATGAAGCTCATTTTGCTCAGAAGGAGGCGCTTCACCTTTGTGGAATTCCACACAATGCCCATACACCAGGGTTAACACGGCAGCCCTAATAGTTTCTAACTTGGTCAGTTAAAAGGCAGTGATGGTCCAACAATAGTCTACTTTTTTCAGATTTCCCATTCATATTCCCCAGTTTGCTTCCAGGCCAGCTGATATACAGATGGTTCTTCCATCAGCTATTTAAGACACAGCTTTATGGTACAAGGTCTCTTTCCCAGTCCAGGATGATTCCTCAAGAAGGTCTGCCTGCTTACTTGCTATAAGAGTATTTTTCTAGCCTACAGCAATTTGAAGGCTGAGGTTGTTTGCCTGGATGATTGGTTGTTATTTGCTTTTTTCCCCTAGCCTGGTATGGGGCAGAGGAGGAAGAATAGGTGCAGGTGAAAGTCTTAATCTCTAGTGCTTGATGAACAGTTAGTTTTGTTATTCTAACCTCAAATATCCATCTTAGGGTTGATGAAAGGATAGAAAATAATTGTGGAGAAGTAATTTCTTAAACTTATCTGGCATAGCCAGCCCATCTCTGAATGTCAAGATGCATGAACGTGTTCCTGAAGTGTCAAAAAAATACTATTTTTGTTTTGTATTTCCTAGTGACTGAGTCATTGAATATTAATAATCAAATTACTAGTGACTGATGTGGTCAAGAAAAAAAAAGCCCCCAACAAATTCTCACCACCCACCTGGACATACTCCATTTCATTTCTATATGGAACATATCCCAAACTTTTAATTCACCTTGTAAATCCAGTTGTAACTTCTTGGGCACACCAGCGCACAGTGGTAGCTGATGCTCTTTCTATTTTGCCAAGCTGCCTCAGTATCATGCTGTGACCAAAACAGGTTCTTCATCCATCATTTAAGAAAAATATTTTTACTGTTTAGAGCTTCAAACCAGAGGTAGTTGAATAAAATATTTATATAGGGCCTGGTGAGCTACTGTCAATATGTGTAACAAACTCTCAAGACATGGATGATGTTTAAAAAAGAATCTTCTCAATTTTCTGCTCTCATAAGAAATTTGTTCATTAAACATGTTCATGTTTAAGTGTTGAAGCTTATATCATATCCTAGGCAGGGTCCAAAGCCTACCCAATAATGGTTGTATGACATAGATTTTTCTTAGAGACCTTGATTTCCTGTTTGGTCCAATAGAAACACAAATGAATCTTGGATTGGCATATATGGACTGCTACAATTAATAAGTGCATGCATGTTTCTTATATATATATATATATCTTTTATAGAAACATATCAGAGCTAATGCATGAGCTTGGATTTTTGGTGCTGGTTAGAGAAATGAGACTTTCCTAGTGAATCAATTCCTTGGTGAAAGAAGTCTTTTTGTAGAAAGCATTTTAAGTGGGATTATTGCTGTCCTTTGTAACGCTGATGAAATCCTCACAGGAATTAGGTGACAATGTTTGCCAGTAAGAACACCCAAGTTGTGTCCAAGAGCTAAACTGACTTCCAATCTCTCAGAATTATCTCCTGAGAACTCTTCTTGATTGCCTCTGCAAAACCAGATTTAACTTTATATGTTCTGCCTCCAAAGTCCTTCCTACCTTCTGCTCAGCAAATACATAAAATGCTTTTAGATAGGTAAATATTACCCTTTCATAAGAATAAAAAAAAAAAGATACGCTGTTGTGAGCATCTGACCTTTCTTCAGTCTTTTTTCCATTTCTCAGTGAAGCAAACAAAACCATGCAAATCTCAAATAGTCATTGGAGGGAAAAAAGCCGGAGAGGCCATCACTTCTCTTTTTTTGGATCAAGGAGTAGCACCCAGAGACACTGAAGAGAAAGAGGCTCCCATTGTGCACAGGCTACACACGCATGGGAAAGAAGCAGCCTGTTGTTTTAACAGGACTGTCATAAATATGTGTCTGTATTTGATAAGCCCATAGTGTGCTGCTGCAAAGTTGTTTGTCTCCCAGCAGCCTCCCAGGAAATGTGTTAGCATGTTTGCATTGCTTGTTCATAGCACTGGAACTTAGAGCTGTTGCCTCATTAAGCAGAGGAACATGAAGGTGAGTTTAGATTCGTTTGGGAAGCTGACTCCGATGCGGCTTCCTCCTGTTTGCCTGGTGTCAGTTCTTGCTGACAGTATTCTGCAAGGGAATTGCCCTTAGGAAGGAAGGTTTTTATTGGACAAGTGCTTCTCTGAAGGATGTATAAAGGAAAATAGCACTGGTAATGTAAGGCAGGAAAAAATAACTCTGTAAGAGCTCCAGCAGGCCTCCCTAAATATTAGCACATGTTCTATGATACAGGGAATAAGAAAAATAAGTAGTGACTTCAGAAAAACACAGTTTATATATGTTTTTGTTATCCACAGAGCCTGTATTGTATTTGAACAAAAGATTCTCTCATACAATGTCAATTTTATATTTGTATCTAAGAGGGCATGAAATTTCATAGTTCTATAATGCAGAAATATGATAATTAGTGACTTAAATATTTAAATAACAAAAAGCTGTTGATAGCATGGTGAGCCATGTTCAAATACTATATGAAAAGTAGCAGAAAATGTGCAGGAACTCTATAATGACACAATTTGTTAAGCCTTTGTATTTTGCATTGATGAGACATCATCCTGTGTCTGTGTATATATATATATACATATATATATATGTTTGCAAATGAAATCTAACTTTCATCATTTGATGCTTCAGTTGCTAATCACAGTGTGGCATCCAATACAGCAATAAGCATCTACAGTAAACAGAGGCTGACTGCAGCTTAAGAATAAGCTTTTCCCATATTTGAATCTCACTTCTAAGTGGACATATTCCCATTTTTCCTTATTCTCTCTCCAAAGTGTTTTTTTCCATGTTACAAACAGTTCCAGCTGTCAACCCAGCAGTCATTCTTAACTCATATGCATTAGGTCTGAAAAAGAGGACCATATTCTCTCATAGCTATTGAGCCATGAAGGAAGGGTACATCAGATCTCCTGCTTCAGATTTTGACTGATAGGGACAAGCAATAAGAGAAATCTCCTCTCTCTCCTTCTACCTCTGCTCATAGATTAGCTCAATTCGAAACCTTTGGACTCCATCTACTTCCTTGAGCTCTCTATTGCCTTTTCTCTGTGCTTCCTCTGAGGGTTTGTTCCCTCTGCCATCCTTAATGATATGTTTGACTCTCTGAATTTAGAAAGGCCAGTGACCCAGACTGTTGTTTTTTTCTGTTAGCAGGGATGCAAAGAGAAGGAAGTATTAATTTTTTTTCCATTTACCTATATCCTTAAAAGTCCATTTAAAATTTTGTTGGTAATATGGGAGTGCTACACATTTTTTCTTCTTTCCCCAAGCTGCCTCTCATTTCCTTGCTGACCTTTCAATATAACAAGCCTGGAGATTTTTCTTCTTGTTTTCAGTGGGGAAGCTCCAGTACTCCTGGAAATAGAGATACCTGTGTTAATCAGTAAGTGACTGAACAATTACCAGCACATCCAGATTCCTGGACTGCTGTGGAGGATTTGGACCGACTTGTACCTTCATAAGCAAAAATACAGTTGCTTTAGCTGAACAATCCAATGCAGAGGGGAGACTAGAGTGTGCTTTCTCTTATTTTATTAACATTTCTCCGTTCAGGTCCTCAGGAAAACCTCTGACCAGTATTTATCTGAAGATGTCTCTGTCCAGGATAATATTATCATTAGAATCGAAGGAAGCAGGAAAAAAAATAGGTTTTCTTACTGAAATAAAGTGAAGGACACTTTTTATTTCCCCAGCTTAAAGAATCTCTGGAAGAGTAACCCAAGATAGGACTTGGCAACTGCTTATTATGCTCTGTGCCAAATAATGCGTAGAGATCTAGCAAATCTAGTTATTAAATGAGCTGAGCAGGAAGAGCCTGTTTGAAACTGCATAGAAATACAGGCGCTCTGCTCAGCAGAGGACCAAAGACACAGGGATTATGAACTGCAGTCACTGAGGTCTTGTGTTAACTAAGATCAGAGTCAAGAGCAGGAGAAGCAGGAGAGGGAAAATGAGTGCTGTTGAGGCTTGTGTGCTGCTCTTGGCACTCCACCTACTCTTGTTATTGTTACTTTGCTTGGCTTTTAGCTGATAAATAAAATATGGAATAGTGTCTAGAAACACAGAAAACAGTTCATCTAGTGCTGCCTAATTGCCATGCGCTGCAGTTGCTGCATAAGAGCTAACTTTTTGGAATAAAAATGGGAGCCAGTGGCATTTTATGGACTGGGACTAGCCATAATGGTTTACAGTAACAGACCATTATGAATATGGTGGTTGAGAGAGGTATAAAGGCTTTATTCCTAGGCAAATCTAGGGAATGGCATTTAGACAGTCCAGAGAGTCTGGTCTGTAGCTGAACGGAACTGGCACCAGTTGCTAGAGCAGATTGCATAAGTGCCCCAAAAGGGATGGCAGAGAATAGCTTTCCAACTCCCAAGAGCAGAGGGATCCTATTCAGGGAAGTTGTCTCAGCTGTCAGGGCAGTTTTTCTTCCATGTCAGTGGTCTGAAAAATATCTCTATTTTCCCCTTTGCAACCAAAAGCAAAAGCTGGCTTTTGAAAGACTATTTTAAAAGTAGCAAAGCTTCAAGCTTCTGAGGCTTGATCTTCAAAATTTTAAAGGTGGCTCACAAAAGCTAGTATTCTGCAAAGAGACACTGTGCAGTGTCTGCCTTGCATCTTCCTAAAAGGTGACTGCTGACTAAATATGGAGGATAATTCACTCTCTATTTGAAAGCTGGGGAAGGTGCAACTTAATTTAATTCTGTAGCTGTATGGTCTCTCTTTTTCAGTGTTGGGGAGGAAGCGCTGCTTCTTCCTACTGAAATTCTGTATAGCTGTGATGGACGGAAATCTTGCCAGGAGCAGTGTGGCTCTGCTTCCCTAGGTAGCTTCTCTACCTTCCCAAGAGGATATTCATTTTGTGGCAGTGTACTTGGGAAAAGGGGTGAGCCCTGACTGACTGAATTGTGCTGCGCCTTAAAGAAAACAGGGGAGAGCAGCAGCTTGCAATTCTTCAGGGTTTCTGGGGCAGTAGACCAGGAGAGGTCTCCCGTATCTTTTTTCAGCCTGCTTTGGCTTCCCTTTCTTGCCTGGTGAAGGAGGCCCTCCATGTGCTTGGGGCTTTACTCTGAGCTCAGGGGCTGGGTTTGCGAATGGCTTTCGAATGTTAGCCAAAAATATTCGTCTGTGCATGTGTATGTGGAGGCGTGGGGGAGGGAGCGCTGCTCCCTTGTGCAGTCGCACAGAACAAGCCACAATCTGGCGTGCTTTTGGTTATTAATAGCTAGAATATGGAAGTAGGGCAAATATCCATCCTGATTTATCCTGACCTGAATAATCCGTATAGTCTTCAGGCCATAGACTAGCGATTCTGTCTCTAGCTGTCACATTCCTGAATTTTAGGAAGTGATATCTGTGACCATTTTGTGTCATGATGATCAATGTCACATTAAAGAGAGAAGCCTGCAGGCAGGCGTGTGAGCTGTGTGAGCGCTGCTTGATTAGGGAGGCGCTGGGGTGGGGATCCTGCTCGCTGTCACTCCTGCTCCCTGTCACTCCGCGCTGTCTGAGACCATGAGACAAAAGATCCCAAGGGAGAGGTCACCCTGGCCTGGGGCTGCTCTGCTGGGGAGGGGAGAGAGAGAAAGATGCTGTGAGAGGCAGGTCACAGGCGGAGGAGAGGAGTCACAGAGCCGTGAAACAGCACTGAAGGAGGCAGGAGATGTTAGATTCAGGAGTGGGAGTGGGGAGTGAAAGAGGCAGAGATGTGCAAAACCTCGTATCCCTATGGTTAACCATTTCTAGGCATTATCAGGGTGTTCAGTTACTAGAAGATGGGCTTTTTCTCTCCTTTTTGTTTGTAAAATTGTGGATACATTGAATCATATTTTTATTCTCCTCTCAGCTTGCAATATGTTGTTCTTCACACTATTTGAAATCACGGCAATTTTTTTACCAAATCTGTAGATTTCCCATTGTGGCCTACGTACACTTCCAGCATGTGAAGAGAGACAAGCAAAAGGGCATTAATTGTGACAAATCCAGCACAAATATGCCTGGGACACAAATCAGAAGTCCTCATTTGGTCAGGTTTCCCACTGACTTCCACATAAACTGACATGATTCTTGTGTGAAGCATGCAAACTGGAAGGATAGGGTGCACATTTGCATCCTGTTATTGTTCTGAGCATTACTCTGGCAACAATTTTCTTTTTATGGATGGGCACACAAAAAAGCAATAAATATTATTGCTGATTACATTTTAGAAACTACAGGCACCGTTAGAACATAGGCTTATATATTAAGGATAAAATGAGTATATAGGGAAATAAATTCTTGCCCAGAAGTATTTAAAGCCTGATATTAAATCAAGACACGATGTAAGAAACAAGACTAGCATGAAACAAAGATGGTTGTGCTAACAGTCTGCTGTCATTTAAGCCAGCTAATGAATAAAATTGATAGCTTCAAATCACCTAACATTTTGTGTGTGTTGTGGTATGTGCCTGTTCTGCTTTAACGCAGATAAGTAAATACAAAACTGGTTTCTACCAAGCTAATTGCTGGAGGTGCAGTGTTATAACCCGAGCAAATTAGTCCATTTGTAAATACTGTGTTTCAGTGCTTGGAGCTTAAATGCCGGTATCCCAGCCTTCCATGCTGCAGCTAAGCAGCCGTGGTTACATGTGCCTCCCTACCCAAGGCACAGCAGATGAGCAAGCACTACAGTTCCCCTGGCTCTTCCCTGCAGATTTCACACTCTTCCCCCAGCAAATGTGAGCCTGCATTCCCCTTCACTTGTGGAAAGCTCTCAGCCAGAATGGTAGGCAGGGGATGCCGCCGCCTTCCCAGCACCCAGCCTTCGTCTGGGAGCAGAGGGCCCTTATGGCAGCACTCCCTTTCCTCTCCCAGCCAGGGAAACCACAGGGCCCCCCGTCCTGACCCAGCCAGGGAGGCTGAGATTCCCACAAGCAGAGGAGACGGAGCACGCCGGGATGTTCCTGTTTGTTTTTGCGGCGCAGGTGCTGGCTGTCCGGGTGTCTGTGTGTGTGTGTGCGTGTCCCATGGGCAGCGTGAACCAGTGCTGCGGCTCTGCGGCTTGGGCTTGTGTTTGTGAGCCTACTTTGTCAGCGGCAAGCTATTCTTGTTGGATTTCCAAGTAAACATCAGACAGATCCTTACCCCTTTGAGCTGTCACAGTCTGCCAAGAAAACTGTCTGAACTTTGAAATTTCTCCTTTTATTTTCCGCCTTCCTGACCCTGCCTCTGCCGCCGACAGCAGGTCCCTCTTGTCAGGGGAATGTCCTCCAGGCACAACACAGGGAAATGGAGGAGGGGAAATTTCACCTCCAGAAATCCTGTTTGGCGAGACAGGGATGTCTGGGCCTGCGAGAGGGCCGGAGCAGGCAGCTCGGAGCAGCCAGGGCTCATCGATGAGCCTCTCCCTGAGCATGCACAAGCTCCTTTCTCCGGGGAGCGGGGGCAGGGCAGCGGCGTGTGCCTGGTAACAGCGGCTCGGGTGACGGCGACAGCTCATTAAGCTGTCACGGCGCCATGGTAACAGCGTGCATGGCATCCGCGTCTAAAGCAAACACACAGCCTTTGATCAGGTTCGCTCTGATTACACCAGCGGAGTTCAGCTGAGCCGGGGCTCCCCGGGAGCTGGGGACTTTGCCGCTTGAAGAATAAGACCTGTCTGTGCCTCTGCAGGGACGCTTTTATCAGGTTTCGTGTTGCCGTGTCCAGTCCCTGTCCAGGGCTGATGTGGAGGCTCAGCTCCGCCATCCTCTGAAGCTGCGCGCAGGCAGCAGCCTTGGCTTTAGGTTGCCTTCACTCCCACGGCTCCCTTAGTGAGGTTTTGGGGGCCCTGCTCAGCAGCTGAATACACGGTCTGCGGGAAGGGGCAGGGTTTGAAGGACTTCTGTTCCATGGTCCAGATCTTCCTTGGGCTTACATGGAGCCTATCACTGAGATAATAAAACTTTAAAAATGCTAAAGTGCCTTGTCCTTCTGCTTGTTTTCGCCATTAGGATATGACATAAATTCCATAAAGCTAACAGTCTGAATTCCGGAATAGAGAGCATTAGCCATACTCCAGAAGAGAACACCTTTTTGCTTTGAAAATGAGCAGCTCTGGAAATGGTATTTGAAGACAGTTTTGTATCATGCTTGACATGCTGCATGCAAAGTGTTTATTAATTACAAAATGTAGTTGTTCGGTTTTGGTCCTTGGAAATGGTGAGGACTTCTGGCCCTTATGGATTTCTTTGGTGAACAAATGATCCAGCTCTGCTGAATCAATGGGGTTTCTTCCATTGACTTTATACATTTTGGCTGATGTCCAATCTGACCTCCCTCAGCTTCTGTCTGTGTGTTTGAACAGTTAGATCATCTTTGGCAGCTAGTAATGTATTTTTGAATCTTTTATACCAAAATGAATCTCAGTGTTCAGCAGGTTATCAAAACACAAGCTTGCCTTTCTGCAGAGAAAGCACTGCTGTTTGCTTTTCAAAGCCCAGTCTAGTACTTCTCCTCATGTTGGGGAACAGCACTGTAAACGACACAAGGAAACAGAGGCATGGTTCATATACATCCTGACAGTGAGCAAGTCTGTAAATACAGATGTTTAGGAAAGAATCCTTGTGATGGATCTGTTTGACATAGGCTTACCAAATGTTGCAGGCAGTTGCATCTTTTATATGCCATGCAGGTCAAATCCTTAATAAAAGTCTCCTTTTTCTTGTAATTCATAAAACTTACAACTTCTTCCCTAAACAAACACTTTCCTCTCTTCCTGCAACCCGCTTTGTCCAGATGTGTGAGGTCTCTGTGCCACAGGACTCTTCTATGCATGGAGGAATTCCTGCTGGCTCCAGCTTGGACTTCAGTTCTAGTGATGCCCATCTCCTTTACTTGTCCTTTTCCTTAGAAGATGACCAAGAGAGGAAGTCAGTCTGCAATGGAAGGTCTGCAAACAGTTGTTAGAGCTGCAGCTGCCAGCCTCAGTGGTGTTTGTCAGAGCAGGACCTAGCCAGCCTAAAGGGTGTGCTGAGCTGAGCACATCCCAGTTGCCTGTCATAACATACAGTGTATACCATGCTGTCATTTGTTTCTAGCATAGGTAATCACTGATATGTTCTTTTAAGTGAGATTCATAGATGCTGATTACATTTACTGCATAAATTACTTCATTATTAAAATCAGGTCATTTGAGCCCCAAAACCATTAACATGCAAACTATTACCATAATTTCATAAGCTAATAAATCAAGCACAGGAAAAGAATTAAGCGGTTCCTAGTGATAAGTGTTTCTTCAGAGATTAAGAAACACAATTTTCTTATGCATATATTAACATTTTAAAAGTGAATTCATGCAAAAGCAATTTTTCTGCATATATAAAACTTAGGTTTAATAATCTCCATACTCAGCCTCCAGAGCTGCTTCAAAATTAATGTCTTTTTCTCAAATCACTGTACAGGAATTTGATGTTGAACCAGTCAGCCCATTTCTGTATACCTTACCTGTAAAACACTTTATGCCTTTATTAAACAGTCAAAGTTAAGAAATAAAACAAGGCAAGATACAATTTAAAATAAAAATAGCTTGGGTTCATCTTACATAATGAACTGTTCATCAAAGGTAAATTTTGTATTCTTAATATTAAGCAGTACCAATGAAATTGTAATTTTCTCCATAATTGCAATCGAGAACTGTGGTTGCCATTTTATTAAAATGGTGCATTAAAATTGATTTAATTCTCATTCCTTACACGATATAATACAATATTGGCCAGAATAATGCAAAGATAGACTCTTCTATTCACATTACTGACTAGTTTTAAAATAATACAGTAACACAACTGTTGCAGGAAAACAAAGAAAATTCCAATGTAAATGAAACTGTAATAAGCAACAGATGACAATGTCTAAGTATTTTACTGCATTGCAAGATGTCCATGATTTATTTATGTTTAGCTGGTTTTGTTTTCCAGCTCCTAACCTACTGTTTTGGTTTGTTTAGTTTATTTCTTTTTCGGTATGAGGCACCCAATGTATTTGCTCCAAGGAATAAGAGAATGTGTTTTCAGAATGGTGCTCACCATACTGGTTAGTTCGGGTCTCTTGGTTGCTGCAGCAATGCCACAGCCTCCCACTTTTCTAGCCCACATGTGAAAAGACACTCAGAGAGCTTTTAGCAATGCCTTGTGCTTGCTGCAGTTTAATGACTGGCTTGACTAAGCCAACACCACACTGAGAACTGCCTTTCTGGGGAGGGTTGGCTTGTGCTGTCCCTCTCCCTGCACCAGTTCACCCAGGGGCCAGATAAGAACCACAGCTGGTGGTAGGGAGGGGGTGCCAACACACGAGATGTGGGGACACCCCTTGTGGTGGCAGCTGGCTGCTGGCTCAGCTTTGGAGCAATTTGGAGCCAAAGCCTCAGCCCCGGTAGAGCCAGAGCACCTGATCTCACTCATGGGCGGCTGAGGTAGTGGGACAGTCAGCAGTCAGCCTCTGCAGGACAGGAGGCAAAATAGGGGAGGTGGTAGGGTTGCTCTTGTTTAAGAGTGGTAGATGAATTAGACCTGTGGCTCAGAAGGCCAAGTATTAATTACGTAAATAAGGAAACAGCAGACCACTGTTGATGTGAAGCTTTCCACGTCTGTTGTCCTCAGCATTATGGTTCTGTGTCCCTTCCTTGCCCTTTGGCCTATCTGAAAGTACACAGATGCTGTAAATCTCCCAAATTATTAGCGTTCTCCTTACCCTTCCCTTGCTGCAGGATTCAGTGCCTCATTCCTCAGTTATGGTCTCTTTTACATTCTTCATTTCAAACCAGATATTGAAGTACTGCTGCTCCTGGCAGGTCTTCAGTTTGTTTGGAGGCTGTGTATGCTATTGTATGTGCGTAAATCATTTGTATCTGTTCAGGATTCTCCTGGGCTGTGTTTCAGGTATGTCTTCAGAGGAGTTTATCAAAACTCCATTCCAGGTCATAAACTCATTTTTCAGTGTTTGTGTAATTAATTGCACAGCAGAGATGATGTATCTAGCACAGGGCAGGTGACAACACCCGTGTGAAATGAGAATTTTCTAATCAAAATGTGAGTAATCACAATAAAATGGTTATGGAGTATTTGGCAGTGTTGCTTTCCATATTGCTGAAGCTGAATATTAAAAAGGAGATTTGATATCTTGTCTGGACAAATTGGCATGATTTGGGCATTTTTACAATTCAGCAGTCCCCCTTGAAGATAAATGGAGGTGACTGCAAATGCAAAACCTGGCTTGATTGCTTTGTTCATATATAGTAGAATCCCGTTGAAGTCAAAGGCAGATTATTCACCTGAATAAAATTTCTGGGTCAGGTTCCACATTTGCATGAATGAATATGTGTAAAAACAAGAATTTGAATTTCCAGGATTCTGTAATAATTATACTCAGGTAACACTGCTATCTTCCCTTTTAAAATGCTAAAGAGTCTTTTTAATGTGGAACACCCAAGGTGAAGTGCTTCACTTAGCCAGACAGTGTCCTAATTTTCAGCAGTGTGTGAAGGAGGAGGTTCCTGCAGGCAGTGTTTAGTGCACCTACCCAAACTTCTGCTCTCACTGCCTCTCAGAGGACTCCATTGCTCTCCACGGGCTGGAGGGGAAACCTCAGAAGACGTTTAGCTGGCAAAAAAGGCATTTCTGCCCAGGTTCATTGAATGTTCTCCCAAGAGAACAGCAGCAGAGAAAATAGTTTGAACCACAGCACTTATGTTTCACTGTTGGGTTTTTTCCACTGTTGTTCATACTGCCATCCTTTCTCTTTCACCCTATTTATCTTTTTCCTCTGTAAACTTTTCCCTCCTGACAAAGTGGTAATTTCAGCTTGGATGCCATTTCCAGCATGAGCTGGTTTCTAGTGCACCTGTTTATCAAGGCTTACTAAGCAATGGAAAAGGATATTTTAAAAAATCAGTCTTTGAATGACAACTTATTCATTACCTTAAAAGCTTATTCATTCACCAATCTCACCACTTCTGAACTACTACTAGCACATTATATGCACTTTCCAGCTCATGAAGGAAGAAAATGGAGACAGGTGGGCTATGTTTTCTGTGCCTGGCAATCACAGTGCACGTCGGTGGCAGGAGGCTGAACAAAAGTTCAAATCCATCTCTAATGGATCCCTTTAATACAAAAAACTGCTTTACATGTATTTGTGTGAGGGCTGCACTGTACACACAGAGGTCAGAGCCAGGAAGACCAGGAAGAGTTGGGCATTTGGTTTCATTGGACTGTTCTCTACCTGCGTGTCTGCAGTGGCTGCTGTGCTACCATGTACCTGTGTAACCCATCCCAGGAAACATGGACATTTCTCAAGCACCACTATCAGAAGGGAAGCAGATTGTTATCCTACTCCTTACTCCCTGTTGTGCCTGCAAGTGTATGGCAAGGAATATTCTCCAGTGTTTGGGGCAGAGTGCTATGCAGTCAACATTCCTGCTCTGGGGTATCAGGGCTTTCCTCCTTCTTTCCCAGGAATCCAAAATACTTGTGGAAATCTTGAGAAGTTTTTCTTCCAGGGAAATTATATTGTCACAAAGATCTTTCCCAGAACAAGAATGGCTGCTGTTTGGGGGCTTTTGTTTTGGCGGTGGTTTTTTGGTTGGTTGGTTGGGTTTTTTAAGATCTCTGCCTACAACATAAAATGAATGCTGCTTTATTTTCCTCCAGCACAGAAAATTCTGGTGGGGAGAGATGCGGTGTAAGAAGCAGTGCTATACTGCTCCACTAAGATGTTCAAAAGTAGGCTCGTTCTTCACAAATAAAGTTGCAATTTGCCTCTTTTTAAGATTGTTGTTCTTCCAGTTATCCACCGAATAAAGCACTTTAGTTAGAAGTAAGTACCTTTGGATGGTTGAGGTGGAAACTGGACCATCCACGAGAGGTTCCTACAGGAGAGGAGGCACAAAGTCCCTTGGGACCTCAATGAAAATCTCTGTGGTCATTTCAGTAAGTTGCTTTGTTACCAAACCTGCTCATCATTAAACTAGTTAACCAGCTCAACCATCACTCAATTTCTGAATTGGCAAATATTTCTTTAAGAACAAAACAGATGTATAGGACCTGCCACTTAAAAGAAATAAATCCACAAACACCAAGATACAGGAAAGTGTTCGCTGAGCACCAAAGCTTTTGTTTCAGAAAAGAGTTCAAGAAAACTAGGATATACATAGTACTCTGGCTTTCTTGCAGGTTTTCTGATGCAAATTTGAAATTATGGTATTGAAAGTGACTGTGGAGTTTGTGAGGTGCCTGCTTAAGGTCTCTGATGCAGTATAAATGGCCTTGGATGATCAAAATCTGATCCTCATGCATTATGTTGACCTCATTTCTGGTTTTGGGAGTATATGAATTGCATGAACCATTCAGGAATAAGAACCAGTTCACTCAAATGATTCTCTCTTAGTTACATATCAGCAGTCATGTAGTTTCTCCATTTTCATGCATAACCTTAAATGGGCCAATAAACTTTATGGTTTTATGGTTTTTTTCATGGGGAGAGGTCTTAAATCTCAAGATACCTGAAAAAATATTAGGCTGAGGCCACAGTGGGTTTTGTAAGGTTAATTTATTTGAATAGAATTCAAATGCTTTCTTGATACCCTAATAATTTCTGTAGAATTTTATGCAAAACAATGGGATTGAATATCCTTAAAATATCATAGTAATCTACTTGTGCTTTATTTACTGTTCTGTGAGCCACTCACTGGAAGTGGTGAAAAACCTTTTTCAAATTTATTGCAGATGACCTGTGGTTCCAGGTTATTCCTCAAGAAAAATTGTAAGTTCTTAATCAAATTGAAAGATTTTAAGGTAAACTGTGAAGGACAAAGAAAACTGCTCCACCAAGGCCAGAAAGTGAGCCCACAGGAATTATCTGAATGGTTGTAATATATCTCCCATTGAAAACTGGAGGTGTGGGCTATTCTTCATTTTTATGTAATGTATGTTCGCTCACCTTTGTTTACCAATCCATCATGGACACTGCAGAGGACAATTACACATAATAGTATATGTTTAGAATATACTATGATTTGCTTTCAAAAATGAGCCTCCAAAACTTACATAAAAAAACATATCCATGGCCTGTATTTCAGAAAAACAGATCCTTTGCTCTAACACTCTGCCAGTGTTTATAAGTTGACTGATGCTTGCAATTAGCATGTTGTCCCCTTGTTTCAGCTGGCTCTCTGAGCATTGAGGACTCATGTTTAAACCAGGACACTTCCTGCTCACTTTCCCAATACCCTTGGAAAGTTCCAGGAGTGTCATTCAGAGTGCAAAGACACTCAGCTCTTGACACTGTGGCTTGGCTGGGTGCTGACTGACCCCGGTCACTGAAGTGTTTCGGTGTGCTAAGGCATCAGGAATCTGACCCAGCAGAGAGACTTTGTGGTTTTTTGGTGGGCAGCCATGCAGAAATGTCTCTCAGTGGTGCAAGGGTAAAGGAGGGACAGCTCTACCAGCAGGGAGGAGGGAGCTGGCTTGTCACCTGAAGGGGAAACATGGAACTGCAGCCTGTACAGGTAGCTACTGTGTGGTTTCCCACACCCAGATGAGATATGTACTGCTGGTGATATGAACTTCATGCTGTCTGTTGAGAAACCTGTTTATCAGCATGGAGTATCAGCTTTAAAAGATTTGATGCCTAAATGAAGATATGTCTGTGCGTTGTCATAACAGAAAAAGTCTTATCTTGCGCTACAGGTAAATATTACTGCCACAGAGGACTGCATTTTTAGGAAATCTGAAGAGAGGGTAGAGTGACAAGCTTATTATAACTGACATGTGTATTTAGTTTTACACTTTTGACTACACAGATTTTTCTGAAGTAAACCAACATCAGCTAAGTTTGTTTGCTCGTATGACATGTCCTTTCCTTCTCTTCAAGTCTTGTGTATGGAGAGCTGCAGCACTGAACACAGGACCTTTACTTCCAGGCAATGCTAAATAAAATCAGCCAAGAAAGCTTAGGTAAATCAAGTGAATTTGGGATGTGAATCCAACTTCCATAAATTAAAATGCACTAAAAGGCTTCTGCGTGGTTTAGTTCCTTCTGGTGTAGGGCAGCTGTAGGCTTCCTCAAGGCCTGAGCTCGCTTCTTGTGATTGTTTTCTCTTAAAATTAATG
This sequence comes from Oriolus oriolus, assembly GCA_013400235.1. Taxonomy (NCBI): domain Eukaryota; kingdom Metazoa; phylum Chordata; class Aves; order Passeriformes; family Corvidae; genus Oriolus; species Oriolus oriolus. Next base: position 184,350 of record VXBT01011614.1, read on the forward strand.
AACTTTACAAAAACTCCAGGAGTGAGATAAAAAAAGTTGAAATGTGTGTCTATTCTAATTGAACACTGAAAGGAAGAGAAGAATATCTCACCAAATTACTTACCTAGATAGTATGAAAGAATCCAACAATGTTGCTGAAATAAAGTCTCCTTCTCTAGTTCATGAAACTCCTAACAACAATGGCACTTGCCTAAAGGATATCTTGGAAGCTGTATTCAGTGTGAAAACCATGGATAAATCAGGGCAGATATTCCTGAAATTATTCCAAAGTAAACATATATATTAACATATTTTATTAATGTTTTACTAATATTTATTAATATGTTATCCTTGAGAAGAGATGGCTTAGGTGGGATCTTATCCATGTCTATAAATATAGGAGGGTGCAAAGAAGACAGAACTTGTCCCTTCTCACTGCTGTCCGGGGAAGGGTAAGAGGCAGTGGGCACAAACTGAAACAAAGGGAATTCCATTAAACAGAAGAAGAAACATCTGTCCCCTGGGGGTAGTCAAACACTGAATCAGAGAGGAAGTGAAGTCTGTGTCTTTGGAGAGAGTTCAAAATGCAACTGAATCTGGCCCTGAGCAACCTGCTTCCTTTCAGACCCTGCTTTGAGAGGGGTTGGACCTGAGGATCTCCAGAGGTCCCTTCCCACCTTAGCCTTCTCTGTCTCTGTTTAGACAAGATGCTGTCAGCAATCTTCTAAGGAAGAGATATGAGCAAAGTTTCAGTCTCTGGAATTTCCTCTGCCATAATCTTATTTACAGAACTCAATGCCTTAAGATGGGGTTTTAATTATTGAACTATTCTTTCTGTGATGCAGCAGAAAAGGTATTCAAATGTAAGTGGTTCTTTTGAATATTAAAATGAGAAATTAGAATGTTATGCCGGCATTTTTTTTTGTAGAATTCATACTCATTTGTCAGTGATCTGGATGTTGGTTTTATCTCTTCTCTACAAGAAATATGACCTTCAGATGCTCACTGATTTTTCATTTTGGGTGAGTTATGACATATTCCTTTTGACAATATGTACACTCATCTTCTTTTTCTCCACCCTTGCTAGTTCCAGGATAGTGTGATAGATATGATAGAAATGGAGTGGAAGCATAAACAACTTAGGAAGTTTCAGCAGTCTTAGCATTTTACCCAAACTGGCTTGTTTGACATCTCTATTCCACTGTTCCGACTTTGCTCTCTTGCTAAACAATCCAGATGTTCAAACACCAGTTAAAGAGAAGCTGTATCCACTTAATGGAAGTGTGCAAAGATCCATAACACTGGAAAGAAGTGGAACTTCCCCTAATTTAGTCTACTGTCTATATTTATCACTCTTCATTTGCTATGTGCCTTCCCTCCCACCCCAGCTGCCACCTCACAGATGGCAATCCCAGCAAAAGAAACAGTTCGGATTCAGTACACTGTCATCTGGAAATGTCAGCAGATGACAGGGAGAGGGGAGGAAGAGGAGGGCTAGCTCCACATTTTTTCAGGACAAAACTTGACCTCAAATTCTACTCAGTCGCCACAGGGCTCTGAGGATTACTGGAGTGGTGTGGAGGAGGGGCACAAAGGGAGCAAGAAAGAGTTTGATACAGTGCATATAGTGGCCTTTGTTATGTTCTGAGGCTTGCTGGATAGAAATTTCCATACTGTGCAGGTATTTACTTCTATCTCTACGACAGCTTTAATTTATTAAAGGACTGAAAAAAAAAAAAGGTTTTGTTTGCCCTAGAAACCAAGTGAAAACAATGAGGAAGAAGAAGGCATCTCTGCAAAGTTGACACTATTAAGCCCAGGCACAAAGTGGAACGTTTGCAGTGCCTATGAACAGATGTCTAATGACAAGCAAATAAAACAATAACTCTTAAGCAATGATTTATTTCTGGTTTAGTTTTTTAGTGCCTTTTATTCACCCGTTTCATATTAGTCATTTCTATATGCTTTTAGTGTTGTATGTTGGCCCGATTGTTACTGATAAAAACGTGATGGGCCTGGAGTTTGATACAAGGAAAAAGACAGGGCAAGTTTTTAGATTTAAGGATAATGTAGCCACAGGTGTCCAGGGTTTGTCTTCTGAAATTCAACTTCCAGATGTCACTAACTGTGCTAAATTTTCATTCTGAAGGCTGAAGTCTCAAAAACTTGAGTGCCTCAGAGTGAAAAGTTTCAGATACTATTATTATGTTGAACACGGCTAAGGGAAAAGGTTGCTGGCTTTGGCATCTTAAAAACATTCTTGCAGCTGTTTCTCTGGGGAGCTGTGGTACCTTCGTGTGTTGCAACAAGGGTTCAGTATTCAGTACATTTTAACAGCAGGAGGTGTTTTGGCTGCCTTGTGAAAATTCATTCAAAATGGCACTCAGAGTACAGGCTTCTGAGAAATACCCGCTCATAAGAATCACACAGAAGATGCTGCCCAGCTGCAGTGGGGTGGCTGAGGCACCCAGCCTGAGAGCAGAGACAGATGTCCTTTTCAGTGACTCAAACTAGAGCACTCTAAGCAGGTATTGGCCCATCTGCTCCCATATCTCAGATGTCGTGGCTGATTATCTGAACACTCAAGCTCTGTTACAGTGAAAATTCAGGGAAGCGGTGCCATTCACTGACAATGACAACAGCCCCCAGCTGCTCATTCCCAGCCTATGCCCTCCTTTAGCTCTTGTAAAATTGTTTATGGGGCCAACAACCTGGATCGTGCCCTGCCACACTCCCAAAAAAGATCTGATTATTTTTAGCCTGAGCTGACTCACACCCGGTTCAGTGCAGGGATGACTGTGGTTAGATTCGCTAGAGGACAGCTAACTGTGCCCTGACATCAGGGAGATGGTCTTTTCCAGGCCCTGCGTTTTCCTCTTGCTTTTCTAAGTGCAGATGTCACGAGGAGACCCAACTGTGTTTGTGCACGTCCCGCAGTCAGGAGAGCAAGGGGAGCAGCTGAGGGCTGGCATCCTGCCCTGCCGAAGGCAGGCAGCTGCAGCTGGTAATCCCCTGGACTGCCACTGCAGGGCTTGATAAAGCTGCTCTGGCAGAGCACATCAGGCTCTTTGCTTGCTTTCCTACCACCCTAAAAGGTAACTAAGCTGTAATAATGCTTAAATATAAAGTCGAAGTGTCTGCTGGTGCCATGAGCACTTCATTATGCCCAAGAAATGTAGCAACATTTCTATTTTGCACCACCAGCACAGTTCCTCATTGAGGAGGAGGAAAATTTTTTCAAAGTCATGGGGTAAAATCCCCAGAATTGGAACCAGAAAACACAGGACTATGGGACTAGGTAATCAATCAGCTTTCTAATCATAATCCAAAGATGTCCTGTTGTCACTTGGACAAGTCACTTAGAAACACAGGTCTGTGTTTGTAACCAGAAAGTCACTGAACTTGAAATAGATGGATTTTTTTGAAAGCAGAGTAAAAGCACTTCACAGTCTTTTTGCACTGTGAAGAGTTTCTATGTGGAGAGAAGTTTGTAGCACTGGTGCTGGTGCTGCTTTCCACATGTAGTCCACAGATTCAGAAGGTCTGTGAGCTTTTTACAAGAGATCTGTGCAAATTTACCTATGAAGAGTCAGGGAGCTTTGATTTGCTACCTAAAACTGTGCCGTTTCACTAGGAAGAAAAAGAAAATGAGGGGTCTGCTGACAGCTATGACTGAAAGACACTGATTTGGTGAAGTATTCATTTGTGGTATAAATGACTGCGTGCTAATCTCCCAGGCAGGCTAGCATGTGTGTCCATAATGAGTTTACTCATCTCCTGAGTTCTCAAGGTGGTTTCTTTGTGACCTGAATTCTTGGGATGCAAGTAAAATTCTCAGTGAATTTAGGCAGTGCGTGACAAACCTTGTAAGCAGGAGCAATCTGTGGATTAGGTGAATTTATGGGGTTTGAATAGGCACATTTTTTTTTTTAATTGAATGATGATTTTAAAAACAAACAAATAAACAAAGATCCCAGGAAACCAAGCTCCAATTCTTTCTCCTGTCTAATTAAATTTTACGACCTCCCTTTTTAAACAGCATATGGGACACAGATTTCCTAGTCAGCTGGGGATCAGTAAGATACGTGTCTGCGTGTTACTCAAGTTCCAGCTGATTAAGCCATTGCGTGTACCAGAAGTTTCTTGTGATATTTGTACAGACTATCATGGACAGCAAAGCTAGCCTGAAGCTTTTTGATGAAATAAGTTTCATCCAAAAATGCCTCTATTTTTCTTAGCCAAAACTTTGTCAAAAATAGGTCAAATCAGATTTCAAGGCTGTGAAAAATTAGTTTTTATAAAACAAGATTTTGACACGTCAAATTAAAGATTTTGGTTTTCTGTAAAATGGCTTTTAGTTACAAGACATAAGTACAGTGGAAATGCTTTGAAAATCACCTAAATGAAATATTTCTATTGACATTTTTGACATTATTATTATTATTATTATTATTATTATTATTATTATTATTATTATTATTATTATTATTATTATTATTATTATTATTATTATTATTTAATAAAATTTGTCAAGTTTTTGATTATTTTGTCACAGTTTAAGAAAGACAGCTTTCCACAAGGTTGGAAAGAGTCCAAATCCAGTCCTGGTTCAGCCCGTTATATGGTAGAGATCTGAAAGCAAAACCCAGTAGAAGGGAATGAAGGAGAACCCATAAATGTTCTCAGAAAAAAAAGGAATGAGGTATTCTTGTTCTACTTGCCCTTTGCATCTGCTCCATAGCCTTTAATCATTTATTAGCAGCTTTAGTTCTGGTACAATTCTTATCAGGTATCTATTCCAACAAGTGAAGCATAATAGTAATGAATAATGGGGATACATTATTTTAGCGACTGCTCCTGATTCTGTTTAATGACTGAATACGAAATGGCTTCTCTTCCTTCTAACGTGGCTAGTTAATTTAGATTTACTTTAGATAACTGCTTACAGAAGCCATTCCTTAAAACAACAGGAAACTTTTTCATTGTTTACATATCTCATACAATAATGAAATACCTTTTGTATTTTTCTCAAGGTTATACAGAAAGCAACCTAGTATGTTAACCATGGATCATTGGGGAATTGCATTACATGAGAAAAATTCTCTCTCAGTGTATATCCTGAAAAAAAATTACTGGTTAACTTCAGGTTATGATGTTTGCTAAATGACTGCAGTTCTGCTTCAGTGGTTGAAAATGCAAAAAAAAAATTTGCATTTTAGTTCAAAGCAAAGTGTTTCCTATGAATTACAAAATTTCAATTAGTTGATGCAGTTAGTTGACCTAGAAATTGGAGTGGAAGAAAGTTTAGGTGGAACAGCTAGAGGTGAGCTATTTAAGTCTCAGAGATGTCACTGTGAAGAACTGTGGAAGAAGCATGTACCATTAGGTATATTTTCTTGAGTGTGTGGAAAAAAGGGAACAGAAGGTTTCAGCTGAGGCTTGTACTGAAAATGATCCATGAAAATGAAAGCTGCAGGTCCCACAGATTCCTGGCCTCACTTCATCGCTGTATTGTGTAGATCCTAGAAAACCCCCTAAAGGTTTTCTAGGAGCAAAGGGCTGCAGGAAAGGGGGACTGCAGACTCTGTACCATTGCTTCTCTTTTCTCTTTCCCTTTTGGTAGAGGTTGGTGCATGGGAAGCTCAGTTAATGGTCAACTGGCAGTCTCTGAAAACTGTGCTTTGTCAGGCTGGATTTCCAATTTAGCTGTGCCAGCCAACATGGAATGTTCTGGGTGGGTTCTCAGCTGCTGTGACTTGTTATAGACCTGCAATCCTGGGTAATTCATACTATGTGAGGATTTCTTTTACAGAATGAATACGAAAGAACATTTTGTATTTAATCATTTTCCATGACAGAGCACTGACGTGACCAAGACCATTTTATGCGGGTTACATAGCTATGATATTACCTCAGTTATTTTTTTAATAAAAAAAGACAGATAATGTTAAGTTTCTATTGTTTTTGCACTTCTGTATATGAATATATTTTTCATTCGCTAGGTATACTTATTTGTCCACTTGCAGAGGAGGCTTTTGTTGCTTTTTTTTTAACTGGTGTTGACAAAGTTTTGACCTGAGAATTAAGTTTCTTTCAGATTAAGGACGCATTACAATTTTCTTGCAATTTCACCAGCTGGGAGGAAGAGAATATTTTTTTCTTTTACAAGCATGAAGAATTATTTCCTGTCACCTCATGTGTGGTGTCATTTTTTACTCTGAGAGTTACAGAATATATGCAAGTTTTATTCTGTTTTACCTTTTCTTTACATTACCTAGTGATCCTGCTCTCTTAGCAAAATCTTCTTAGTATTTTCAGTCTTAATTCTGTTTGGAGTCCTTTATCTGACTCTTGTTACTCAGTTTGACTCAAGTGAATCCATGGAGGACTCTTCACAGACTGCAGAGGCTACTTCAAAAGCAGGATGTAAGAAGGGCTGTTCCAGCTCAGGCTGAAAAAGATCCATCTAGCCAGGTATTCTGGCTCCAAAAGTGATTAAAAGTGGTCAAAAATGGAGGGTAATTACTAAATATTATTATAAAATAGCAATCATGTAGTGATAGGTACCTGCCTTATATTCTGAACTTCTAGCAATCTGACCTCAAAAGTCAGAGGTAGAGACTTTCTATTCAACAAGTACTGATGGATGAGTTTATCCAGGAGATCTTTAACTCACGTCAAATTCTGTAAACCACAGCATTTTGTGGCAAGGAGGTTCAAAGTTACCACCATGCTGTATGAAGAAGTGCTTTTGGTTTAATTTGTTTTCAAACAGCTAATGATTTGATGCATCCTTGTTCACTGCCTCCCATGATACAAAAAACTTCCATTCCCTATTTGACCTGTCTTTGCTACTCATGATTTTAGAGAGTTCACTTCGTCTTCTCTTTGCCATGCACACTAATCCTAGTTTTTGTTATCCTTTGAAATCTTTACAACTTAGTTTTCAATTTCTTCTTTTTTCTCTTTCTTAGAAACAAACTGATGTATAATTTTCAGTGATCTCTCCAATGTATGCTGTATAATGAACTTCCAACAAGGGGACGTCCTTGAGTTTATAGCAAACAGGGATGCAAAGAATTCCTGCAGCTCACTGGCATGACCTTCTCTCTCCTGTGTGCTCCTTTTATATCTTAGCAATCTACTGCAACATTCGACAGGTGTCTTGCTTGCTACAGAAAAGTATTAACTACAAATTTTTGATGGCTGTCATTGTCTTTTTGGGCATCTGATCTGTTTATGTTCTATGTCTTATTTTCACCTTAAACTTTGTGAGGGATGTAATCTTTGTTAATGAACTACCTCTGTAACCATAGAAGCTTTTTTGAAAGTGCCGCCTCTGAGACATCGAGCTGCTGGGAGGTATCTTCCTCTTGGGCTTGTCACTTTTGGTACATCTTTTACAAGCTTCCACTTTCTTTTTCATGACCTCGATTGCTACTGTAGTAGGTTTGGGGGGGGGGGGGGGGNNNGGGGGGGGTGTCTTTATTGCTTATGCATGCATAATAAGTCTTATTTCATTACAGTTATTGTTAACATAGTTCTTTGATACAGAAGGATTCAAATGACAGGTCAGATGGCTTTCATGGTCTGCTTCATGTACTGTGGCTGTAGATTTTTTTTTCCCAAATTGCTTTTCCTTTCATTTAAGATGATGTGACCATCTACCTTTTTCAAGTTGTTCTGAATGAAGTTTAAAAATGGAAGATGTTTCTTTTTCTCTCAGCGCGCTACCATTCTTTATTGGCATAATTGTATTATTTGCAATACCTGTATTTGTAAGACAAGAGGAGGGTGTTGAAGTTCTTCCACACAAGGAGCAGCTGGCGAGTGTCAGTAACTCAAGCTGCAGGGCTGAGCCTGGCGTGTTTCCTGGCATTGTCCCGGGAGCTGTCCTGTTGTTGTGCTGCACGGGACAATGCTGCCCGGGGTGCTCAGCCACCCACTGCAGGGTTTGGAGCAGGGGCGTAGGAACACTGGCCTTCCAGAGAGGCCAGGGTTTACAGTTTCCCTCTGACCAAGGTCTCTGGGCCAAGTTCTACCCAGAACACCTTTGTGGAACTGCAGTACACATTAATAATAACATAGAGACATATGGGGAGCGGGCAGGCTGGTGCATGAGGCATGCTAACTGCAAAAAGCCAAATTTGGGGAAGTAATTTGAGAGAGTGCTACCAAAAAGTATTTGTCATTTTAAAATATGTTTCCCTAGTGCTTTTGCACTTGATTGATGGATTTACCTTACCTGAAACATACCCTGAAAGGCTCTGGCAGTTCAGCAGGCAAGAAAACTTCAAGTAAGTACTTTAGCTGTATCTGAGGTGATGAAAGCTAACCTGAAGGAGAGGAAAAGGCATTAAATGATTATATGCTTCTGGAGGAAATTAAAACTTGAAAAAATACTTTTTTTTTTTTCGAAAATCACATACTGGAAATGCCAAGGGAAATGCATTTAAATGAAAACTTGCATCCCAGGTATAATTGCGCTATCATTAGCATGGTTATTGGCTTGGGTCCTGTTAACAAAATGCTCCATCTATTTTGTTATTAGCTTTTACATCAGGGTGTTACAACAGCAGTAGGTAAGCAGGACACAGGAACTATCTTCATTTTCCTTGGAATGTGCCCTTCAGTCTCAAATACATGTAGAAGGCTATAAAGGAGCCAGTAAGGTGTTCACTGAATTGCCTAAGACACCTTTCATAGGTGGGAGGGCTCAGTTCTGCTTCAGACTATGCAAGGTTGCACTGTCCCCCTTTTTGAAACATACTGCGAAGGTCACAAGCACCATCAATCTGACAGCATTTAAGACAATAGTATAATTATAGTAATGCACAAATGAATGAAATTCTTGTTTTAAGAGACTCTCTTGTCTTCCCTCATGCTTCATTTTGGTGAAAGAGGCTTTATGTCTAGACAGGCAAAGACTTGAGACCTACTTTTATCTCAATCAATTTGCTTGTGCTCATTGAGACTTTAGGAAATCTTTGAAACCTTCAAGGGATCCAAGCAAATTTCTGCAGGATCATAATTTTTTTTTCTCCCCTTGTAAGTTTTTAGTGCTGAGCTGTCTTGAAAACATGTGCAGAAATAATCCTGTGCCAAGGTGTGGGATCCAATATGCCTGTAACCACTCTGGCTTCGGGTTACCTGTAAACTGAGAAAGACATTCTTAAATGTTTTTAAACATGATGAGGACACCCTTTATATTCCAGCAGAAATTAAAACTTGTAGTCAAAGATGGATCTGGAGAAAGAGCATTCCCTATGCACATGTTGATTCAGATATTCTCAGTGTGGGAAGTGTATCTGTCTAGGCCTAGAGCTTTAGGTGACCACATTTTGTCTCTTAAAAATGCCAGTGTTTCTGTCTGGCCATCCCTCCTCATTTGCCGGGGACTGGATTTTTGTCACCAAGCTGATCCTTGTCCAGTCTGCTTCAAGAGATGAGGACCAAAGGCGTGTGAGTGAGAGCCCAGCCTTTGAGATGTTTTGTGCCTTTAGCTCCTGGTGACGTTGGACTACAGTGCACCTTTGCATCTCTTTCAGTGTCTTCTTTAGGACTTTGAAAGCAGTTCTTCAGCAGCATAGTCCAGAGCGCCTGCAAGAGTCCATAGACAGTGAGTGGCTGAAGCTGTATGTGGTAGTCTGAAGCAGCTTTATTGCGACACTGCGGTGATACCATCCAAACTGAGGTCTTTTTATAAAGTGCAGTATTGTTTGCCAGACCGATGTTAACATGCATGATTTAAATGATGGCACAAGCAAAACTTTGGTTCAAAATGGAGATATTAAAGATACCAAAATATTATCTTTCCTCTTGCCAATGAGAACGGCTGGCAGGATGGGTTTACTGAACAAAATTTTGGCCAGATGACAAAGGTTATCATTTTCACAGACTTTCCTTCTGAAATACAGGATTAACAAAATATGCTATTTTTTTAATTTCAAAATTGGAGGGTTTGTGTCTTTCATCCGGTCAAATTTAGCTTAAAAGTGAAAATAATATCAAAGTTACATGCACCATAGGGAGACTGTTAATGTGGTAACAAAGGGCATTTGGCCAGTTAAAATAATAAAAGACTATACAGCTTTCCCAGCGATGGCTGGAGCCCAATTTCCACTTTCCAAGTAGAGCCACAATATTCCTTTCCAAATTATGCGGTTTGGCACGATTCAGAGTGAGTAAACTTACTTTCCTACAAGGGAAAAGTATAATTAAGATTAAAAACATGGTCATGCAGTATTATGCTTCAAGTAAGCAATAATACTCCATGGCATGTACATTAGTCAATATTCATACACCCTGGACAGGCTGAGACAGAGACAAAGCAATGGCTCAGCATACAAAAAGATACATATATTATCTTAAAAAACCTATGTGCAAAAGTGAAATGCAAATGGTTACTTTATTTCCTTACTAGATTATTTTAAGGGAATATATTTTCAGTGTTCATGTGTATAACACTCATAAATATTACTTTAAAAATACCTTTTCTGTTAACATTTTATGCTTTTTAGTAATAAGTGGATTTGCTGTTTTTGTTTTCTCAGGGTGTCTGTTTTGTTGGGGGGTTTTTCTGCTATTAAAGGCAAAATGGTTTGAAGGTTTCTTTTTTTTTAAATCATTTAACTGATTAAGTTTGTTAGAAGGACTTTCAGCCTGGATGGTTACACTGGAAGCCTCTAAGAGTCTATTCTTAATTTACAGTAATCCACCTTCTAGGACTCTGAAAGTGACACGAAGCCTGCAAAGACTCAACAAAGTTGAAGATAAAGTCTCAGGACTGGAAAAAAGAAAACAGCTTCAAAGTTGGAAGTGAACTTGCAGGGGCTTTGTGAGGGTAATTTTTGGTGGTTTTTGAGGGGTTGATAGTATTTTTTAAATGAACGAACTGTTCAGCTGAGGCTCAGACAGAGAGGGGAACACGCAAAAAGAAAGCTTGGTGACCCAGTGTATGTAATACTGTGGCAGCAAAATGGGAACAGTGCTGTGAGACATCTGCTCAGTCTTTGCTACTGACACTGCTCATGGGAAAGGCCTGTGATATGCCAGGAGGAAGATGAAAAAAGAAGAAAAAGTAAAACTTCAAAAAACATGGAACCACTCCCATCACCTGAAGCTTAGACCACACACCTGAAAGGGAGTAACCCACATCCAGCTCTGTGCGGAGTGTGAACAGCCTTATCTCCCTTTCAACTCCACCATTTTGCACATCTTGTGTATAAAGTGCTTGTAAGGGAGGAATTGATTATTTATTTCCTGTTTCTTTCATAATTACAGTAATCTGTAATTATTAAAGAAACAGGAAATAAATTATTTATTTGAAGAAACCGGAAATAACTGATGGTATTATAAACCTTCATGAGCTGCAGCATCTCACCATTGCTGCTATTTGTCTCACAGCTGGTACAGTTTCTTTCACTTCCCAGCTCCACTGGCTCTGCTAAGATCCCGAAGAGCCTCCTAAACCAGCCCTGCCTATTGCAGTTCTGTGTGTGAAGGAGTAGGAAATGTGTGGGCAGCAAAACTGGGAGCACGTTTGTGACTCGCTGTATCATTTCCATAGTCACACGGGCTGTGCACAGTACACATACTGCCTTCTCGGAAACCACAAGTCAACAGCTACTTGCATGCAACACTCTGGTCTTCTACACAAAATACGCCCTGAAACACTTGATTTTAAGGTGTCACTTGAAAGACAGAAAAATCCTCATCAGCTATAGAGTTGCTCTCAGCATTAAACTACTCTGAAGCAGGACCAAGTTGCCAAATCCCTCATATTGTAAGACTATGTCATTGGAGACTGTGTCATTTTAAACCACTCCCATCCCAGACTGAAGGGGAAGCTGGAGTCAGTGCTGGAGCAAGGCACAGGGATCTGTTCCATCAGCTGCCTGCATTAGCCTGCATGGCACAGGAGCATCCATGCTGATGCACAGCTCCTAATTCCCAGAGTGGATTTTTGTTCCGCTTTTTCTCTTGAATTAACATGGCACTTCGTACAATGTGAAATTGAAACTTATCCTATCCTTCTGTTTCACCTCTACTTTAACCCTCTTAAAACAGATTTATTTCACCAAAGTTACCGTACCATCTCCATACTAATTAATTTTCTTTCAGGAAACAACAGATCTATTTTGCCCTGAATCAGAGCTCCAAGAAATCTAATGGCAAGGAAGCTAACACAAGTAATAGAGAGAAAATAACTGAGGAAAAAAAACCCCTCTGTTTTACACAGAAAATATTTTCTGGATGCTTCTCCATATAGATGCCAAACAGTATTAACTTATTGATGAGGCCAGCTTCTCAGGGAAACATAAATGTTCTCAGCTTGGGAAATTATTATTGATTTTAATTTCAAAATGGCACCAGAAAGTACTGCACAAAAGGAGAAGCTCATGTTTTGTATTAAGATGGTAATACAAGCATTCCCCGTGTAAGTAACTGCTGAAGGGCAATGCTCTGCTCTCTTTGCCCCCACTCCGCCTACCTTAAATCACTTAAAAAAATATTTTTCTATATAGAACCTGCATTAAATAACAAAATTATACTGTGCAAAAGAACATCCTGTCAAAAGTATACCAAACCCACTGTACTTGGATGCATCAATTGTATTTCATTTTTCTTGTATGTTCTTGCAATGCTTTCATCACCCCTATGGCCTTGTGTATCCTCCAGCAGTATATGAAGCAATGTGGCTGGTATCTGTTGTGTAGTTTAATTCTTTCTTAATCAGCCCAACACCTCTGTGAGATTAAAATCAGTAGGGTAGTGTTACCATCTACTACATGTTCTACTTTCTGTGACGCTTCACTTTGCCAGGTACTTTGCAAATCCCTTTCCTTTATCAACATAAAAAGTGTATCATTGTCTAAAGACGAAAGACTAATAACAAATCTTTGTCCTGGTTTGACAAATACTTTTATTAACTACAATAGACAGAGGGACAATAGAAAGAGGTGTATTAAGGGAAAGAACTGTTTTAAAATTAATCTTGTCAAGTTAAAATGATCACTTGGTTGCACCCTGCTGCAGTGAAGGCCTGCAAGTTTCTGATGTCCCAATTATTTCTAAAAATACAGTGAATTATGGGTAAAGAAAATAAACACTTATGACAGAAATATCAATTAATTTACTTCTTGAAGCCACTATTTGCATATCATAGAATCATAGAATGGTTTCGTTGGAAGCAACCTTAAAGATCATCTAGTTTCAAACCCTCTTTGAAGTGCAGAGGTGCCTTTCACTGGACTAGGTCATTCAAAGCCTCCTCCAACCTAGACCTGAACACTTTCAGGGGAGGGGCATCCACATCTTCTCTGGGCAACCTGTTCCAGGGCCTCACCACCCTCACAGTCAAGAAGTTTTTCCTAATACCTGATCTAAACATACTCTCTTTCAGTTTAAAGCCATTTCCCCATGCCCTTTCACTACATGCCCTTGTGAAAAGTTCCTCTCCACCTGTTTTGCAGGCTCCCTTCAGGCAGAGGAAAGCCACAATTAGGCCACCCCAAAGCCTTCTCTTCTCCAGGCTGAACAATCCCGATTCTCTCAGCCTTTCCTCACTGGGGACATGCTCCAGCTCTCTGATCATCGTGTTGGCCCTCATCCGGACTCACTCCAACTGGCTGATGTCCTTCCTGTGCTGGGGACCCCAGAGCTGGATGTGGCACTCCAGGCACTCCCCTGCTTTGTATAGCAGTGATTATTGCACAGCTATCAGCTCCACAGGGGTGCCCCAAACAAAATATAATGTATTAAACATTACTTATAATGCATCAAAAAGTTAATGTGCTCGCTTTACCACTTCAACATCAAAGAAGGTATCAAGGAGGGCACCCTAAGTAAAACTATCTTTTAATAACTTAATAAAATAATCCTGAGCAGATACAGATTCCCTTCCCAATAAGCAGATTCCCATCAAATTTAAAACTGACAAAAAGGAATTTTCAAGAATTTTCTAAAGCTGCAAGCCCTAGCCGATAACTCTTTTAAATAAATTTTCTCATGCAGCACTCTTATGCAATTTTTTTTAAAAAAAAGCTATCACATGACTTTTAAATAATCTTTCTCCCTCTAAAAAATCCCTCAAGAATCTAGTTTATCTTTCTAAGGAAGGGTGAAGCTGCTAAGTGTGGAAATTCATTACCCTTCTGCTATCTATAATTGCACAGCTAAAGGTGTTTTATAAATTGCTGGCTTCCACATCAGAAGGAGGAAATGTCCATAATTTTCTTAGGGATTCGGGGTTTCCAAATTCCTAGCGATCTGAACTTGCAGTCCAAAATCATCACCATGCTTCTGAAAATGTCCATGTCTGTTAAAACGTGAGAGTTATATAGTCTTCGTTCCAGAATGTATGGTCCTTAAATGGAACCTTTACGACCAGGCAGTATCAAAACGCTTTTTTACCCTGGAAGTAATTGATGTAATAATCCTAATTATTTTTAAATGCAATATTTAAGCAGCTGTGAGTATGCAAGGCCAAAAAGGAATGTCCTAATGTATTGTATGCAGTGTATCACACTCAAACCTTTATGTTCTATCATATTACACTGAAGCATTTGTGGAAACTCCTAATTCCTTAATACATCATGCCTGGTGCTGTCAGTGGGCTAAATGCCTCTATTTGGTCTCTCAACATTATTCCTTTCTATTTTTCTATTATCTTTGGCATCAGCTTATCCCAAACATGTGTTACCCTTGGAAAAAGCACATTAAAAATACACACTGCTAAACTCACTCTTGAAATGTGTGGTGTTGGCAGTGGAGACATGCACTCAAGGATCAATTAAAAAATCTGCTGTAAACTAGGAGCATATCAGTTGTAAATAACACAGGAGATAGATCTACGTATGCATATTAGCTGGCTGCAGGGTTATTAAGTTGCCAGTGGGATACAACCATGAAAAAGCAGATGCCACCCAGGCATGAACCAGATAAACTATTTCTTATTAGAGAAAAGTAAAAAATATATGCCACTGCTTAAAGCACCTGAGAGGTCTCACACAGATCTTTTTCATCACATTTGTGGAAGGTGAAACAGATGAAAAGCTGGATAGATTACAAGAGTGAAGTCCTTTTAAGAGTAAGGCTAAAAATTTTTTGCTTGTTTAGTCTAGTAGAAACAAAAACTGATACAGGAAATAATTATTCTCTAAAACACAATAGGGTGGTAAACAGTAGGCAAGGAAAAGAACTATTTACTCTAGCAGACAATGTTGGCACAAGAACAAATGGGTGTAATTTGGCCATGAATAAATTTAGGCTGGAAGCTAGAGAGATTCTGGCCATAAAAGTGGTGAGGTTCTAGAGTAGTTTTTCAGTACAAATTGTGGGGACAAAAAAATGACAGCTTAGGCTATTTAATGATGAGGATTGTTGACTTCATGGAAAATGCCACAAACATAGTTCCCTGGATAAGTAAAGGACTGCATTTTGATAATCCAGGAGATTGTTCCCAGCATTATGTTTGCCTATCTTCTGAAAGCGTGGGGTGTAAAAAAAAAAAAGAAATTGAAATTAAACCTTATTTATGCATACAGTGTTAAAAATAGTCCTTAAGCAAGTGCCATCCATATGTAAAAGGCCTCTGTAATTATATTTGTGCTTTGCAACAGGAAAACAATTTAACTTGATAAATAGGTATTGCATTCAATGGTTGGAATTTAATTCTTTTTAATGTGAAGATGCAATTTGTCATATTCTAATTTTCGTGGGGTTTATAGTGTATCTTTCTACTACTTTTATTTTGCCTTGTTTTCTTTAAAGGTGTAGACCACAGTATTATCACTGTGAACAACAATGAGAAACAGATGGAAAATAACATCTTCCTATTTATTTATACCAGTTGATCCACATTTGGCCCCTGAGTGCATCAGATGAGCATTTGCTGTTAGTCTAAATCAGTACTAGGGAAAAAAGCCCCTGATGGTCACCATGGAAAGACGGAATCTGAATATTGCAAAGAAAGAAGAAAGCATAAACCAAACATATTTGAGTTAGAAGAATAACTTAAAATTCAAAAAGGGTGTCCAAAGAAAACAAGGAAAATGTTATGAAGCTAATTTCCACTAATACAAGAAGAATTTGCTGAGATTGCAGTCAGGAGTTTAGTCGAGAGACCCAAAATGAAAGCACTTCTTAAGGTTTTCTTGTGCAGTTTCTGATGCCTTCTATAGTCTCTCTATTAATAGCTAATAAATATGGTTCACCCAACACTGGAGTGGCTCTTGAAATTCAGATCTGTGGTAAACCACTATGCCATCTGAAGAACTAGTTATTTAAAAACTAATCTGTGTTCTCTCCTCAGCAAAGCCAAGCAGCAGAAAGAAAACCAGAACATTGCAAAGGCAAAATGGTGGTATTTCCCTATCAATGTAAAAATATAAATAAGTAACAGAACCCTAAGGAAAATAAAATTAAATGACTGCATATGCATAAAGTTGTGTTAAAAATTCTTATTTGCAAGTGTATGTGTGCACATTTGTATGTAATTATAAATTTATTTTTATCATAAATTATTTATAATTTGTGTTCTCTGTAAGCCCACTTGCAAAAGATTTACTATGGAAGAAACTGTATTATCAACTGTATAGCTGTTAGGTTATTGTGAAAATGTCAAAACATAACTCAGTCTTCAGTACAATTTAATTCACCTTTGTATGAAAGTGTTTTTTCTCTTCTTTTTTTTAACCTCTTCTTACCCATAGTTACTAAGTACGGTGTTCAGTAGCTTTTGCTATTTACATCTAACTGAAGCTACAAGCCTGAAGGCCTCAGTAAACTTTTGAGAGGACACCATGCCTTGTCTGTTAAACAGAGGAATGTGTTTCCCCTCTGTGAAGTCTGGTTTGCCCATCCCAATAGCACCCAAACAGCAGGTGGGACTTGGTAAAGTTTTACTGTGGCTTGTAAATGAATAGCCACTGATTTGGCTTTTGAAAGTGAAACCACAATTTCCAAGCAGGAGAAAAAAAAGAGAAGCAACCTTAAGTGCCGGGTTATTGTGTGTTTCTGAAGGCTGTGAACAGTGGAAATGCAACTACAATATGGGACGAAATTTAACACATGGGGTGTGATCAGCAGAGATCAGGTAGATGAAAGCAAAGGTGTCTCTCTCCATTAAGTTTTACACCTTTGCTGATGGTGGAGAGGTCATGAGCAAAACCCAAACCATTGGTAAGGATTCAAAAGGTGATTTGGTTTATGCCAGGTAGCGCATCCTACCAAAGCTGATTCTTAAAATGCAATGAAGATGACCAGATTTTAGTCCTGTCCCTTCTAACTTCTGACTCACGTCTCTATCCTGGCCCCCATGGCCCACTGCTAGCAGTCTCTGTTACTATAGTTACATTCAACCTCAGTTTATTATCTCCAGGTTTTACTTGACACTCATGTCTCTGCTGTGATGCAATGGGACAGGCAAGATCCAAAATTCTGCTTCAAGTAGTTTTCCAGCTCTGAAAGGATTCATGATTTAACTAGCAAACTGAGCTTCCATGAATGAAATTAGTAGAAAGGCTCTAGTGGTCATCAGCATTGGAATTATCATGAAATAGAGGCAGTAACCCTGGTTTCTGATTTATCTTTGTGTTGGACTAGTTTGAATTTCTGTCTCTGGCATTTGGATGTGCTGATTTTTGAAGTAACTTTTCTCAACAGACTACGTTCTAATCCAGCAGAAAAAAAATAATATTTGGGAAGCTATTAAATACAGTTTCAATACCCTTGGTGGTGTCTATTAATTATCAGAAAACTGAATAAACCTGTTTTGGAGTAGGGAAGAATATAAAGTGCTTTGAAAATGGTGATAAATCTTAAAAGATGGGGGAAAAGAGTAAATATACTTTTAAGAAAGTTGGTGACAGGCACTTCTAAAATAACTAGATACTTATCTGTGATCAATGAAAATTGCATTCCTAATTGCGCAAAAGCCACCTTATCCCTTCATATAACTTCACTTTACTAATTTAAATCATTTTCTCATGCAGATACACCAAGATTGACTAAACCTGGATCGTGAAGGAATTCAAATAACTCACAGCCCTGATGCAGGTTAATAACCACTTTTTTTAAAAAAACAGACTAAAAACCCAGCCCAATTTTATAGTTACAATAATTAGAAAATGAAGTGCACATAATGGGAATAGTCACAGATACTTCTGGTGTAAATTGCTTGTCTGCCTAAACCAACAAGTTTCCCTACTTCTGATATTCCAGGATACATTCGTTTATTTTCTAGATTTTCTTATTTCAAATCTGTCTCTTAAAATTCAGTGTTCTGTCTGTGGGTAGTGAAAATCAGCACTTTACTGTGTGTTGTTTAAATGAAAATACAGAAACTTCCCTGTTACCGTGGTAGATTGTTACATGACCATGAAAAGATCTGTTTGCATTGTATTTAAGTGCTCACTGATAAATATACAGAATATTGGCTACCTCATTTCTAGAAGTCACTCCAGCCCGGGCCTTATAAGTTCTTAAATCTTTGCAGAAGACACACAAAGTTTACAAAACTGGTGCCAGCAGATGAAAAGCTTTTCAAGACTTACACACTAATTAAATTACTTTCTGCTACAGGCAAGTTTGTGAATGCTGCAAGAATGATCGGTTAGGGGTATTATTATTGTTATTGTTATTTCTAGCACCTAATCAGGTCCTGAAAGCAGTTATTCTTTGGAAGGAGTGGGAGTCACACTTTCTTTTAAAAGCAATCATCAATTCATCACTGCAAGTGCATTTCATTTTTGATAAAAATAGGTAAGAGGCTTACAATAACGTTGTTCAAAAACTGGCTTACCCTTATATATGAATCTTTCAGCTATAGTTTATAGCTTTATTTGTTATATGTTTTCTAAAAATTATCTTCTCTATCTGAAAATGGCACATTGTTTTCTCAAATATTTAGTGATTATTCTTCCTTCAGATAAAAATCGACTCTATAAAGTAAGGACCTTTTGTTTTCCCTTCAAAAAGTTGTTTTTTCTTGACAGGTATTGTGGTTAAATATACAGTAATGCAAATATTTTCCACTGTGTTGTTATGAATGCACAGAAATTGTGGAAGAAAGTGTACTACTTATCTACAAATAATATAAACTCTCTGGGTAGAAATATGTACCTGCCAAGAGTCCCTAGGCTACTGCTGTAGTGGAAGATGAAAGGACCTCTCCAAATTTGAAACAGAAGGGAGGTTGGGAATTTTTCAGTACTATATTAAGACAGCATTTTAATGTTTTATAAATAAAAAAATATTGTGGTTAGGTATTCAGTCTTTTTCACACATTTATGATACTCCTTGACAACTATATTATATTTTTGCCCCTAACATTCCCAAAGTATCACTGAAACTTAAAATTCTTTGGAGTAGCCAATTTTATAACTTTTGTGTATTAGCCAGTGATCAAAATTCCCCCAAGTTATGTATGTATATGTATATATATATATATAAAAAACACAGACTTAGGATGTGCCTATTGTTCTTAAAGAGCATGAACTCTGTGCTCAAGACAAACTCTCAGTGAGCAGCAGTTCCGTCTTTTTGTCCTCATTTCCTGAAGAGCCTGCTCCTAATTTACCACACACAGCACTAATGATGAGAGCACTACTTTCCATCAGGATTTCCCCCAACTGTTACTGATTCATTATGTGACTCACATTTGTTAAAGAAATTATTTTCATGAAGTGCCCTGTAAGGTGAACGAATTGTGTTTATAGAGGTACTTATTTACAAAAATAAAATAAAAACTCAGAGATTATGGTTAAAAGTGGTGTCTAAATTGAGGCAAACCATCAGAAGCACCAGAAAATTACTTTTTTGTAGTTTTTTCCCCAATGAAATCCACCCTGCACATACTCCCATGGACTCCAGATACTGCTCTGAGAGCTTAGCAAATTACACACAGAGTGGGGCATTCAGAAGATGGAGCACATGTCCTTAAAATATTTTTTTAGATAATTACCTAGCATCAAGTACTGTGGCAGAGGAAAGGGTACACTCCAACTCCTAAATAGAATGAAACAAAGACAGAATACAAAAAACACAAACGGCAAGCAATTCATAACCATATCAAGCCCATCAGCTTGCAAAGACAGGCTGCCCCTCATGAAAAGGTGGTAAGTTTACTACAGACAAGCTTTGAGGAGAACCATACCTTTTGAGAAAAGGAGTCGCAACTATTCATGCTTACTTGTATGCATAACAGAGGGCATGCTATGTCACTCAAAGGAAAAGCAAAAATACCATTACCAAAAAGCCCAGTTTAAATGAGATGGAGCTGCTTAAGCCAAATCTGAAATACATGGTCACTTTACAGACATTACGGGTGCAGTGGCATAGGCGGCCACATTTACATGCAAATTAAAAGGCCTTAAAGCTGCATCTGAACAGTAGTGCTAGCACTGTGTATATGTGTATGAGTAAACACTGGTGTAGTCTCTTGGGTTATGGACCCTTTTCCCACAATGTCAGTTCAGCAGTTCAAATTTTCTGCGTGACTTGGAGTTTCACCACATGATACTCGTGCTAGGTATGAATTTGATAAGATTGCAGAAGAGCTGCCTCTGAAAACATAGAAATTAAAGATATTCCTACTCCTCTTTAATGACTTGATAATGGCTTT
The DNA here is from genome assembly GCA_013400235.1 of Oriolus oriolus. NCBI lineage: Eukaryota > Metazoa > Chordata > Aves > Passeriformes > Corvidae > Oriolus > Oriolus oriolus. Next base: position 204,955 of record VXBT01011614.1, read on the forward strand.
TTCCCACTTTTGCTTTGTATGAGAGTCAGAAGTTTGTCACATCAATGCCTCTCTGCACACGTGCCTCTCCCCTGGCCCCACCAACCGGGACATTGCCTTTAAGAGCACAGAATGTGGGATCTCATGCATTTGCTGTCTCAGTGCAACTTCTTACCTGCAGGTCAGAGGGGTAGCCAGTTGCTGTGACTGCTGTGCCACTGGAGATGGGTTTTGAATGAACATAGTCAGAAGAAACAGAAAGAGGTGAGTACAACAAAAGGCTTTTCTATTGAGCATTTCACTGAGTGTAACTGCATATAATTTAGCTGCACATTCATTTCTGCACTATCTCTGTGAAATACTGAGTATAAGTGAACAGTACAGTGCCAATACCACAATCTATCAATTTATGTTTTTTCCATTTCAACAACGTTTCCCAGTTTAGCACTTACCACAATTGCTAATTCATTGTGTGTGCTTCACTATGCATGACCAGCTACAAATGAGGTATATCATTGCAAATATTCTTTTGGATACAATTTCTTGGTAACCTTTGAGACAAGACCTGTGGCAGAAATAATATCAAATGTAATTAGAAAAGAAAAAAAAACTCATGTTTTTGGGCACATCTTTGGCCCTATTTTGAATTTGCACTCATTTTTAGCCATGGGGTTTTTTTAGAACAAGTCCTAACACAGCAAGAAGTTTAACCTGACCTGGAAAACCCACAGCAAGAACCTCTGTTGGCATGAGACCTGGGAAACCCATTGCCTCTTCTGCAATTCCCATTTAGGATTTCATTTCCCTCTTTTGGTTGGTCAGAAATAATTCGATTTTCAGAACTTCTGGTTATGTCACACAGCTAAAAGCACAGAGCAGGTGTACATTCATAGTCCATAAAGAAACTGAACTGATACTGTGAAATGCAGTGCAAATACTTTTAAAGCCAAAGGTGGGTTTTGATCCTGTCATTATAATATAAACTGACATGGCAAAATTATTTACCTCTATCACATCCTGGAATTATCACATGGCATCAAAGAGGAAGTGAGCTGCTCAGGTATTTTAATTGTGTCAATGAACCATTTGGATTTCCTTCTGTTTAACTCTGAATTTCCTGTGTCAAAAGTGATTGGTTTGGAAATGCTGCTGTTTTCCTTTCAAGTAACATTGGTCTTGCTTTCTTCCTAATGTTTTTCTTTGCAAATAATGGTGTGAAATTCATAGCAGCCAGAGTGCAGGAGAATCTAGCAATTCTTCATACATAATCATTAATAATGCATTTCTCTGCATTCTTAAGGGATCATATTTCCATAGGCAGTTGCAATTAATTCAAAGCAACAGTACAGAGAAAAAAAAAACCCCACAACAGACCCTCCTATCCTCAGGGCTCTTGTCCAAATAGATACAACCATTACAGATCAGAACTTGTGTGTTTTATATCAGATGATCAAGCAGAATTGACAAGCAAGTGAGTACAAATATAATCAACAAAGGTACAGACAAGAAGGTCCCTTCAGCTGTCAAATAAACCTATCCTGAGATGTTGATTTCAGTGTATGTATAGCTCAAGTCTTGTGTCCTAGTGAACAGAAAGAATCTTCTGCTCAACATTGTGTCAACTATACACGACTCTTGTAATCAAGGAGGGAAAAACCCAACAAAATAGCAGCAACTTTCACAAGAAGGATGTAATGGAAAGAAATTAATGGATCCATCTTTTATGTTGATGGCACAGGGAGACTTGTTATTGAATTCCGTGGTAATAGAATGGGCTTCAGTATGTTTTTAATGTGCATGGCTGCATCATGGTTGCTGCCTAGACACAGATAAAGGGTCCACCAAATGCATGGGGGTAATTTTACTGAAGTGGATATCTGTGTTTAGTTAGGAAGTCATGTAAATAAGGGTTTTTTCCTTCCTTTGCCGTTGCAGATTGATTTGTAGACAAGTGTAAAACAGTGAAAAACAGGCATAAACCCAGCCTAACACATCTTTTGATATGATGTGTATTAACTGTTGAATCCCTATTGCTGAAATTAGTGGCTTTAAGTTAGAAGTTTAGTGTTGCAGTCTGCCATTTATTTTGACACACACAATTATACATCCTAAACACTTCAGCTGTAGCTACCTGACTGGCTGTAGCCCTATCAGAAAACACATGGATGATATGACATGACTACATTTTAATACTTTCTATGAGGTAATAGTGCTAATATTCTCTTCACAATCCTGGGTCTGAAAAGGTTTAAAGGCTTTTTTCCCATTTGCATGTGCAGTGTATCCTGCTGACAGACTGCAATCCTGCTGCCTTTGAAACACACACCACCCCAAAAGGCAGAGTTCACTTCCCAAGGTTTCCAAACTTTTCCAGAGTACTTTTAGCAGAGTCTCACACATACTCGTGCCATGTGAGTGTGCTGTCCTAACAGCCTCTGGCAACTACAGCAGGGGCTCACACTGGCAAACAACATTAGGCCCGACCAGCACTGCATGTTTGGGAATGTGAGGCCAGTATGGAGCAGTGGGAGAAAGCCAGGGGAAAGTTTAAACTGTTTTTTTCAGTAACAGAAACACAAAGTTAGAGGACTCCAGCGTCCAAGAAGGATTTGGACTGGGCCCTTACATGAAGCCCACCAATAGCTTGTAAACTCTCCTTTAGCTCTGCTCTGCACTTGTTAGTGAGGACACCTTGCACCCCATGGCCAGCTGCTTTCCACAGGCTGTCACAGCAGATAGGACTGATAAAAAAATTAGGACTGTAAAAACTCCATGAAATCCAGCTGGTTAACAGACCATGATTTCAGTGCAGCATATGATACTGGAATGCTGTGGCAGTAATAATAATACTGTAAATGCTGCCAGGTACTTGTATGGTATTTTGCAAAACATTCACATTCCTGTTTGCATGGTCCTTGCAGTACAGTAGTTAAAGCAGTATATGTTATATTTCTGTACATGAAAACATAAAACGCTCTTCATAAAATAGTTAAACCACAATGCTTGGTTCTCTTCAGCAAAATTCAGTCTAAACCTCTTGATTTTATTACCACAGTAATAACGTAGGTTTTACACTTTTACCAAAGTTTTGGTATTTGCTCTCAGATTTTTCTTTGTTAAGTGTCGAATACTACATGAAAATGAAGCATATAAATATAGCACTGAATGGACTAATTATTTCCAGATAGTGTAGTAACTTGAGAGTGTGTTGTCTAAGAACAGCCATTTGCTAAATCACATTACTGAATCATTTAAAATTTGAGACTTTTGTATAGTCATATTTTGTGCCCTTTCAAATTCCTTTGTTATCACAGCTCAAGCTGTAAAACCTTTTGCCTCTGCTACCTCTAGAGAACAGTCTCCACTAATATACAGAAAATTTCGAAGTACAGTAAATTGTGTTTTGTGAAAATAAAATACATAAATCCAAAGGTTTCAAGACCATTAGTATTTTGATAGAATCGGCACTTATTTAACAACAGTAAAGAGCAAAACGGTCTGTAAATTGTTTTTTGCATAGCATTTCTAGAAGTGTATTTTCAATAAAAATCCACATTTTAAAAATGCTTTCTTACCCAGTTTTAATGTGAACAAATATTGAAACATTTAATTAGATGTCATGAGATCATGCTGTGTTATATAACTATGTGCTGTAAACATGCATTTCCCTCAACAGAAATACAACACAGCCATAGAAGTAAGACTAAACACTGCTTACCTTCCTCCCTTAGAAAATATTCCCTGAAGGCAGAGTAAATCTGATCATAAAATGAAAAACAAGCCTGAAGTATATAACTCACACACATACAAACAGCAGATACAGTCACTTCCATGAAGAATGCCTGTTTCTAGCCTTCTGTACATATTTCTCACTTCTTCACATTCTAGTTTTGCTACAAGGACTCAAACTATGCTTAAAATACTATTCTGCACCATAGCTATAGGCACCAACATATTGCATAAAGGGTACTTACTGTTCCAGAAGTCACACATCATCCTATAGGAAATTCACACCTCCAAAAGAGGGATTTGTTACAACTGAGCAGATTGCGGCAAAACGCAGCGCCTGGCTTGTCAGAGAAAGTTGTTACTTTCAGAGATCAGCACATATTCATTCACAGAGCACAGTAGCTTTACATTTATGTATGTGCATGCGTACCTACACATGCACACACACACACACACACACACACACAGAGAAGGAGTCGCAGCCTGTCTCTCACAACCACATGCTAATTGCTGAACAGGGGGGAAAATCTTGTTAGTATTGCATGCGATCGTTTTTCTTGACCATGGCTTTTGCATACATTTTTCACATAGTACAACCAAGACCGGTGATGCTACAAAGCATTTCTAACTCAGACAGGAGTAATTATTCACGTAAGGCACCGAACTCATTTTGGCTTCCCCAGTGAGAGCGCTGCAACTGCAGCAGCAGTGCAGGGTCCCTGTGCTGGCACTCGCTTGCTGCAGTCTTTGTGCATGAGTATACATTATAAACTAATTAGTAACACAAAGACATCTGATACCCAAGAACTAAAGAAAATCATAGAGAATCAATCAGATCCTACAGCAGGCATGTAGATTGGCTGTAAAACTATTTAACAGTAGGTAGATTTTTTTCCTGTTCTGTCAAAGTTAAAGGTACCAAAAGGAATCACACACTAAGGCATTTTTGTTCCACTGTGATATTGATCCAATGCCAGACGTAGTGAAACACAATGGGCACACAGTCAGCCTTGGTAAATTAGGTAGATTAGAGATCATTTGATGGTATTCTATTGTTGCTATTGTAATCACAGTAATTTTCACTGGTAATGGTGCTTCGTGATGAAGTGCGGTTCTCACAGGATAATTGTGAAAGGTATCGAAAGATTCAGGGTGTAGCATCTGGTTTTAAAAGCTCTTCAGATTCAAATTGGCATTTTACTTTATCTTGAAAATTTATTAGAGATTCAGATCATGCCGGTTTAAATGGAAAGGTGAAAGCAGGGTAATTTCAATCTATGAATTATTCAGATTCAGACTGGTGAAATTGCCATCCATGAACTGATTCTCTGACAGTCTCTTTTGCAGAGCCTCCATTACGCTTGTCATTTTTATTTCTTTATCTACAATCTCTTTCTCAGTTACTGAGCTCGTCCCTTAGGGCTGTGCTTCACAAACCAAGTATTTAAAATTGGCAATAACCTAAATGTGTTGCTGTCTCGAATCGCAGTCTCCACAGGCTGTCTTTTCCAAATCATTAAAAGCCACATTCACGATGGTGTCTGTTAGGCTCTTCGATTAGACGAATTAAATTTAAAAAAATAAAAAGCCAGCAAAGAGAAGAGACCGGGGTGTCATATCGAAGAAGAGCTATGTTCCTGTAACAGTCCAGCAAAGAAAGTGGTGCTTTGTGCTTGTTCCTTTGTTGTCAGTGTAACCCGTTCTAGTTGCATAGCATCACGCAGAAAGAAACAACTGTTAAAGCAGGCTGACTTCGTGCCCCGATTTCCAGCAGGAGCAGATAAGGACTGCGTTATAGACAGACTAATCCACACAAATGTACAGTCAGAGACCAACCGCAATTAACAGCTTCTTACAGGCACGAAAAACAGAAGCAGTAGTAGTAGCAGTTGTAGTTGTAGTATTTGTAGTATTAGAAGAAGCGACTGGATACCCGAAAGGGTTTCGTTCTCTCAGACTCCAACTGGTACAGATTGCAATCCCAGAGACTCTCCACTTGATGGCTGGTTGTGTCATTGCTAGTCGACTGCTGCCCTGTATCCAGAAGGACTGGGACTGATTTAGGTCAGAGAGTCTGGTTTCTTGTTTGAGCTTTGCTCTAACTGATGCAAGAAATTGCGGCAATCTGTATTACCAATCTACCTGACCCTGGGATGCTGGCACAGCTTCCGCCGTGGAGTACCTGCAAAAGGCCCCAGTCGGACAGACACTGACAAGTACCATCTCCTTTGTCCGATTGCTGCAGGTACATCACTGTAGCATAAAGAAAAAAACCCTTTTAGTACGCAAAGTGGGAAATCAGGCGTTCTTCCTCAGAGGCAATTTGGGTACAGAGCTCCGAGCAGTCCCTGCTCAGCTGAAAATGCTGCCAGGCTGAAGCCAACACATCCAAGCTGTGTCTGTTCCTACGCTAACACCAGGAATATTCCCCTCGTATGAAAAAGATAAGAATAAAAAAAATCTATGCTGCTTTGTGCCTGGTTCTATGCGTCTGCTTTGCCGCACTGCGACTAGAAAACTGCAGCAGTAAGAGCTCTGGCAGTTGCGATAATGTAGAAAGCAGCAGCTCTGTGACACAGCAGTCAGCTGACTCGCAGTGTTATCATTCAATGTCCTCTATAGAATAAGGCCAGTTTCTAAGGTAGCACCAGGAAGATGACCTTGCATGCAAAAACTGGGCTAGAAGGAGCAGCAAGACTTGTGTACACCTGCGAGTGATTTTGTGGTGATGTACAGCATTATCATCGGGAGCGTGTCGGTCTTTAATGGTCTCTTTTCCCTCTCTCCTTCCCTCCTTTGCCAAACAGAACTTGTAATCTGTTGAGCAGTTTTTCTTCTATCATGAAACAGTCAATATGATCATGTACAGCCGATGACAACAATTATCATTAATGACAGTGCTTAGGTAAACTATTCTTAAAATATTGCTTTTAAACCACATTTCCACAAGAAATTGGGGGGTTTTATTAACTTCTTCCTCTCTGTGACTATTGATGTGCTCTGGGAGAGAGAAAGTTAGCAGGTGAACACCCCTGAATGGCAAATCCTAATTGGAAAGTGTGTTTCTGAGTTCTCATTGAGGCATCCAACTACCTAGACTGATTTTCGTGGCTCTCTGTAGCTCTCAAATAAATTCACTGGGAACAGTTGGTTGTTCTTGCCTCTGGGAAATCAGAGGGGAGAACTTTAAACTTACAGCTGGCAAATATGGGAACTTATTAGAGTTCTGAGTCAACAGGAGTCAAGTGCCCCACCGCCACCTGGGGCTTTGAAAGTTCCCATGGGAGCATCAGGCAAGCTCTTGAAAACCTCCAACATGTGTCTGCCTACTTAAATTATACCAAAAGCGAGAGCAGGTTTGTCAGAAATTGGCATAAATCAACTTGTCAGTCATTTACTGAAAGAATTTATGTTACATTGCATTATCCTTGGCCAAGGACAGATCAGCTTCCACTCATCTCAGTGGATGTGTTGTACGTGCTCAGGCCAGAGCTAAATTGGCTCTCACAGCTACTACTGTAGACTGTGCATTTCAGTGAGACACTTTATAAGTTCATTGTAAAGTACTCAGAAAGTCTTATCCTGGAGTTTAGCAACAGCCAAGGAAGGAGCAGGCATTATACACTAGCAGGTATTTCCTGTGATTTCCATATTCATGCTAACTGACATAAGAATTAAAATGGACATAATACAGAATTCTGTTAGAACACAGCAGTTTGCACCAAAACCCAAACAAACTGTAATAAAGCCATAAAATTGGTAAAAGTCATACTGTATCTTTAAATTACAATTCTCTTGGACAACAGGAAGAGCAGAGCACCCGTGCAAAGACTGCAGTCCATTGCTGGATTGCTTCGGGGGAGGGATGTCTGATCTCATGTGCAGACGGTTAATGGATGAGTAATATAGCCACAGTCCTGTCTCTTCCTTAATCATTTTTTATTAAATGCCCTGAAGGCCACTATTCCTGCAATCAGCAAAATCAGCACAGACGTCTAGTGGGGAAATGCCTGAACTCTGCGCCCCTCCCTTTACAACCCGCCGACCACACTCCTCAGTTACAGGCTGTGCCTCCTCAGCCCCATACATCTGATGTTTAAGACTATCTTTTTATTTACTCTTCTGGGATCTCCTGTGGAAGCCTAGGGAAGAAGCGTGAAGTCTAAGCAAACTCCTGGAAGCCAAGGATGCCAGTTTTCCTGCCTTACAGGATTTGCTGAGTGACTAGTGTTGTCTTGACTGTGCTAATGAAGGCTCTTTTTCTGCTGAGCTCCACATTTTGGTGTCAAGATAAGCAGGATGGCTGTTCCTTCAACAGGGGCCTTTCAGGCCACAGCTCTTCCTAAGTGAAGGATGGTCTGTAGATGGCAGAATTTGTGTTTCCGCCGACCATTACAGCCTTTGGAGAGGGGAGGAGGGAGCTCTTCTCTCCTCCAGTTGCCAGCTCTGTGGGGCCAGCTACAGCTGTAACAATCATAAATCCGAATTTTCCACCATGGGTAGGTAGAGGCATTTTATTCCCCCAAAGCCCTGTAGGCTGGAATATGTCTTGCAGCCTTTGCTGAGGAAAGGGTGAGGAAGGCCAGCAGTGCCTGGGGGCATCAGTGATGTGTGAAATGCAGGATGGGACATATCCACTGAGAACGGTTCAGAAGCTCTTTTAAAGCCCACTTCAGGGTTTGTTTCTGAGACTGACTTTTCACTTTAGTTTTCTGGTGTTGATGAAGGCTAATGCAATTTCCTGCAATGTGTGCAGAGATCCTTTTCTAGTCATTAACACACACATTTCCCCCCATGAACAAGATCCTAATTTGGTTTTCTTGAAGACTGTTGCAGAAGGTTCAAAGTTGAGTGTTTTGATTAGTTCTTGGCTATGTATCCATGTGTTTGCATTGTGTTACACTGAACGATATTGCATTATGTTTTGGGTAAGAAATCACACTTGGACAAATTTGGGAAAAGAGATTGAAACTTTTACCTCATTTGCCACTTAAGCACTCCAGGAAAAGAACAGATTTAAGTTTTGCCTCTTTTCTCCCCTTTTTCTTTTTTACTGAAATGAAAATTACATCCAAGCTCATAAGCTGGATGCCAAGTTTCAACTGAACACAATTAGAAACAGCTTAAATATTAAACTGAAAGCCAAGGGGCCAGTGATGTTTAAGGGACGCTCTCTCACAGGCTCTCAACCATAGCACTTCTGACAGAATGCTGTGTTAGAGATGAATTTTTAAGGCATCACCAAATATATCCCCCATATGATCCTACATAAATTACAAACTCAAAATGTTTTCCAAGTCTTTTAGATGTTGTGTTCCCCCTTCCTAAACATGTGCAACCCTATATCCATTCAGTAGATATTATTTTAAATTCTCAGGGCATCACTGCAAATTAATAAGGCTGGTTTATGTTCTACACTTCTTCTATGTTTCTTATATTGCTTACAGTTTTTAGTCAATGCATATAATTAAATGCTATTTTTTCATCAAATAATATTTATTTCAAATGGACCTTTTCAGTTTTTTCTTTTTACTTGTCAGATTTAAGTAAATCTGATCGTTTTGATTTTAATGATACTATTGTGTAAGCAAGTAACAGAGAATACATTAACCTATCGGAATTTTGTGTCCATTGTTCATTGACCTATTTTTTGTCATTACTTCCCAATGTACAAAACTGGGGCCTTCAGGTATTTAAGATGATATGCACATACTGTATAAGATCTTCCCAACAGCTGGTTCTCTTCAGATTTCAGGCAAGTACCATATTGACCACTACGCCCTCTTGTCTATATCTTCAATTAGCTTCATGTAAATCAAGTCTACCGGGAGAGCAGAAACTCCAAAACTCTTACTTTTCTTCCACAGAATTTGCCAAGGAGCTGACTTTTCTAAAAACCAGAAAAGGCTTTTGGAACTAGTCCCTAAATACACTTTAAAAATGGCCTTATCAAATGGGACTCAAACTTGAGACACAGAATTAAACTTTCACAAGCTGCCCTCAGAAGCCTAACAGGGGCTAATTAAAAATATAACTCCTGTCATGGAAGTGAAAGAGAATCCTGTGTATTTCCCAATCCTGCTTCTGCAAATCCTTCCTGCTGAAACAGCTGAATCAGAACAAACTGCTTGTGAGTGAGTTACTTCAGAGTTACTTCTTTCATATGGTGAAAGAAAAAAAGAGCCGTGTGCCTCCTCAGCTATGTAGTAAATAGGAACTACCTCCATGTGGGTTTACACATTTATAGCTAATGTGGAGACTTATATGTGAAATTAAGGGAAATTAAGTGAATTTGTGGGTCTCTCTGGGACTTGTGGCTTATAACCTGTTAAAAACATGATATTCAACCAGGTACAGGTATATATTGATAGAGATATATATATCAATGCTAATTTCTGCTATGAATAACCTTTTCTCATTCAAGTGATTAAAATACAAACAAGACTCTGTGAAAAATAGAACAAAATGGTTGTATGCAAAACCCACTAACAATAACGTGGAAATTTTTTGATCCAGAGTGCGAGAGAATCACTGCACAAGGTTGGTGAATAGGATGTGACAGGAATGTCGGTAAAGGACAGGCGCAAAAGAGACGTCTTGTTGTCTGTGACACATCATTGGTGTCAGTCACTAATGATCTCCTTGAGATGTTGAGCTCAGAATGTATCAACATTACTTCTTTCTTCTACCATTTCTATTGGAAGTCGGTTTAAACTTTCCATGAGAGAAACCAAGGCTTGTGCAAAGGGGTGGTTGTGTGTCTTGAGGAAGATTACAATTACGTGTTTGACCTTATTTGGGAGTGGCATTTGATAAATCTGGGGTAATTAATCATGGAATAATCTATGAGATTATTCATTTGGGGCCTCTGTTTTTTCACCTGTTGTTTGTGCTTCACTTGGTAGTTCTGTTTGCTGAGACAGACTACGATAGTGCCAGGGATGAATGAAGAAACAATCCTGGAGAGAAATAAAAAGTGAAAAAATATGGCATCAAGTAGGGGAACCTCTATAAAAGGACAGAACTGAGTGAGTGCACTGAGTGTATTGGCCAAATGCAGCAGTCTGCAGATAAAGCCATTAATCTGCTACAGCCCACCCAGAAACTTGAAATTCTCCACAAACTTTCAGGAACGTAATCCTCCAATAAAAAAAAAATTCGCACCTATATCCAGAGCCCCAAGCTGTCAGTGCTTGTATAGTTGTGTATTTTTTGTGTTTTGTAGGTAATGATTTTATTTAAAATTCTCATACTCTTAATAGATGCAGTTTTAATGACCACTATTGCTTGCAAAATTGGAAAATAAATCAATATGTTGAGTTAAATTATTAAAATACACACAGCTAAAAATAAAAATTGAAATTAAAAATTACAAATAGAAGCAAACATGCAGGGAAGTGCTAAAATGAATGCAATCAGTTCCAGATTTAAAACAGCCTCCCCACGATCACCCTCCCCCCTTTCCACTACTGGGTGGTCACGGACTCATGGCAGTTACTAGTGGTTTTCTTTAGAGTCATTCCAGACTTCTATTTTCACTCATTTAAAAATGGGAAGAAACAGAGGTATTGACTTAATTTTCTACATGTTCTGCACTAGGTTTCAAAATTAAGGAAGCAGCCTCCTGAAATGGTGGCAGAGTGCTCCTAATCAGTGGAGCAGCGGGAGTCTGGAGGAGGCTCACAGTATAGAGAAGTTGGGCTAAAAAACCACAAAAATTTGTTATTCCTCAGGATGGATCTTACTACGTTTGTAGAGGGGAGTCTCTGACAGACAGGCTGGGGTGGGCAAGGGCCGGGCTCCCAGGGATTAGCAAGGGATGCAGCCCACTAGCAGCTGAGTGAAAGAGCACATTTGATGCCAAGCCCCAGGTACTGGCCCTGTATAAAATTTCTGGGGCTTACTTGGTACTTTACAGCTGAAAGATGTGCTTCAAAAGAGCCCTCTTGATCCAAGCTGAAGGGGTAGTAGAGCCATAGACAGAGACTCTGTTCCCATCTTATGGTCAGTCATAATACTGGACTATTTCAGTGAAACAGACACTGAGGACCTGCCATTCTGACCTCTGCTCCCTTGCCAGCCCTCATCTGCTGTGCGTCCTCAGTCAGGCTCTGTGTGATACAAACCTGCTTAATACTGTATCCAATACCCAAAAGAATATCAGCACCTGGGGTTTTGTGTAAAATTAAAAAAGAAATTTGTGTAGGAATATTTAGATAATACTATGTGGGTTGATGTAACGTAATTAAGTAATCAATTAACACAGTTGCTTATTATTTTTCTGTTCCCATTCACTACTTAAATAAGCACTCTAAAGGATACTGCATTTCTACTCGTTTTAACTTGCATATTTTCTTACTTTTCCCTTTCTCACAGCACAACTCTGATGGCCACTTGCCATTTCACTCTCTTGTTCTGAGGCATAACTGTGACTCAGTCTGACCTCCCCTACTAGAGGGGCATGAGCTCAGCCTTTTGTCCCACCCACCCAGGTGCGTTTGGCACGCCTTTGACAAGTCCCAGCTTGAAGCTCTCCTACAGGTGTACAGTGCAAAGTTCAGGGTCTAAATACCCTGCCTTTCAGAGCATTAAAAGAATCACCTAGCTGTGAGGTAGCAAGGAGCTAATCCACATCTCCTCCAAGGAAAAGACCCAAGGGTCAAGAGAAAATATCCTGAAGAGCCTGGCTTGGCTGCAGACAAACCTGTTAAAGCCTCCTGCACAGTCCTCCTCTCTGGACACAGGGCTCCCCATACCCTGGATGTCAGCTTAGCTTTCCTAAAACTAAAATACTTATTTTTAATGAGCCTTAGCAAGCTTTCTCTTCAAATATTCTTTCTGACATTCTAGAGTAAGTAGGTGTCGTGGTTTGACACTGGCCCAACGCCAGGCACCCACAAGAGTCGCTGGCTCACCCTCCCCTACCCCAGCTGGGCAAACGGAGGGAACAGAGGAGAAAGGGTTAATGGAGGCTTCATGAGTGAGATAAGGAGAGTGGGAGAAAATATTTCAAGGGCAAAACAGGCTCAACCTTGATTACTAAATGAAATTTATTACTAACAAAATCAGAGGAGGATAATGAGAAGTAAAATAAGCCCTTAAAACACCTTCTGCCCCCCAGGCCCTCCCTCCTTTCCACCGACAATGCAGGCAGGCAGGGGGTTTGGTCAGTCCATCACCAAGATTTTCTTCCGCTGCTCC
>VXBT01011614.1:218031-236440 GCA_013400235.1 Oriolus oriolus
TGCGGGTGGATCTCTGCTTTCCCCGTGGATCCCCATGGGCTGCAGGGGCACAGCTGCTTCACCATGGTCTGCACCACGGCCCGCAGAGGAACCTCGGCTCCGGCGCCTGAAGCACCTCCTCCCCCTCCTTCTCCCCTGACCTTGGTGTCGCCATGTTGTTTCCCTCACATGTTCTCACCTCCTCCTCTTCTCTGACCAGAAGCAAAAACCCCTGACTTTTGTTTTGATTTTTTTCTTAAATATGTCACCACAGAGGCGTTACCAGCCTCTCTCACTGGCCCAGTTCTGGCCAGCAGCGTGCCCATCTTCAGAGCCATCAGCCACTGGCTCTGCCTGACATGGTGGGAAGTTTCCAGCAGCTTCTCACAGGAGCCATCTCTGCGGCCGCCCTGCTACCCAAAACCAGGCCATGCCAAACCAAGACAGTAGGGCAATAAATCACAGTGTAATGCAGGTTTCACGTTTGGTCTGCTGGGATCTGTGGAGCTGTGGCAACGCAGCCACTTAGTTAGAATTAACCAAATCATCAGTCTGCTCACTGACTTTATGGAAACCATTTTACATGCTGATTTGTTACTTGTTCTACTGAGGAACTGTAAGAACACTTGCACTTGTGCACTGCTTTTATGCTACACACAGCGTCACTCACTCTTCCAAAGCTGTGAAGTTGCTTGTAGAATAAAGCGTTATTACTCAGAATTAATAAGATTATTAAAACTGGTTTCGGTGCTGCTGAAGGCAACCACTCTGATTTAGTTTTTAAATTAAGAGAGGATGGTGTACATAAGCTCCTGTATAAAGGAATAAGCACTTCTCTTGTGCAAGTGCACCCAAAGGTAACATCTAGAAGACCATCTTCCAGACATGTACATGGATTTTTGACAGGCCAATCTCATGCACAGTTCATCCCTAAGACACATGGGCACACCTGCAAACAGGTTCAGTCTTGAGCACCTGGAACACTGGAGGCTCCTGTGCAGATAAAGACCCTACACCCAATGACCTCTGTTTCATCCTTCACCCAGGAGCTTTCCTCCTTTTTAGGCAGGGGTAAACCACACTTACATCACCACATTTCATTCCAAGACACAAATGCAGGCAGGCAAACTCACCGCTATGCATGTACAACAAGCAAATTGCTAGGTCTAGAGACATGTATGTGTGGAAATACCACCCTGGACTTACCCACTTTCTCATGCTTCGTTTTTCATCAACATTCCACTTTCCAGAAGCAGAAAACTGTGCCTGATGGACTCTCACCCACTCAGAGGAACTCTAAAGCAATTATATTAAGCACATGGCAAGCACACATCACTTAGCAGACATGCACTTACATCCACAGCTCATTCACCAGCTATATGAGAGTGCTTCGCTGTCTCTCACAGTTTACAGACTTCTTCACTTTATATTTTCAGTTTTGCTCTATTTAATGTGTCTGCAGTTTTATATAGCCCCTGAAAATTAGTCATTCCTCCTTCTATCTGCAAATCAAATATAGCTTGATCAAAAAGAAAACAGTATTTAAATCTCTTTCGGGGGAAATAAAAATGTGCCATTCTGTTTTGAAACTTAAAAAGAATAATAGTGGTTATATTTTCCCATTGACTTAACAGGGCCAGGATTTGATGTGCAGTATTTCCTTTGCTCTGCAGTCTGAGGATGGGAATTGTGTTTCTTAACACAAAATGCAGTGTATCTCTGATCTTATCTGGAACTATAAAGGGCTGTTATGCTAAACAACAAAGTAATTAATGATTTTTTTTAAAAAATCAGCAAATGAAGCTCAACCAGTTCTTCTAGTTGAGCTATTAGATGCAATTAACACTCGCCTTAAATTTATCCCCTCATTCCTTTCTGGCATAGTTTAAAAACTGAACTAAATGGCTTCAAAAGTAACAGAACCTCAATATAAGTATAGGCTTAAAATTACTTAAAACACTTTCCTGTAAAGAGGTTTCTCTGATCTCTGGTAACCATCTTCCTGAAAGTTCACTCAGGTGAACGGTTTTTATTTGTTTTCCAGGTTGAGCTTCTTAGTTCTATGGTCTGTGAGCAAGTTTTGGGTTGGTGAGTTGCTGTGTGGTTGTTATTTATTTGGTAATAAGTTGAAGCAATCGAATGTGTTGAGTTAGAGACTGAAATTCTAGGTTCAAAATATAGTGTGCATCTATGACAGTATAAACAAAGTTTTGTATATTTACCTTATAATGAAATTAGTCATAATGCATTTTAAAAATACGATACCAATGCTTCTGAGACATAGAACAAAATTAGTCTTAATCAGTGTAAAATTAAGTGATTCCAATACTTATGAATGAGCAACTCTTTTCCTACTGTGAGATACTGTCCTAATTTTATTGTTGCAATACTTAAAACTGCTTAGGTTGAAATGGTCCATGGCACACATCTAGCTCAGGCTGGCATTTTACTGAGTTGTAGTTAAGCCCATTTTGATATTGTAACCAAAAAAGAACATGTCTTCATTAGGAGCACCAGCACATTTTACAAGCAGCTCTCGAGAAGCTGCTTTGTTGAAGCGTGGACTGAAAATCTGAGAGCCCAAAGAACTGCATCACTGTGAAATAGTGTGATGAAATAATGAATGCTTGAAATAGGAAATCTCATGTGTTTGGGGCTTAAGGTCTAGTATTTAGTGTTTTGGAAAATTAGGAGCTGCCCACCAGGCTCTGCTTGTTCCATCTCCAGAGTGACTGATGGTGCTCCACCCTCTTGCACTTCTGGGTATGTGGCTGGCCAGTGCACATGTCATTCCAAGGAAGCATGATATAGTCTGAGGCTACACAATTTCCCTGTACTTGCACTTTTTGACCATTGAAGGCTGCTGCAATCCCAAGAAGAGTGTCATACTACTTGACAAGAGAAAATCTATTTTCTTCTATAATAAAAATGTATATATTAAGTAAATACAAAAAGTGTTTTTACAGAATGCCAAGATTAACGTTAAAATGAAAGAAATGCATTATTAATATATCCTACAGACTACTGGGCCAACATTTTAAATTATGTTTTAAATTGTCCTGCTCTCACCACATAATTTCATTGTACAGAACTTTGTATTTGATAATTAGTTCTCAGTTTGCTAATAGCTATTTTATAGCCATTTAATCTTTTGATAACCCCATTCATAGCTTAGCTCTGCTAGAGCTGTTTACCCTATTTGCTGTTTATTTTAGGTAAGTAGAAGTCCAATCCCCCCTCTGTCTCTAGACTGCCAAATTACAGAAGCCCATCTTTTTTAGCCTCCATACACCTATCAGATATCCCTACTCCCTTGGGGAGTGACTATTCTCTAAATCTGTACTAATCTGAATTCATCTTTTCTGAAAAATGACGACTAGTGCCCTAGGTTTCTCACTGGTATCTTACCAGGGCTGTGTATAACAGTATTAATGCTTTGCAAAACCTCCGTTGAAGAAAATGAGCTTGATCTTAGAATCATTATGATTTATGAAATTATTAAATTTATGGCTTTCTGTGGCTGCTGCATCTTGACAGATACTAACCTTGCTGTGACAGACTTGTATATCCAGAATACTCCGTCTGCCTTTACCATTCATAAGCACTAAACACTTATCCCACAGTAACAGTGATTGCTGGTAGCCTCTACCAGCTTGGACTTGCACTTTGTACTTTCGTAGCCCTCTTCTCCTGCCCCATTCGTATGGTAACCCAGTTCTCCTTGTGAGTTATCCCAGTCCTGCTCTCTATTAGCAGTGCCTCTTTGAGTTATGAGCAGATTTCCTTAATGTGCTTCCAAGTCATTAAGGAAAATGCTAAATGAAAACAATGTCAGGACCAATCCTTGTCGACTTCACGACGAGTTTCCCTCCAGCTCAAACCTTCCCTTTTCAGCATCTCCCAGAGCTGATCTTCCTGCCCCCATGCCTCACTAACCTCACAAATAAAATTTCCCCATCTTCTCCAGTTTAATTATTTCCTGTGCAGCACAGTATCAAATACTTTACTGACCTCTAAATCCCTCTTTTTGTTTTCCTAGGGAATTTTTTATTTTATCTAATGCAGCCTTTGAGTTACTCAGCCAGAAGACACCTTTTGTAAATCCAAGACTGTGTTTTTTCCATCTACCACCTGCACATTATACTGCCTGGACTGATGAGGATCAAAGATATTTCTTTTTATCACCTTGATCTAATTTTACTCTGAAAACTCAGTTATTACTGGGAGCATCAAAGGTACCAACAGTATCATCCATCCCTTCTGTGTCTCATGTGTTTAGACTTGTGTCAAAATTGAAGGTCTTTTCCTGTCTCCAGTGGATGATCCTGTCTTTCTCTGCCTGAGTTTATATCCAGCAGAGGACTTTGGCTGACAAAATGAAGTCTCGAGTCTGGAGCACAAACAGAAGGGTCCCTGCTGTGGGATACCTGTGAGGTTTGTTAGAGTTTAGAGAGCACTGAGAGCCACACTTTGTCCTACACGCTGCTGTGGGCAACACATGGTGCTGCACAGTCCAGGGGGAAGTGTTGCCCTCCAGCAGGCTTTCTGTGGAAAATGGAAGGGGAGGTTCCCGTGTCCTTCAAATAACAGCACCCTTAGCTGATGCTAATGCTTAAATTTATGCCCACTTGCTGCAGAGGCAGCATCTGAGACTGGTAACAGTCTTTCTAAGGCTTGAAATCAAGGTGTATCTTAATAAATCTAGGAAGGAAAAAAAGGATTTCTTACCCCTTCTCATAAATCTCTCCCCTAAGCCAAGAGACAGAAGATTACTTCTAAAATTCTGTACTTCAAAAAAACTGTCCGTAATAGAAAATAATATTCTGTGAGCGTAAAAAAAAACCTCAGTTGTGTTTTCTTGCTCTGAAATCTGACAGAATGTGGTTTTGGTAGGATATTCTCAGTTGGATAGGCTCACCAGTAGACTGTCAGGAATAATGGCTACTTGAGTGCCTGAAGTGCCATTATTAAAAATAATGGTGTACTTAGCCATTAAAAAGCAAAATGAATCCAGTACCATTTCAAGTCCTAAACTGGCAAATTTGCAGAAAGCCCTCAGACTGACTTGAGAGGTTGTCTTGGGAATGGAACACTCCTTCCCTAACCCACCTGCAGGGAGAAAGGCTCAACCCTGGCAGAGTAAAGAAATACAGGTTCTGAACTGATGAACTCCCAGGGCCAAAACAACTCTATGTACCTACAGTGAAAGGGCAAAAGCCAAAAGTTGCATGGCACAGGAGAGCCAGGTCAGTTCAGGGCTGCTGCTGCCTCTGCGATGGTGTATGGGCTTTGAGGACTGACTGCACAATATTAGGAGTCAGACCATGCTCTGCACTACAAAGGTAAACACAAAATAAAACACTCCCTAGAGAACACATCAGATTAGGCAGCCTTATGAAGGAGTGTCCCACATTAGGAAGTTGCCCACATTCAATTAGTAAAAGAATAGGCAGGCACAAAGAGGGTGATGAGCACTTCAGCACCTGGTGGTTTGTTCTGCACTTGGAACTGTCACAGTGATGCAGAGAGCCGTACCTCTCTCCAATATCGCACCCATTTCAGCTGTGCACTCACCTGTGTTTCTAAAGAAAATTATATGAACCCTGCACTTCCTGAGACTAAAACTTCCTTCCGTGGATTACAGAGGGCTGCAGTCAAAAATAGTAATATAATAAGGAAGTATGTAGAATCCTGATACCCAGAGACCTTTGATGGCACCTGAGCCACAGTATTTCCTTGGCAAACAGCCAAAAGGTTCTCACTCTCCTTGTTTTGGGAGAAAAAGAAAAAACATGAAAACATGACCCAAGTGTCAAAGCTGCCGAGGTGCGTGCCTTGGTCAGCAAGCAGATGTCATGAGAACTGGGAGACTCCAACATCTTGCCCCAGCTGCCAGAGAAGAGGTGGATCTCCAGTGAGGAACAGCCTGACTGGGAGTGGTAGTGCTCCTGCACTTTTGCAGCTGGTTTCCCTTCAGTGCAAGGCTGATGGGAACCTCTGATTCCCTGAGCATCTCTACAGGGTGTCCTGCTCCGTGGACTGACCCAGGCAGAGAACAGCACTTGCCTTAAGCGTCCTCCTGCCTCAGCATCAAAATGGGGCACTGCTCCTTTTCTTCTTTGATTTGCTTGGCAGTAAAACACTGAAATCACATCGATGGGCAGTGGAGATAAGGATGGGCCAGAGAGAAGTAAAGCATGTTATAGTCCTTGCTGCAATTGAGAGCAAGTGCCAGTCTTAGAGAAAAGTGCAAACGGAGAATGTCCAAGCCCTGCACTGGTGATGTGAGGCCACGTGCCCCCCTGTCCCCACCCTGCAGTGCAGGCAGGGAGTGAACTCACTTGGTGCGATGTCCGCAGCATCACAGCAGTTAGATGTGCATACACGTGTTAGTAACTTCTGCCTTAGACTGCAAGCAGCGCATTTGAACAAGCATAAGCAGTCAACTATTCAAATACTCAATCTATGAAAGTTAAGTACAGATTTGACAAGTAAATCAGGTAAGGCAGTAACTTTACCTTCCAACAACTAAAGCTCCTTAAGCTGGAAGCTTAAACATTACTGGTTTGGCCCTATTTCCTTAACTGTAAATTCATGCATTTTTACAATGTATTATTCAATGTGGACAATTCTGTCTCCAATGCCAGTGACAGAGTAACTGCTGCAGATACATTTGGAGACATTTTAGCCTTAGCTGCAGAAGAATTCCCATCTACAATAATGTGATGAGCAATAAGAATGATAAACACCAGAGCCTTTGAAGACAGGCCAGTGGTGAGAAAATGTCAGTTTGTGCAAAATCTTGGCACACACCCAATCATTATTTATATCAAATTACAAAATGCATGAAAACCTTCATCTTAGATGCTCAATCTATGAAAAACGGCTAATAGGCTTTTTTAGCAAAGATATTATTTTTTGTGTTTTATATAGCAGTGCAAATACAGTGCTAGGATTAAGAATCAGAGCAATAAAAACATGTTAAAAAGGGAAAATATAATTCAGAATAAAAAGCCAAAGGGAATTCCAATCCACCTGAAAACCATGGGTGCAGAGAAGTGGGCTAATCTGAATATTATTCCCTGCAATTATTTCTTCAGGTCCATTAAATTCACAGTTTAAAACATTTAACAGTTTCCAATTACTATGCATATATATAGTGCCCTGTGCCAATGATAAGACGCTGCTGATTGTGCATTTTAAAACCATCATCAGGATCAAAATCTGAAGTCCTTTTCTCTTTGTATTTTTTTAAACTCATTTACATGTGCAACTTCATTACATTCAAGAACACCTGACTTACACACATGGAAATGTGTTAATAGTTGTGCTCTTTACTGTTAAAACTCCTTTTGTTGGGAAGCAGATTTGAAGATAAATGTAAGCAAAATATATATAACTATCAAGGAATTATTTATTTTATCACTCTTTACCTAACAGAAAATGGTCTTGATGTAAGTAAAGGCAAAAACCCAAAAATAACACAACCAAGACTGCCACATATTACAAAAACTGGAAAAGACTCATTAGTAAGGACATTTGTTTTAAACAGCATCTTTATTTTTGTACCAGAATATGGAAATCTCTGTAGGTTATATGGTTTATTTGGTTGGTTCACTGCTGTATATATATCTATACATCCTGATGTCCACAGTGTGAGCCATGGAGCTAAGAAAAGAATTTAACACTTATTTCTGTTATGACCAGTATTTAAAATTTAAATTTCTTTTATGACCAGAGAATTTAATACTTATTTATTTTATGACCAGCTTATAAAGATTGTGTTTGATTATTTGGAAAGGCTGGTAGTGAACCCATCACATGACTTGATGGAACTAGACAGGCAAAAATGAGTCCTCATCAATGATAGACTGGTCTTAAAAAAAGAAAGGATTATGCTTGAAAAAATGCTGTGTTTTACTGTAAATTAGAAACCCGGAGAGCACACTACTTTAGAGTTTCTAAATGGCTAGAAAAGGAAACGGATAAAATGAAAACAAAATGGGATCTCTGAAAGATGTCGTCATTTTCTTCCTGAGTAGCACTAACTAAATAACAAAAAAAGCACACAAAAATTAAATGTAAATTCAACATCTAGGACAGTTTACAAATCACTTCTGTGGCCCCAAAGCAGGATAAAAGGAAATAAATATACTTCGTGGTTGGTAACCTATTAACTGACACCAACTGTTGCAGCTGCGAATAAAACAAATTCATGATAAGATTAGATATGTTGTTTGCACCTGGCCATCTGTAAATTGCTGCTTACCATAAGAATCACATGCTTTCTACTAGTCACTCTGATAAATGCAGAGTAACTGTTGTTAGTGGGGTGGTTTTTTCCATTTGGTAAACAATAGAGGAAATAATAAGAAAAAATTGGTATGCAGTGGATTTGTTTTTCTACAGTTTGTGCAAAGTTTGCCCTGGTGTTTTCCTGCTTTTAAAGAGAGAAGGAGCAAATCAAATAAATGAGACTGTATCTCACCGGTGTGGACAGAATAAGTCATCTAAATGCGCTTGTTTCTGATGGAGAGCGGAAATAGTACTCTGTAGTGAAATTGCCTTCAGGACTCCAAAGGCTTTGCAAGACATCCTGCGGTTTTGAACAAAAGTACAGTGTAGGTTAACTTACCAGCAGCTTGAGAGAGTCACAAACAGCTCCTGAGTAACAGGTGATGGTGTTGATGATGATAAGGGTTATCCCTTATTTTCTGGCTAGGAAAACCACACAAGAAGAGGAGGCTCATTGCGCATGTGGTGTTCGGATGCTGCCTTGCCTACACGTGAGTGGGTGTCAAAATGCTGAGCAGAAGAGAGTGGCTGTGAAGAGCAGCACGGGGCTGTTGCAGAGACCAAGGCATGCAAAGCTTCTGTCACCTCCCAGAAAGCAACAGTTGTCCCCTCCAGAGCTGCTGTCCCCCTCCACACGTCAGCGCTGGGGTTGGTGTCTCCTCAGGGAGGGCAGTAAACCTGAGCGGGCCCAGGGAGAACACTTAGGGCTGGGAAACACCCAGCCAGCACCCACTCCCCTCCAAAGGCAGTGCCATGAGCTCCTGGGTGCCTGGCCACCCTTCCTGGGGGCAGGACAGTGGGGTAGAGAACCCAAAGCAGCAAGAAGTTCTCCTGCTTCATCATGGGAGGATGCTGCCTGAGAGGTGTCTTGAAGTATTACCAGCCCTGAGTAGACTTGCCAAATGTGCAACCAGACCTAGCAGTCACCAGTCAATTTGAAGAATCAAAAGCCATAATGATAAATAAGGAGTGCTTAGTGATTAATAAGGAGTGCTCTGAATACAGAACCTTTTTTTACTCCAGCTGAATATTTTTTTTACTCCAGCTAGATACTATCCTCTATTCTATTAACCAAACCCTAAAAAACTGCTCAACCATACTGCTGAAAATGTACCTGTGCTATAATTTGTCTTTGTTTCAAATGACAGTATCAGCTATACAAGTCTCTCATTTAAGTAATGGCATATCACAGCAGCCAGCATGAATATTACAGCCCTCATTAAACAACAGATTCCACTGCTCCTGTCACTGTCTGCTTAATATAGCACTGTTGCCCTGTGTTCCAAAAGCAGAACAATTGCAGAGGGGAAAAAAAAGTAAATACGATCAAATGTCTGAGTTGAAGTCTTACCATGGCTGTGAGATAGTTGAGTGTCAGATATCCTTTCACAGCTGGATTTGCTTAGAAATCTGTGAACAATCCAAAGAGCAGTCAGACACCACTTCTGCTCCCCTAGTTTGCAGTAATTTTGGCATTACATGTTGAGCTTTTCTGAGAAGCAGCTTCAAGCCTGTTTAACACCAGCATGTACAGCAGCATGCATTTTGAAACCTCAGTTACTGAATACGGACATGAAGCATATAAGATTACAAAATACATCAGCATATATCTATGTAAGAACAGCAGAACATCTTCCATTTATAGCAGTGAAGATGGTAATATATTTCTAGGATAAGAAAATGGTAAAACAAAAATAGATTGCTTGAGAAAGTTTAAGTGATGTATGATTTTTATCTTCGTCAGTAGGTGGCCAATTTTTCTGCTTATTTGCTGTGTCATTCTGAAGACGAAATCGATAAACCACTCATAGGTAAAGTTTTGAAAAGCTGGATGGAATGAGAGCTGTGCTGTGGGTGAATGCTGTTTAAATTTCCTTTACGTGATTAATAACAAATTAATGCAGAAGTTATACTGGAGGCTGAGAACAGGCAAACAAAGTTCAAGGCACAAGAAGCTGTGGGTTAGTGGCATTAAGCAAAGGAGCCAAAAGCCTGCTGGTGCTTGCTTGGTGGAACCCTCCCCCCAGGATGGAATGGGGAGCAGACTTGTGCACAGGGGAGCAGCAGGACAAGTGCCGGGCAGCACCACAGCCCATTCCCAGCTGCTATGTAAATATCTCAGAGAACTGGAGCCACCCTGGAATCACTGCTGATGGAATGCATTAAACAAGGGTGACAACCTAAAAAGCTATTATTGTTTCTGGTGCCTGAGATGGCTCATTTACAGTTAGCTCAGGTATTTTTACACCACACCACAGTCTGCAGTGTATATCTATCCTAAAAGGCAAGTGTCTCCAGCGTGTATTTCTACAGGAACTCGATACACTTCTGTCTTTTTTAGCTCTGTAGGCTAAATATTGGGGTTTTTTTCCCCCGTGGTCTCACTATTTTTTTCTGCCAGCGATTTTTTTCTCCCCCTTGACAAGGTCATACACAGAAGTCTTGAGTACTGTGGCTGTGCATATGCACGTGCTCGTTTTAGGCACATGCTGTGGTGCCTCAGCGCTGTTCCTTGACAGTCACACACCTTCGGAATGAGCCTTACTTAACACACCAGGTACAAGATACACAAGACGCAGCCTTGTATCCTGGTTACTTCCACACCCTGTGAAACATCTACACTGTTTCCACATAAAACCCGGGCCGCCCCACCAGAGGCTTTCTCTGGTGCTTTATGTCACAGGGGTGAGAGCCTGAGGAACGCCGTGAAATCGGCATTGAAACAAAGTAAGTACCTCACCCCCCCGCCCTGGGGCACACGTGGGCAGCTGCTGGTTATTCCATCCCTGGAGTCGGAATGGTCCGTGTGTGAGGATGCTGCAGCATCACCTACCAGCACCGTTACCTTCCACCTCAAAACCTCCACAAAGACCAGGAGGAGTGCGTGAAGGAGCAGGTCTCAAACTCCTGGCGAAAGCAGGTTCGATGAAGTCTGAGCAATGCTGGTGTAAATGCTGACTTTCTGTATTATCTGGGAGACACTTGGCTTGTAAGGCCATTACAAAGCATCTTGTTTGGCATCGAATCATGTAACTCACCAATAGCTCTGAGCAGATTACTAATTTGTGCAAGTCACCCCATCCTGAACTGCCCATCAGTCAGACATTAAAATAAGGATTTTTTAAAAAATTGAATTAAATGAGAATAAGAACAGACTACTTGGATGTGCACAGTCTTTCCCGAATACAGCGATATTTTCTAACTTATCAACAAGATTTACAGCTCCAATTTCAACGGTAGTCCGAAAAAAAACAAACAAAGGGCTTAGCAGGTAATCTTTCTACGGAAGAGCTTTAATTAGCAGAAATGCAATATTTGTCACGTTTTTCAACTACTACATTTATAGCCCACAAAATTACTATACACTAGCATTCTCTTATACAATTTAAATAACATAGTAATTTTATAAAGTAAAATTGAACAGTTCAGGGTGTTTTTTTATTAATTTCTGCTATTCAGTTAAGGCACTAGACTTTGTGTTATTGGTGGAAACACAGGAGCTCATGATTAAATTTTTGGAATAATACATAGAAAATGCCTGATTCTTGTAGCGTATAATAGTCCAGTTTCCTGAGGTTTCATACAGATAATTTATTTCTCATAGCAACTAATCTAAACTTAAATACAAACTCTATAGAGCAATGCAAATTCAGACATCCTGCCTCACTTGAGCACACTGAGATAACTCCAAATACACTTCTTGAGTGTGACAGCTAGATCAGGATTACATAGGGTAGTGTAGAATTCCACCACTTTCTTCCAACATTTTATTCAAAAATGTACAACTCTTAGAGAAAAAAAGGGTTTGAAAAAAATTTAGTTTTCAAATAAATATTCATGTTTAATATCAAACTAATAAACTTATTCTGCACAAACAGCCTAAGCAAGGTAGGTCACAGAGATTATAGAAGAGATCCTGGCAAGTACAGAGTGGTATCATTTGAGCAATCTCTTCAGAAAAGATTAAAAAACAATCTACTTACTAGTTGTCGCACCAGCACCATCATTAAGAACAATTATATGGAAGGAAATCAGGACGAAAGCCAGACTTCTATTTGTCCAGAGCACAAAAGGAAAAAAAAAAATTACTTTCTTCTCTCATTCATTTTAGATTTAAATGTATTTTGCCTCTTCCCACCAGAACCTGCTGTAGCTTTTTTGATCTGTGCATCAGAAACATCAAATCAGAAAAATTAAATAAAAATTGTTTGACGGGAATTAATCTGTTAATGTCTGAAGACTATGGGACTGAATGAAGGGGATGGATTTTTTGAGTACAAAGGCAATTTTATGATAAAAAGTACTAAACACTCTCTAAGGATGTAAATGATACACCACTCTTTGTCTACCTCTGCCAGAATATCTTAGAGTACGTGGATAACCCCAACTGCTTGCATGTTGCCTAAGGAATTTTCTTAGAGTTGGATCCTGTGGATAAGCACTTATTAATAACCCAGAGCTTGCAAAAGAAAGGACCATTTTCACAACTAAATAGTATGGAAGATATTTTTCTCTTTTTCCCCCTTTAATTATCTTGAATATATCACTCAAGAAATGACCACACAAAAACTGAGCTAGAAATGGCAAGATCTACATTTTACAAAACCCCTTTTTTTCTATGTGCACAAGGAATACCTTATGCCTCCTTTCCAGGAGGACTAAGCACAAGCAACATTTTTCTTAATACAAGAAGACATTCATAAACCGAATTTAATCGTGCACAACATCCCGCTTAAAGATCTTTGAAAACAACCCACATTTAATTCAATGCACAGTGGTTTTGTAGCTCCCTCTTATCAATGATGCCAAAGTCTGGGTGACATCATGATGTTGTGGAAGTGGGCACAAATATTACTTCATTCTTGGTACTATGTGGGCTTCTGCTGAACTGCCTGCTTGCAGCTGTTTGCTCTTTCATAGAGATGGCAGGAAAAGATGAGCTGAACGTTACCCGGGTGGTGGTGATGATAAGGTTGTAGGAGAAGGCAGGGGAAGGTGAGAGCAAGCAGGAAGGAGAACACAGATGGCTGGGAGGGAGCGTCAGGGGCAGAGGCGAGGAACACGTTCAGAAAGTGCAGTGGTCCAAAGAAGTGGGGCCCTCCCTCCCTGACCCTCCTGCAGGGAGGAAGGATCGGCACTGTCAGAGAGCTGGCAGCAGGCACCGCCAGCCGCTGCTCCCCTCCGCTGGCTCTCCTCTTGGGCTCCCCTTCCCGGGGTGGCCTTCACGCAGCTGCAGCTCATGCATATGCAATCTGCTGCTACATATGCAGCAGACCGGTAATTCCTCTTCAACCTTGTGGCTTTTCACTTTGCAGAAAAGGCTTGCCAAAACGTCTTCTAAAATGAACTAAAAGCTCTTCTTATATGAAGCTGTTAAAACCCCAAAAAAGTTTACTAAATCTTACAGGACTGAATAAGGGGTGCAATTTGCCTTTTAAGTAAATGCAAACAATCTGTTTTCCAAGTTTCTTTTTTATTATTCTTTTTAACAGAGCTTTTTGAACTTCTGTTACTCTTAGGGAAAACGTTTAAACTTAAAAAGTCATGAAAGTGGATAAAGGATAGAAACTATTATCATATTTTCTTACTAAAATCACTGGAAAGGTGTTCCTGCCCTCCCAAATAAAACATTTACATATAAGTGATAAATATCTGAATTAATATAAAGATGTATATGTAAATGGATTCTTGTGTACTTAGGGTATTAAATGAGCTAGAAATGTGTTGGCATTCTCATAACAGGAGCACTGAGTGTCTATGTGCAGGCTTGTATTCAAGTGAAATGCAAGCGAATATACAGTCTGGAAGGAAACAATACCATACAACTTTAGGCAACAGATTTTCACTCCTAAGTAAATAATACCCTCCATAAAACACTTCCCAGTAATAAAAGTTCTTCTCCACAAAGCTATCGGAGAGAGTTCAAAGCATTTATGAATCACGTTAAATAAAGGTACACTGTGAATAGGAGTGATGCAATTGTACAATGGAGTTTTCTTCTTGCAAACAGGACGAAGGAGGGCCCACTTTCATGTCTCAGTTTACACCTCTGATCCTTAAGCACGCTCTTCTTTGATCTTTGATGAATATCTGTTATCATCACGTTATTTTAAAAGCCATGGCTCTCTTTTTTTCCCCCCTTAATGGCAAGAATCTAATCTACTTTATTTTCTTTGGATCAAAATAGAAAGGCAAATAGAAAGGTGGTGGGGAATGTGTTCTTCAGCAGCATACCTCTGCTCTGGTCTTGTCATTTGCAGTTCAAGAAGGCTAAAATAACCCAAATACACCTATTTCAAATGTGGCACAGAATATCAGGAAAAATATGTGTTACAGAGGTGAATTTTGGTCGCAGAGAGGAAAACACTCAGAAATAATACCGGGGTTTTTTCGAGATAAATAAGACGCTGCCTTTCCCCACCCTGTAGATGCCTATTACGGGGGCACGGGAAGCAAGATGTCTGTGAATCGCCTTTCATTCACTCCCTGCAGCGCGTCCTTTAAGGTCGCTGGGCGACCCTCGGATGTCACTGCTCAGGACGCGCCGGGGTGGGAGCCCTGCTCCTCCCGTGCGGGTGAACACGGCCCACGCGGGTTCAGTCCCGCGGAGCCGCCGCCACCTGGCCCTGCCCCGCCGCGGGGACCTCAGGGGGCGCGGGGAGCCGCGCCCTGCGGGCACACATCCCCGCGGAACACCCACCGCGCGGCTCCGCGCAGCCCTGCGAGCCGGGGGCTGTGCGCAGCGCGGCGGGGGCGCCTGCTCGGGTCACAGAGCGGAATTGACGTGCGTGTTAATGAACCCGAGCTCGCCGAGCTTAATGAACCCGGCTGCAGGGGGTAAAGGGCGGCCGCAGCAGCTGCGGGGGCTTCTGGCTGCGCAGAAGCCAGGGCAGGGAAGCGCTCCGCGCCGGCGAGGGCACGCAGGAACACGCTCACGGGAGGGAAGGTCTGCTCCCGAGAGCTCAGCCGGAGCAGGCTGCAAAGCATTTCCCACAGCCTACGGGGCTGGGGGTGTGGAAAAGATCAACGGCAAGGGCTGCAGTTAAAGGAGCCTGTGCGCTGGTAATCCTCAGTCTAAAACAGAAGAGGGGGGAAAAAAGAGCGGTGCTAGATCTGCGTGTCCTTAAGACATTTTAACCGGTGGGGACTGCGTGCTGATTCACACATAAAGCCTGAAATCGATCATGGAATCATAGATTCATGGAACGGTTTGGGTCGAAAGGGACCTTAAAGATCACCTAGTTCCAACCCCCCCTGCCACGGGCAGGGTACCACCCACTGGATCATGTTGCTCAGGGCCCCATCCAACCCCGTCTTGAACGCTTCCAGGGATGGGAATGCTGGAATCAATGCTTGAGGTGCCCAGTCCTCCAGCAGATTTGTCCAGAGCATTGTTCCTGAACAGTCTCTCCATGCGCAAGGTGAACTGCGGGTCCCGGTGTGCGAGAAGGGTGCTCTCAGTGCCCCGGCCCTTAAACTCCGCAACGAGGTTTGGCATCACCCGCAACCCTGTTCCGGCGGCGTACAGCTGACTGCGTGGGCACTGCCGCTCTTTGATGCAAACCCACAGAATTTCAGTCAGAAACTTGCAGCGTTACGCTGCTCCGTAAAATCACAGGGGGGAAAAAATTTTAAAAATACTAATCGCGGGTTCGCTAGCTCCGCGTTTTCCCACGTTTGGCAGAAGAGGCTCAGCGCTGCCACCTCGCGTCCCGTGCCGCATCCCCGGCCTCATTGAGCCTGCCGGAAACAGAATGGAGTTTCAAGGCTTTTTAAGTTGTAAAACGCGGAGAAGTCTTGCCAATGCTCTTAAAACTTCATTTTTAGATGGAAGCTGAATGCTCGCTCTTTATGCCTAGGCTTAAAAATTTGAGGAGCTGGAAGGTACTTTCAGTCCGCCACTGGAGGATTAGGGGTGGAAGCAATTAACTTTGAGGAAACAGCTAAGAAACTGTAGTCAAATGCTTTTATAGAGTTTCACATCGTGTTCTTACACTTGCTGTATTAAGCAGCTCTAAATTTCACTTTTGTGAAGTTTTCGTTCAGGAAATAATACTCTTCTCTCTGTGCCACATACATGCTTTTTGAACCAAGATTAAATTGATGTGGCTGCTTTGATCAGGAAGACACTTAACTCCTCACCTGGAGATGAATTTTATTCATGGTGGCCAAGACCTTGCAAAAATTAACACAACCAAGTGAAAAGCTTCTTAAGTTTTTTCTTTCTATGTTTGCCTATCAGTTTGGCTTTGGTTTGTTTTGCTTTAATTTGTGTCTAGAAACATGAGAATATTTTACTTGCTTTGTAGTTTAAACAAATTGATATTTATATGTAAAATACGACAGTTGGGGGTGAAATCCTGCTGGATACCGTGCTGACAGGTGGAGCAGCCAGAAGCTACTGACTGCTCCCAGTCCCAGTTTTACACGCTGCTGCACATAAATACCAAGACTGTAAGCAAAAGCCAGTGCTTATTCCTGACACCAAACCCACTATGAGCCTCCATTTCGGTAGATCTTGGTGGTATAGGGTAGAACAGATTTGATCTTAGCTTTGGGGCTGCAGGGGAAAAACACAGCGTGATTTACTGCTTATGAAGTGTAAAGGTGAGAAACTCCACTGATGTCACTGGATGTCGTCAACCTAGAGGAAAGCAGTATTTTATCCAGTCTTGACCAGAGGCTGTATGAGGAACCAATGTATTATTTTTGCAAGTAAACCTATAATTTAATATGTATCTTTGTAAACAGTCTCAGTAATGTAGGTGGCCTACCCAAGGAGGTACTGAGAATTCAGGATTTTTCTCAGCGCTTCACAGCAGTGTACTTTGAGTTCAGTGTGAGGTCTTAATATTCAAAGCTTGTTCTCAAGCCAGCTAGAAACACTGCTAAAGGATCCTACCATAAATTTTCTTGCGAAAACGTGTACTTTATTTTTAGACCTCTATCTTAGACATTTTAGCTGTATCCAACCATTATTTTGCTTCTGATTTAAAAGGTGTTTTTAACTGGTGTTGTGCAGAACAAAAATTTTCACAGCTGTTTTGCCTAACAGCTTTTCTGGTCCCTGGCCTGATGAATGATGTGAAGAATCTTTGGGAAGTAAAGCTGCCATTGTTTTTATGGTCTTACTGCCCCCTTTACCTGAATATTGGAGGGGTAGTTGATGCCATGAGGCCTTAAGGGGTGCTGCACAGTGCCTGACCTCGCTTTTCTTCACTATTGCTCATGGCAGGGCAGAGGGAGGGGCACATGAGATCAAACAGCAAACCCCGAAAAGCACCTTGCACCCTAGGAAGGGCCCCGGAGAGGGGGGGCCCTGCTCGGCGGGGCGGACTGGCAGAGGCACGGCAGCACCTGCGCCCCAGGGCCGGTACCTGCCTGCCGGCTGCGCACCGCTCCTTCCTCCCTCGGCCCCTCCTGCTCTCTGGGGACCCGGCGAGGCCGGGCCGAGACCCCCAGCCGCAGCTTCTCCCCAGGATCGGGATCGGGCGTCGCGGTGGGATCGCGGCATACGGAAGCGGCAGGTAGCGAAACGCAGAAGAGGGGTCGGAGGGTAAAAGCGCGATGAGGGCTACACCTCTTCCTCGCTCGGCGCCGGGGAATTTGGGAAGGGTGGCAGCGGTTGCTCAGCGCCGTGGCCGGTGCGGGGCCCGGCGCTGCGCGGGAGGTGCCCGCTGCCTGTCCCGTCCCACGCCCTGCGCCGCTCCGCTCCAGCGCCGTGGCGGAGGGGGCGTGACGGCAGCGCCTCGCGGGCGCTTCTCCAGGGCTGGCGACCCCTCCGTGACATTCCGCGTGTGGGCGTGGGGACGGGCACGGGGCGCCATCCGGCATCCCCCGGGCAGCGCTGCCTGCTGGGCGTGCGGCGGCTCCGGGGCGGCAGGAACACCCTCCTGGCCCTTTGTGCGGGCAGGTGTCCCCGCTCGCCGCCCCGCAGCCACGGCGCGCGCGGGGCGGGACTGCTTGATTCCCCTCTCTCCCTTTCTTTCTTTTTTTTTTTTTTAATAATTATTTGTATTATGATGATTTTTGCTGATTTCCTAATCTTTTTTCCCCGGCAGGGAGGAAGGGAGGGAGGAGCGCGGCCGGGGGCGGGGGGTAGGGGGGTCGCGGGCACGTGCGTGGCGAGGCGCGG